>CM070009.1:47909619-48302427 GCA_036247105.1 Cirrhinus mrigala
TCTCCATCTCCCTCCCTTTCTCTCCATCTCTCTCCATCTCCCTCGTTCTCCCTCCATCTCTCTCAATCTTTCTCCTTCTCCCTCCCTTTCTCTCCATCTCTCCCTTTCCCTCATCTCCATCTTGCTCCCATCACCCTCCCTTTTCCCTTCATCACCCTTTCTCTCCCTCCATATCATACCATCTCCCTCCCTTTTCCTCCATCTCTCTCCATCTCCCTTTATCTCTCTCCATCACCCTCCCTTTCCCTCCATCACCCTTTCTTTTCCTCCATCAGCCTTTCTTTCCCTCCATTTCACACCACCTCCCTCCCTTTTCCTCCATCTCTCTCCATCACCCCTTCTTTCCCCCATCTCACACCAGCTCCCTCCATCTCCCTCCCTTTCCCTCATCTCCATCCTACTCCATTACCCTCCCTTTCCCTCCATCACCCTTTCTTTCCCTCCATTTCACACCATCTCCCTCCCTTTTCCTCCATCTCTCTCCATCTCTCTCCATCTCCCTCATTCTCCCTCCATCTCTCTCAATCTTTTTTCCTTCTCCCTCCTTTTCTCTCCATCTCTCTCCATCTCCCACCCTTTCCCTCATCTCTCTCCATCTCCCTCCATCACCTTCCCTTTCCCTCCATCACCCTTTCTTTCCCTCCATCTCACACCAGCTCTATCCATCTCCCTCCCTTTCTCCCCATCTCTCTCCATCTCCCTCGTTCTCCCTCCATCTCTCCCCATCTTTCTTCTTCTCCCTCCTTTTCTCTCTCTCTCTCCATCTCCCTCCCTTTCCCTAATTTCCATCTTACTCCATCACCCTCCCTTTCCCTCCATCACCCTTTCTTTCCCTCCATCTCATACCATCTCCCTCCCTTTTTCTCCATCTCTCTCCATCTCCCTCCATCTCTCTCCATCACCCTCCCTTTCCCTCCATCACCCTTTCTTTTCATCCATATCACACCATCTCCCACCCTTTTCCTCCATCTCTCTCCATCTCCCTCCCTTTCTCTCCATCTCTCTCCATCTCCCTCATTCTCCCTCCATCTCTCTCAATCTTTCTCCTTCTCCCTCCCTTTCTCTCCATCTCTCCCTTTCCCTCATCTCCATCTTGCTCCATCACCCTCCCTTTCCCTTCATCACCCTTTCTTTCCCTCCATATCATACCATCTCCCTCCCTTTTCCTCCATCTCTCTCCATCTCCCTTTATCTCTCTCCATCACCCTCCCTTTCCCTCCATCACCCTTTCTTTTCCCCCATCAGCCTTTCTTTCCCTCCATTTCACACCACCTCCCTCCCTTTTCCTCCATCTCTCTCCATCACCCCTTCTTTTCCCCCATCTCACACCAGCTCCCTCCATCTCCCTCCCTTTCCCTCATCTCCATCCTACTCCATTACCCTCCCTTTCCCTCCATCACCCTTTCTTTCCCTCCATTTCACACCATCTCCCTCCCTTTTCCTCCATCTCTCTCCATCTCTCTCCATCTCCCTCATTCTCCCTCCATCTCTCTCAATCTTTTTTCCTTCTCCCTCCTTTTCTCTCCATCTCTCTCCATCTCCCACCCTTTCCCTCATCTCTCTCCATCTCCCTCCATCTCCCTCCCTTTCTCTCCATCTCTCTCCATCACCCTCGTTCTCCCTCCATCTCTCTCCATCTTTTTTCCTTCTCCCTCCCTTTCTCTTCATCTCTCTCCATCTCCTTCCCTTTTCCTCCTTCTCTCTCCATCTCTCTCCATCACCCTCCCTTTCCCTCATCACCCTTTCTTTTCCTCCATCTCTCTCCATCTCACTCGTTCTTCCTCCATCTCTCTCCATGTTTTTTCCTTCTCCCTCCCTTTCTCTCTATCTCCCTTGTTCATCTCTGTCCATCTTACTCCATCTCCCTCCCTTTTCCTCTGTCTCTCTCCATATCCCTCCATCTCCTCCATCTCTCTCCATCGCCCTCCCTTTCCCTCCATCACCCTTTATTTTTCTTCCATCTCACACCATCTCCCTCCCTTTTCCTCCATCTCTCTCCATCTCTCTCCATCTCCCTCATTCTCCCTCCATCTCTCTCAATCTTTTTTCCTTCTCCCTCCTTTTCTCTCCATCTCTCTCCATCTCCCACCCTTTCCCTCATCTCTCTCCATCTTACTCCATCTCCCTCCCTCTCTCTCCATCTCCCTCCTTTTCCTTCCATCTCCCTCCATTTCTTTCCATCTCCCTCCTTCTCTCTCCATCTCCCTCCTTTTCCTTCCATCTCCCTCCTTTTCCCTCCATCTCTCTTCTTTTTCCCTCGGTCACCCTCCCTTTCCCTCATCTCTCTCCATCTCATTCCGTCACCATCCCTTTACCTCCATCTCTCTCCATCACCCTCCCTTTTCCTCCATCACCCTTTCTTTTCCTCCATCTCACACCATCTCCCTCCTTCTCCCTCCATCTTTTTCCATCTCCCTCGTTCTCTCTCCATCTCTCTCCATCTTCTTTAATCTCCCCCTTCTCCCTCACTCTCCTTTCTTCTCCCTCCATCTCTCTCCTTTTTCCTCCATCTCTCTCCCTCTCCCCCCTTTCCCTTTCCCTTTCCCTCCATCTCCCTCCCTTTCTTTCTCCCTGAACATGTTATACAGACATATACGGTATCTCACAAAAGTGAGTACACCCATGGGCGTCGGAACCATTGAATGTGGGTGGGACAGGACCCACCCACTTTTAAAGACCAATGATATCGGACCCAACGACTTTTACCGTCTCTAATTAAGCGAATATGTCTGCGCACTTTTTAGAGTGCCATCAGTCAAAACCATTCCACATGACGAATGCGCTAATAGATTAAGCTCCATGCTCACGCGTTTAAACAGGCAGCATCAGGGGTGGGGGACTGGACGGAGCAGGCGCGGGCGCATCAGGCGCAATCATCAAACATATTTAGAAGGAAGCGGGCGCCACGGTCCTGACTGCATCGCTGTCTATACTGGGTGTGTTTAGGGAATATTCGCGCCTGGTTTCCTGTAACACAACAAAGTAAATAAAGCATCTGAGCGTATCTGCTGCTCAGATACCTAACCCTACCCGATACTTAATTCAAACATTTCAATTATTTCCTTCAGGTCGTTTGCGTCAAAAAACACTAGTTACTCACTTTACTGCTTACGCCACTGGAAACATGCCCAAATAGCCGTCATTTGTAATGTTGTCACGTTAGTGCATAGATGTAATATAAATAGTAAAAGGCACCATACTACAAAAAATGGCTTATACTCCAGTAATTTTTTTTGGGGGGGGGGGGGGGGGGGGGACATTTATTTTGCTTCCGATGCCCATGAGTACACCCCTCACATTTCAGCAACGTTTTTAGTATATCTTCTTAAGGAACAATACTCCAGAAATTAAACTTGGATATATTTTAGAGTAGTCAATGTGCAGCTTGTATAGTAGTGTATATTTACTGTCCCCTGAAAATAACTCAACATACAGCCATTATTGTCAAAACAGCTGCCAACAAAAGTGAGTACACCCTAAGTGATAACAGCACTATGTCATTTAACCACGCAAAGCCACATGTCCTATTCATCATGTTCATGTTTTTGTCTGCTTGACAGGACCATACAAAGTTGTGTATCTTGTATCAGAGCAGTTAAAATTTGGTGCTTTAAGTACAATTCTCTCATACTGACCACTGGATGTTCAACAAGGTACCTCGTGGCAAAAAACTCTCTGAAGATTTGAGAATTAGAATTGTTGCTCTCCACAAAGATGGGCTATAAGAGGTTCAGTAACAACCTGAAACTAAGTTACAGTACTGTGGCCAGGGTCATACAGAGGTTTTCCAAGACGGCTTCCATTCGGAATAGGCCTCGCAAGGGTCGATCAACGAAGTTGAGTGCTTGTTCTGTGCGTCAGGTGCAGAACCTGGCTTCAAAAAACAGATGCATGAGTGCTGTCAGCATTGCTTTAGAGGTTGCAGAAGTAGAAGGTCCATTTGTCAGTGCTCAGACCACACGCCGCACACTGCAACAAGTTGGTTTGCATTGGCGTCATCCAAGAAGGAAGCCTCTTCTGCAGCTGACTTACAAGAAAGCCCGCAAACAGTTTGCTGAAGACAACATGTCCAAGAGCATGAATTACTGGAAGCATGTCCTATGGTCTGATGAGACTAAGATAAACTTGTTTGGCTCAGATGGTGTCCAGCATGTGTGGTGATGCCCTGGTGAGGAGTACCAAGAAAATTGTGTCTCTCCTACAGTCAAGCATGGTGGTGGTAGCATCATGGTCTGGGGCTGCATGAGTGCTGCTGGTACTGGGGAGCTGCGCTTCATTGAGGGAAACATGGATTCCATTACGTACTGTACATTTCTGAAGCAGAACATGATGCCTTCCCTTCAGAAACTGGGCTGAACGGCAGTTTTCCAACATAATAATGACCCCAAACACACCACCAAGATGACAATTGCCTTTCTGAGGAAGGTGCGGGTGAAGGTGATCTGACCTGAACCCTATTGAGCACCTATGGGGCATCCTCAAGCAGAAGGTGGAGAAGCACCATGTGTGTAACATCCAGCAGCTCCATGATGTCATTATAGAGGATTTAAAGAGGATCTCAGCAGCAACCTGTGCAACTCTGCTGAATTCCAAGCGCAGAATGATTAAGGCAGTACTAGATAACAATGGTGCGACACAAAATATTGACACTTTGGACACAGTTTTGACAATTTGTCTTTGTCGGCAGCTGTTTTGACAATAATGGCTGTATGTTGAGTTATTTTCAGGAGACAGTAAATATACACTATATTTATATAAATATATAAATATATATAAATATACAAATATACAAGCTGCACACTGACTACTCTAAAATACATCCAAGTTTAATTTCTATAGTATTGTCCCTTCAGAAGATATATTAAAATGATTGCTGAAATGTGAGGGGTGTACTGACTTTTGTGAGATACTGTAAATTTAAAAACAAAACAAAACAAAGCAAAGAAACTGTAACAAGCGGGACTCGTTAGAAGCGTGTAAGATCCAGACGCGAGCTTTATTAAACAGATCGTAGTCAAAACAGGCAGGGTCAGACACCAGCAAACAGAAATATCCAGGGCAAGGCAAGAGCGTAATCCAGTGAACAGGCAGAACGTCAAAATACCAGAGAGCAGTCCAAAAGTGACAAATAAACAAGGCAATGGAACAAGGCAAAAACTATGGCAAGAAACTAGAACAAAACAATGGCAAAACCAAGGCAAAACTATGACAAGAAACAAAACTGTGGCAAGAACAAAAACAAGGCAATGAAATCAGAGAAGACGGTTAGTAGAGTCCGCACAGCAAAACAATACTTCGCAGAGTCTGTTTGGAAATGGCCTCCCTTTATGGCCACCAAACAGGAAGTTACCAACAAGGCAGCAGAGGGAGCAGCAACAGTCAGTTCATGAGTAAGGGCTCCCTCTGCTGGCATGGCGTTACACAAACAAAAAACATCACAAATACAAGGTAAATATGTAGAGAGAACATTGATAAAGAAAAGGGGGTTTAGCACTTGTCCCTCATAATATGGCACAAGGATACATTTCTTTCAAGGATACAGTTTCGGGAGAACTTTTTTGGTGTGTGTGTAATATGGTTGTTGTTGCCTGCAGAATGTACTAAAGTGATTATTTCGGAATTCGCCATTCAATAATAAAACTCATATACAACATTAACAAAATCAGGGAAGAGACAAAATTTTCTACCCAAAAGCTGAAAAAGAAGAAAAAAAAAAATTCCTTGAAAATTATAACGTAATTTTAAACAAAGACGTGTATTTCTGTGATTAATGATTTCATGACCCAATCATATAAAAATATAGATTAATCAATTAAAAAGGTAATATAGAGAATATATAGAAATACTGACAGTGGATCCATTTCACAAATGTTACTATAAAGGGGTCATCGGATGCAAAGTTCACGTTTACATGTTGTTTGAACATAAATGTGTGTTGGCAGTGTATGTACAAATCTACCCTATATTGATATAAACCCATCCAGTGTTTTTTAATTAATCTGTAAAAATAAATTACCCTTTTTCTAATCAAGCCATTCTCAGCTTCTTGTCGGTCTGACGTCACACCCACAGAGGCCGCTCCCACCATAGTTTGATTGACACTGGTGTCTTACCTTAGACCCGCCCTGAATGAGTAGTAACAGTCTGATCACCACTGTTTCAATACCGGACGTACTTCTAAGCGATTGAGGTGTTGTGTTGCTGGATGTAATAATGAACATAGTGGTCGTCATTTACTCCCGACATCTGAGCCGCTGAAGATGCAGTAGATTATGTTTGTTTGTGAAGGGAATGCGCCTCCCGATCTACATATATCCGTGATCTATCATTTGTGATTGTAACGAAACCTGAAGTGATATGTTACTTCATTATTTGTGTTTTTGAATTTCTATTATTATTTGTGTTATTTTTATATGTTGTGTTTTGTGTATAATTAATTTTGTTAAATGAAATTAGTTATGGTTGGGGACTTTAATTATGGCAGCGAATTTACCAATCGCAGCAGGTGTGATGTATATAATATTAGACGCTAAGCCAAGCATGCTAGGCGAGGAACGCTAGGCAAAGCACACCAACCAAGGCAGGGGTGCACGGTTGAGTCACGGACTCCAACGTATGAGTTGGCTCCTGGTTCAAGGGAGAACAAGGTGATGATTTGTTTACTGATGTATGTGATTGTGTATGAAATTGATGTTTTGTTTGTTTGTTGTTTCAAGATTCATTTGTTGCTTCTTTATCATTTTTTTTTTTTTTCTCTAGTTCTTATGGTGGTTCATGGTACGTTATTGTGTGATGTCTCAACGGAATGTGAACAATAATCAAACTGTGTATCATCAGTGGAAGAATTTGACCAGGATGCTACCGTGATCCAACTTCACTTACAGCAGAAGTGAGTACAAGGGTTTTTTTTTCTTTCTTAATAACATGCTAGTTAGCAAGTTTAGTGGCTAAACGCTAAAGTAAACAGAGCAGGCTAAATGTGGCTAAAGTAAACAGAGCAGGGCTCCTCACTCCACAGAAGAGAGGGGAGGGGTGAGCAGAGCTCATTTGCACTTAAAGGAACATGCAACAGAATGGGCTGATTTCTGCAGGGCTAATTTTGACAAGGTAAAAAGGGTGTTTTTTTTATTTATTTATTTTTTTTATTTTAACCAAAGCATGTTATAGACTTTTCATTAAGACCCTAAAGAATTATATAAACTTGTGAAAAATGGGCATCCGATGACCCTTTTAAAAAATTAATAAGTATTTAAACTAAATAAAAAAGTAAATAAATAAACCAATAAGAAGTATGACAATCATGATGATCAGTGATCATTCTTGACTATAGGCACAATGTGTGCTTAAACTAATAGACTGTGACATATAACTTTCAGCATGTTTATTAACTGGATAATATCACTGGAGTCTGATCTACCTCTTCATGCCAATACAGTCTGTCTGACTGCCATGAAGCTGCCCAATCCTCTCCTCACGGGCCAGCTGTGTTTTCTCAGGGCTGTTCAGGGTTGATGCCTTGATGGTTTTTGCAAACATTCTCATGCCCTCTCAGTGAATGTGGATATTGCCGTATAGATGTTCATGTGTGATATGCTGATGGTTGGCTATGTGAACTATCTATGTGTTGATTAAGTTGATTATCCTTTGTGGTACTTCTCTGTGAGGTAGAAGGGTTGAGATGATGACATTGGCTCTGGTGTAGATCCTGCTAGCTCTTCTTACCATGTTGGACAGGGCTTTAGTGACGTCCACCCTTCTGGTACGGAGGTCGTTTGTTCTGGTGTGAATAATGTGTGTAATGGGGCACCCAATGCACCGTCTTGAAGCAGTCTTAAAGCCAAGTGTGAAGCTGGACATCAAAACTTCCTTCCTGCCTCTATTGTTCACAGTTAAATATCCAATCATCTAATCAAGATTCGAGTCTTAAAAACATACATAACAAAAATGATGTTAAATCAGGAGAGGATTATTTTGCTGCCAACTGCCATCAGAACTCTCCCTTCCTCTGAAAGGTCATCAGTGAGAGTTTGAATGGTGATTTGGTGTCTCCTGCTGGACAATCAGCGCATTTCTCACTATCTTTTTTTCCCACGTCTTGAAAACTTATTTTACTTCGTTTACTTTCGTTATTATACATTATTTCACACAAAATACAAAACCACTAACTACAAACTAGTAAAAATGTTTAGATGAATTGAAACCTGAATAGTTTCCTTTTGTGTTTTTGCAGGAAATTATTTTGTCATCCAAGGGGCCGAGTTAATAATGTTAATTTTATTAAAAAAAATAAGCATTTACTTATGTTTATGAAGAAATTTATTTCTGTGTTTATATAACAAAATGTTTTCCTTATAGAATCATGCTTAATTATTTCTCACACAGAATAAATTAGTACACATAGTATAAACCTCTTTTTTGTGTTTTTCTATAAAACTAGCTGAGCTATAGAAGTTGTAGTAAAACCACACACACACTCACACACACACACACACACACACACACACACACACATATATATATATATATATATATATATATATATATATATATATATATATATATATATATATATATATATATTTTTTTTTTTTTTTTTTTTTTTTTTTTTTTTTGTAGTGACTATGGTTTTGCTTCAACATTTAATTAGTTACCATCGTTACTGTGAAAAATAAGCTGTACTTATTTAAGAGTTTTCTTATCTTATTAATGTTTAAATGTTTCAAATGTTAAAACATTTATTTGTTTTACTTTGATAACTGCCTGAATAAACACAAAACACTCATTAAGGAGAATCATTACTGTTGTTTCATTAGACTCTACATCACTTTCAGTGAATACTATTGAATGAATGAATGAACCAGTCTCATCTCTTGTAAACGAGTTACAGAATGTCTGCTCACAAGCATACATGTGATCATTTCATATGACTTCATATTTGACTCTCCTTCTTACAGTTTTTCTCGATTGGTTTGGCTCATTTCTTGAAACCGAGATGACATTCTCAAAATAACATGGACAAATCTCCAAACCACCTTGCAATTGTTCACAACAGAATGTCATTTTTCATTGGTTTTATCAAATTGCAAATGCTTTAGTACATGTCTCAAGTGACTCTGTGCTTTTTTTCAAATGATTATGTACAAGTAGCTACAGTTAGCACAATGAGCCCACATTTAGCACATTTTCCAAATAAATAGATCTTGCTGATCTAAACTGATTAGTTGATTTTTCAGTGAAATGGTTACTCTCTCCAAAACATATCAGCATGGTTTCATTGTGTAAGTCATCATATGCACAATTGTCTGTTCAACTGTCAAAATTAGTCAAAGATATAATACCATGAAAGAATTTCTTGGAACATTTGATAAATTTATGACAGTACTTGACAATCAATCAGGTGAAATTAGAACTAACGAAGGAGCAGTTTCCCACATCTCAGATGACCAATCAAACAGTTTGTTTAGTTACCTGACAGGTGTTGTCTATGATTATGACTGCTGCCAAAAGTATATAGACAGAGCTTGGCCCGGGGCCAGTTTCATTTGCAGTGTGAACATGGAAGCACCTCGCCAAGTACAACAGCAACTTCCTGCTCGAGGAAGAGGAGGAAGAGGAAGAGGAAGAGGAGGAGTGAGAATGCGTGGAGGAATAGGGGGAAGAGGCCGAGGAGCACGGAGGCACCATGATGTCCCAGATGAAATCCGGGCCACCCTTATTGACCACGTTATAAACCATCGCCTCACAATGGCAGAGGCAGGTCGCCGAGTGCAGCCTAATGTGCCTCGGTCTACAGTCTCCTCCATCATCCAAACCTTTCGCAGGGAAAACAGGTACAGAACTATTCTATTGAACTATTCAGTGTTGGTGTGTGTGTAGGCCTAGAGTACTGTAATATCTTCATGTGATGTTATATGATACTATAAAAATGACAAAGACAAAAAAAATGGAGAAAATACTGTGAATAGTATTCCAGTCACTGTGCAGTGCATCACACTTTTAGTACCATAAAACAGCAGTACAATTACATTGGTAACTCATTTTGTAACAAATTTACAGTGTTGACCTTTGACTTGTATGTCTAGGATTGGACGACAGCCTCAAGTGGGTGGCAGAAGAAAACTTCTAAATGAACAACAAGAACGAGAAATATGCAACATGGTCATTGCAAATAATGCCATCACACTGAGACAGATTCGTAATGCAATCCTTCTAGACAATGTAATGTTCCAAAATATAAACTCTATCAGCATCTCCACAATAGACCGGGTATTGAAGAAACATCAGATGACCATGAAACAGATTTACAGGGTACCATTTGAGAGAAACTCTGACAGAGTGAAAGAGCTGCGGTACCAGTATGTGCATGTAAGTCAACTACTGGTTGTCTATCATTGTAACACTATTACAGTAAGACATGATTACCACTTTTTTTTGTTTTGCTTTATCCTTTTTACCTTCAGAATCCAGCTTTGTGTGACTAGAGCATTATGCCTAGAAATTGTCTTCAGTTTTTCACTCCCTCTTTTTACAGTACTTTAGATCCTCCCTGCAGTATCTGTCTCTACTTGACTGATTAGATTTATTTTTATTCTATTGTAGAGAATAATGGCATTAGAAGGCAACGAAACCCCTCACATCCTAGTGTTCGTTGATGAAGCTGGCTTCAACCTGGCCAAAGGTCGAAGGCGTGGCCGTAACATCATTGGCCACCGAGCCACTGTGGATGTCCCAGGCCAGCGAGGAGCAAATATAACAATGTGTGCCGCTATATCAGAAAGAGGTGTGGCCACACACATTCCCAGTTTAGGGCCCTACAATACACAAAAGCTCCTCAATTTTTTGGACCACCTTTATACTGATCTGATCCCGGAAAATGAGAGAGGTGAAGAAGGACCTCAGCTACCACATTATGTCATTGTGTGGGATAATGTGAACTTCCACCGTGGCCCACGCATCAGAACCTGGTTCACCACCCATCCCCGGATGCTAATGGAGTTTCTTCCACCTTACTCTCCTTTCCTAAATCCAATTGAGGAGTTTTTTTCAGCTTGGAGGTGGAGGGTGTATGAGCATCAGGCTCAAGACCAGAGGGCCCTGCTGCATGCAATGGATGCTGCATGTGAGGACATCACAGGGGATCAATGTAGGGGATGGTTGAGACATTCACGCCGTTTCTTCCCTCGCTGCATCGCAAGAGAAAATATCCGTTGCGATGTGGATGAGAATTTATGGCCTAACAGAGAGCAGTGCGTCGATGGCCAGGAGGATGAGGATGGTGGCCAGGAAAGAGAGGGTGACAATGGCGACCACTGAAAATATTACTGTACTATAGTTCTGAAACTTTATTTACAGTATGGTAGGCTAGAGTTTTTTTTGTTTTTTTTGTTTTTTGTTTGTGTTTATAACTGTTCACATTTACAGAATCCTGTATATGTTTTCTTTTCACAGTATGTTCTCTAATGTTAACATTTCTTTGTACGAATAAAAATGTTTACAGTTTCCTTGAGTATGAGTGGTTTATTGGAGGCTGATTTTACTGTAAAATCTTTTAGTTTTATTCATAGTGGTATTCTGTTACTAGACCTGTGCCTCAGTGACAAAACGTCTAAGCATTTTGACTTGCAGTGCTTAAACAATGCCAAAGGTATAATGCATTTTGGGGGCATTGACTATTTATATGAGAAGGATATTTAGTTTTGACACATGGATAAACTGTTTTGGGAGAGATATGAGCTTTTGCAGGGGATCCATGGTGTTGTGCTAAACCATCCAGGTTATTTTGACAAAAGCACTAAATGAATGCACATGTGCCAAGGCAATTGAGAAGGATCTGTGCTATTTTGACTGTACTGACCTTTTATATGGGAAAGGAATCTGCTTTTGAAGCATGGAAGAAGAGTTTGGGGAAAGATATTTGATTTTGCTAGTGAGCTATAATGTTGAGCAGAACTGTAAGACTGTTTGGCCAAATGACCTTATGGTTTTGAGAATGTCATCTCGGTTTCAAGAAATGAGCCAAACCAATCGAGAAAAACTGTAATATAACTAATGTGCATAACTATTTTTGGTTTGTTAGTTTAGCAGGTCTACAGTGTGTTTGCTGTCTTCATCAGTTTGCCTAAAAAACATATTATTTAATATTAAATACAAGAACACTGAAATGACATACTTTTTAACAAGTTCATTTAAAAAATGACATGCTGATTTCTGGCAGCAACAATAATAATAATCATTGTAAGATGGATTATGCTCTCCCAGGGTTTTAGAAATATGTTTGCAATGGTACATGGAAACACAAAATATTGGACAAATGTTATGGGGACATCAAAGAAGCATATGTTTCTTAGATCAGGCCTCCAATCCAGTTAATTCCTGTTTGCAGGTCCATCTTTAGGAAGAGTAAACTGGTTTTAACAACAGTTGATGTGTGGCAGGACGGTGTAAAGGAGGAGCTGAGTGGTTGCTGTGGGATAATCTATATAGTGAAATGACTGACAGTTTGAATCCCTGAAGCTGTTTCTGTCCAGGAGGGGGCACTGTGAAAATAGAGCAGTGGTTCTCAAACCTCTCCATGAAGTGCTGTTTACTCAGGCAGCAAACTAGTACAACAGTCGCTTTTCTTTAATTTTGTTGTATGTTGACCTGCTTTCTTGATTGCTGAAGACAAATATCTCATAATGAAGGGTAAACTAATTAATAACCATGTCATGAAGTCATTAAAGACAGCAAAATAATTTCATAAGCAATTAAAATAGTAATAATAATAATAATAATAATAATAATATGGAACATCTTTAAAACTGTTATCAAAGATATTTTTTCTTTTATATGTTCCTTGAGATTTACATATAATGTTAATTTAGTCTTTTACAGAAAACAAAACAAAACAAATATGTGTAAATATGATTATTTTTAACCCTTATTCTGACACTCTCTCTAAAACAACCTGTTTTTTAGAGGCGTGTCCTTTACGGCTCATCAGTAATTGGCCACTGTTATGATTGGCTAACATCACTGTGCAGGAAACAGTATCCTCTAGTCTCTAAATTCAGAATCTGGATCTTAAAACAAATAATATTGCTGCACTATAAGCCCTACATTTTCCTAAAGCCGTAAATCTTGATGCACACTATATCAGTTAAATAACAGTATATTTGACTGTCCCATATTGGTCAAAACATGCTGTGCCACTTCTGAAACTAGTGATTTTAGTTTGAATTCAACACCAGTCATGTTGGCTGTAATGCTGTAAAACAAGACGTGAACATCCTGAAGCTTTCATCACAGTGTGCTACATTAGACTCAACTAGGTGGTTGGTTACTCACGCTCAAACGTCAGCCGGAAATGATGAACTGTCAGCTGGAAAGTCCCTTCTATTTAGAGAAAGAACCCTGTGAAGATCTGCTTCAGAGAGCGATGCAGATGAACTCGAGAAGAGGATTTTACTAATATATTTCTCAGGCGCGATACTTCATCCAAAACTCATCTATCTGTTTTCATCTGATCCAAAATAGGTAGCACTCAGAAGTCATGTTTCCACAGATTATAAATATAGCGAAAAGCAAACTTGACGGCTCAATTTTAGTTGTTTACCGGCATGTCAATGTGACCATCAAACTGTAAGCATGTCAAATTTATTTATATGTTTACATGACTATTCTGTGTTGTTATATGCTAAATGCTATGACATACAGTAGGATTTTCAGAGAGGAAATTTTAAAAGAAAAGTCAAAATTAGGGGGAATCAATAAATATGTGAATAATATGTAATCCATAAAAAAAGGTTACTGTTATCTGATTATGAGCATTATAAAGTGTAAGATTCTATAATTATGAATACTTTTTGGAATATGATTACATAATCCAGATTACATCAGTTACTGCTTCATCAAATCTTTAATAATGTAATTGAACAGGGAAATCAAAGTGATAGATCGATAGAATATTTCTGTATATGGCAATACTCCAAATTTTATATGAATAAGGTTTTGTTTAATTTATGTTTTTGTACTCTGTTATACAAGACTGTATGTAAGTCGCAAGTCTCTTTTCTTCCAATGATGCGATCTCAAAGCTACAGGGGTTAACGACATGAATGAGGCAAAGGGGAGGAAGTTTACAGACTTCAAAGAGCAGGTTAGGTCTGAGTCATTACATTGCCACTGACGGAGATTCGTTTTCAGAGCATTAAGTTCGGGTGAGACACAAAGGAAAGGGCACAGTCCCACAGAAAGATTTTATTGTCATCAGATGTAGCTTTGCACACTTCCAGCATCTAGAATAAGAATGAGAATTTTTAAATAAATTACACCAAAAAGAAAAAAAAAATCCACATGTAAAATTTTTAAACATGTATAGCATCTCTGTGGTTTGTGTTGTTTTTTTTTTTTGTTTTTTTTTCAAACTTTTTTTTTTTTCAAACACATACATGTGATCAGGGGCGTAGCCATCACTGCAGAAGTGAGGGGGACAGAAATGTCAAAAGGACTATATATATATATATATATATATATATATATATATATATATATATATATATATATATATATATATATTTGTTTTCTTAAAAAAAATATTATATATATATATATATATATATTTTACTGTAATAAATGTTGTCAATTAGCACTGCATTATTCATATATATTATTCATCTTATTTGTAAGTAGCTTTGGATGAAAGTGTCTGCTGAATGACTAAATGTAAATGTAATGTAAATGGAGAATGTGTGTTGATGTGTCACTTAAAGCAGTGAACTCTTAAGAGCCTCATCTTCTCTAATTTCAAATGTGTGTGTGTGTGTGAACTTATGCTTTAACCATCTAACCCTGCCTAATGAACAGAAAAACTCACAGTACTTCATAGTTATTTTCGAGATGATTTACTGGTCACACATCAAGAATGGCAAACACAACTTACTGCATAGCCTTCTCATTTATCAAATTTATCACTTTTTTTAAAAATATTGTTAATAAAGATCTTAAACAAATGGCATACTGATATGAAAGATGAATTCTGTTTAACCCAATGTGACATTATAACGCCCCCTGTTGTCTTAATAAATATTTATATTGTACCTGTTAAAGATGTGTCTTTGTACAGTAATGTACATTGAGAAAAATTCATTTGACTAAAAATCTAAACATGAATGTTTTCTAATAGTGCTAAAACACAAATACACTGATGGATGGGCACACATTTCTGAAATGAAACTGAAGTGAAAGAAAGCAGCATTGGATTTTCATTTATAATGTTAATGTGGTTTATTGTGTTTGATTAATGTCCTGATGAAATGCAGATTTAATGATTCACAGTAAAACCAAAAGAACACACTCATCATAATTTCTGTTTGTTTAAATATGTAAACAGATGAATGCTGAGAGAGATTGAGCTGATTTACTCCATTTAAATGACAGTGAATCTCATGAAGTTCATACACAGTAAACCGTGACGAGACGATCAGATGAGACGGAAATAACAGGATCAACCAGTCTGTGAGGATCTGCTGTCAGACGCTCATCCTGCTCCAAATGAAACAAAACAGTATCAAATAATGTGAGTGAAAGATGGTGTAGTTTGAGGACAGAAAAACACTGACCTGTGAATACCAGCTGTGATCACAGTCTGGATATTTGGAGCATGAAGTCTATTCAGTCTCAATCTCTCCACACATCACAGAGATGCTCTAGATGATTTTAAACAACAGAACACATTACTGCACTGCATTATCACTGCATGACAAGTGTTTTCTTACAATAAACATTTAACTATTTCTTGAAAAGGTCATTTGACACAGTTCAGACTGCAATACCAAACACACGTGGGTTATGTTTTTAAACATAAGGCAAAGATAAAGATAACTGTTTCTTAAACAGCGTAACAGACAGTTTCTCAACAGGAAGTGTCGGCATGTTCACCGAATCTGATCACAACGAGCCATTCAAACACAACACATTCAAAACATAAAAACAGCCTATATTTATAATAATGTATAATATCTAAAAAGCAACAATTGTGCATAAAATACAGAAGTGCAGGAAATATCATCTCACCAGGAGTCGTGCTGCTGTTGCAGGTCGCTCAGCTTTACTTTCTCTTTCGGTTCGACGCGATTAAATCCGCTCAGATGCAGTGACGTCATGATCACCATCGTCACGTGATTTGTAGAAGCGGCGACCAGACTCTTGTACGTCCCCGTTCTGACAAACGTCATTAATAATAATAACTATAATATATATATATATATATATATATATATATATATATATATATATATATATATATATATATATATATATATATATACACACACATATATATATATATATATATATAGTATTTGTTTTGTAGCTTAGAGCAAGAATTAACAAAATTTCCTAGAACAAACTGCATGAACCACTCATCTGAAACCATGACACAAAAAAGAAAAACAAAACAACAAAAAAAGACAAACGGCGCTTTTAGACCCTCAATGTTTTTTTTTTTTTTTTTTTTTAAAGAACAGCTAAAGAAAGGAACATAAATATAGGCAGATTGAAAACCACAAGAATTTTAAATATAGGCAGATATCTAATACCTGGTTGCAGTGAGCTGAGGAACACCCACCTCTGTAGTAAACATTTTACACCATTTTAAAGTTTTACGAACTTTAATCAGAGACAACTGTTACTGGTGAATGGGGCCAAACCAACCATCTCCCGCCCGAAGATATGTGTAAATGTGTAAATATATGTGTAAATCCAATTAAACAGCTAGAAAGAGCATCCTTTCAGGAAAAATTGACAGTGGAGAGAGGCGGCAGCTTTCCGCCAATGGGGGTGGCCTTAGCGGCAGCGGACACGCCCCCAGCGTTTGAGAATTGTTTTTTTATAATTCACGTTGGGTGGTTAATAACGCTTTTTTTATTTTATTCATTTATTTGTGGTGTGACAATCTCAGAACATATTTAACATCGTTTTACACAGACTTTAATGAAAAAATAATGAATTTACAACAATACAATTTAAAATAATACAATTTAAAATAAAATAAAATCAATGAAATCATTCCCAATGCAAGCAGAATCCTCAGGTAATAAAAATGGACAATAACAATAAGCTGCTGATACAACGAGTAAGGAGTTTAATCAACCATTACTTGAAACAAATACAAAAATAAAGTGCAAATGAAAACAAAACCAACTCAGTAACTGTGATTGTGAGAGTAGAGAATTTGATGAAACTCTGATGTGGTTTCTCTGCAGTCATTTTATGTTTCCAGGCTTTCTGACAGATTGAATCGAACAACTGAAAGGAATTTTTCCAGTGTGAATTTTCTACTTTCAGTTCAGCATCTGTATAAATGTTCCTTTTTTTTTTTTTTTTTTTTAAATGAATAAGTCTTTTCCTTTGTGCGAATCTCAAGGTGTTTTTTTTCAGGTCTGATGCTAAATGAAACTGTTCACAGCACTGATCACAGTTAAATGATCTTTCTTTAGAATAAGAAGGTAGATGTGATTTCAGATCGAAAGCCTGAGCCGCTACTTCCCGGTGTGTACTCTCATGTGAATCTTCAGCCTTGATTTACATATCGATCTTTTTACACTCAAGGAAGGTGACAGGTTTTTTGGCTTCTGTTGTTCCTTTCTTTCTTCAGGTCCATCAGGTCTATAAGAAACATTAAACCCACTGGGATTTCAAAGAGAGACTAAAGTGAAATGAAAAGTGATGAAAACCCCAAAGTCAAGATCACTGATGAGCTCAATAGTCATTTTAATCACATTAAATCTGCTCGACAACTGTTGTGCACCGTTATGATCTATTTTAATGTCATTGAAGATGATTTGTGTTACAAATCAGTTTGGTCATTATACTCTAGATTGAACAGGTTTGACATCTGTAAGCAACCACATCATTTCCTAAACAGCACAGGCTTCTTCAGCATGATGAATGAGAAATGAAGAATAAACACCAACCTGTTTGTTTTTCAGTATCATGATGATTCATTCTGCAGGTTCTGAATCACTCATGTCCTCTCCTGCTTCTGTGAACTCTGATTGATTTCTGGTAGTTCTGCCAAAAACAAACATTTCATTATTAATAGACATAACGCAAGATGAACAATAAATATTTCAGATTCTACACCAAGTTCAAAAACTAATTGCATGTTTATGTAATGCCACGCCAGCAGAGGGAGCCCTTACCCATGAACTGACTGTTGCTGCTCCCTCTGCTGCTTCATTGGTTACTTCCTGTTTGGTGGCTATATAAGGAGGCCTAAACCAAACAGGCCTCTGCGAAGTATTGTTTTGCCTGTGCGGACTCTACTAAGTGGACACTACTGTGGCAGTGTAGAAATACGGAGAAGGCTTCTGCGGGAGCGGACACTGCTGTGGCAGTGTGGAAATACAGAGAAAGCTTGTGCTGGAGTGGACACTGCTGCGGCAGTGTGGAAATAGAGAAGAGGCTCCTGAGGGAGCGACACTACTGTGGCAGTGTGTGGAAATACAGAGGAGGCTCCTGCGGGAGCAGATACTGCTGCAGCAGTGGGGGAATATAGAAAAAGCTCCTGCCCCACAGGGCTGTGTTCTCAGCCCACTGCTCTTCACACTGCTGACCCACAACTGCACTGCCAAGTTCAGCTCCAGCCACATCATGAAGTTTGCTGATGACACGACTGTGGTAGGCCTCATCAGCAACAATGATGAAACACACTACAGAGAGGAAGTGGCACAGCTGGCTAAATGGTGTGGCGCTAACAACCTGTCCCTCAATGTGGTGGTTGTGATGGACTTCAGAAGAAACTCTGTTGACCACCCCCCACTAACCATCGACAGCTCGACTGTGGAGAGAGTCAGCAGCACTAAATTGCTGGGGGTGCACATTACGGAGGATCTCATCTGGACCACCAACGTCATGTCACTCAACAAGAAGGGCCAACATCGCCTCTACTTTCTCCGCCGGCTGAAAAGGGCAAGTCTCCCTCCACCCATCCTCACCACATTCTACAGGGGAACCATTGAGAGTGTGCTGACCAGCTGCATCACTGTCTGGTACGGGAACTGCAGTGCTGCTGACCGCAAGACCCTACAGCGTACAGTGAACACAGCTGCAAAGATCATCGGTACCCCTCTCCCCTCCCTTCTGGACATTTTCCTTGCACGATGCTCCAGCAAGGCCTCCAGCATCGTGAAGGACCCCAGCCATCCCTCCCACAATCTCTTCCAGCTCCTACCATCAGGTAGAAGGTACCAGAGTATCAAAGCTCGCTCTGTCAGATTTCTCAACAGCTTTTCCCCCAGGCTGTGAGAGTCCTTAACTCCAATCTCCCTGTCCCCCTCTGAAACCATGAAAACCTCAGGCTCCTCCCCCCAACTCATTAAAACTGCTGACAATTTTCCAAAGTGCAATTCTGAGTGTGCTACACACAAGTGAGTGGGCTATACAAACCACCTATAGTAACACACTTATGTGCATTAGACACTTTCTATAAACACTCGCTGCTACAAAGACTCAATGCGCTGCTTCTCTCAAAATCTCTTTTCTGCACAATTTAATGCACAAATGTCTCTTCTGTAAAACGTCATGTACAGTACTTATGTAAAGTTTTTGTCTCAGTTTTGTATGTGTAGTCAACTATTTATTATAGTTATAGTATTTATAGTATATGTATAGTCAGATGGTTAACCATTGTATAAGTTTATAATTGCTTTTCTTATTTGTGTACTGTTGTATGTTTAAACTATTTATACTGTTGTATGCTTAACTAGTATGTAGCACCGTGGTCCTGTGAGACACAACATCGCGTTACACTATATGTCCACACATGTAGCAGAATGACAATAAAGCTCGACTTGACTTGACTTGAATATACATGCTGCCTCTTGGTAGTATTATTAGAAAACACAGGATTAATTTCCATTGTTATGTTGATGATACTCAACTATATATCTCAACAAGACCAGATGAAACTTCTAAATTATCGAAGTTAACAGAGTGTGTTAAAAATTTAAAAGATTGGATGACCAATAATTTTCTCCTATTAAATTCAGATAAGACAGAGATATTACTTAATGGACCAAAAAAAAACAGTACACAGAATCTCTTTGCTTACAATCTACAACTAGACGGATGTACTGTTCCTTCCACTACAGTCAAAAGTCTGGGTGTTATATTAGACAGCAACTTGTCTTTTGAAAATCATATTTCTCATGTTACAAAAACAGCATTCTTCCATCTTAGAAACATTGCCAAGCTGCGAAACATGTGACCCGTTTCTGACACAGAAAAGCTAGTTCATGCATTCATGACCTCTAGACTGGACTATTGTAATGCACTACTAGGTGTTTGTCCTGCATCTTCAATAAACAAGCTACAGATAGTCCAAAATGCAGTCAAGAAAATATGATCATATTACCCCAATTTTAAAGTCTCTGCACTGGCTACCTATTAGGTTTAGCATCAACTACAAAATAGCACTTCTTACCTATAAGGCACTTAACGGTTTAGCTCCTGCGTACCTAACTAGTCTTCTACCACGCTACAATCCATCACGCTCCCTAAGATCACAAAACTCTGGACTGTTGGTAGTTCCTAGGATAGCAAAGTCCACTAAAGGAGGTAGAGCTTTTTCGCATTTGGCTCCCAAACTCTGGAACAGCCTTCCTGATAACGTTCGGGGTTCAGACACACTCTCTCTGTTTAAATCTAGATTAAAGACACATCTTTTTAGCCAAGCATTCAAATAATGCATCTCATAAACTTTTCCTGCAGTTATATCTGATCAAATGTTCATTATTAATCTTTTAGCTCTGGTTGAACAAATCTTTCTTTGCTTGCTTTGAACAGCAGCTACGCTAATTATGTTCCTATTTGTTCTCTGTTTCTGCCATTGGACTGACATCCCGTGGTAACTAGGAATTCACAAGCTCCAGTCTGGATCCAGAACACTTAAGACGAGATGATGCCAACCCCACAGAGGACTTCAGATGATGCCAACCCTGAAACAAGATACAGCACTACTGAATTTTGCTACTAATTTATGGTGTTCTTTGTCTGTTTGATTACGTCATTAATTGATCTTTACCACACATCTCTGCCATATGCACATCGACTTGACATAGTCACCACTAGTAAGCTACTACTAAATATATTGTAAAAACTTTCATTTGGTGTAAAGTTGCTTTGCAACGATATGTATCGTGAAAAGCGCTATACAAATAAATTTGAATTGAACAGAATTGAATTGAACACTCCTCCAGACCTACTAAACCAGCTCTCTGTTCCTAGCTCTATCTGTCAGTGGATCACCAGCTTTCTGACAGAGAGGCAACAGTTAGTGAGAATGGGTAAATTCACATCCAGCAGCTGATTCATCAGCACTGGCGTCCCTCAGGGTTGTGTTCTCTCCCAACTGCTCTTCTCCCTCTACACCAACGACTGCACCTCTAAAGGAAAGGTAAAGGAAAAGGAAAGGAAAGGAAAGGAAAGGAGAGGAAAGGAAAGGAAAGGACGTGACGTGTCGCCAAGTATGGTGACCCATACTCAGAATTTGTGCTCTGCATATACCCCCCCTGAGGTGCATTAAACCGCCCGGGGAGCAGTTGGGGGTTCGGTGCCTTGCTCAAAGGGACTCACCTCAGTCGTGGTATTGAGGGTGGAGAGAGCACTGATTATTCACTCCCCCCACCTTCAATCCCTGCCAGACCTGGAACTTGAACCCACAACATTTAGGTTACAAGCCAGACTGCCTAACCATTAGGCCACGGCTGCCCCGCAACTGTGGCCTAAAGACCCCTCTGTCAAGCTCCTGAAGTTTGCAGATGACACCACACTCATCGGCCTCATTCAGGATGGTGGTGATGAGTCTGCTTACAGTCAAGAGGCTGAGCAGCTGGCTGTCTGGTGCAGTCTTAACAACCTGGAGCTCAACATGCTCAAAACAGTGGAGATGATCATAGACTTCAGGAGAAACCCCCCTGCACTCTCCCCACTCACCATCATGGACAGCACTGTGGCTGCAGTGGAGACATTCAGATTCCTGGGCTCCACCATTTCCCAGGACCTGAAGTGGGACAATCACATCAACTCCAGAGTGAAAAAAAGGGCTCAGAAAATCACCCTGGATCCCTCACATTCAAGTCACCCCCTTTTTGAACTTTTGCCACCTGGTCGGTGCTACAGAGCCCCAAATACCAGGACAGTCAGGCACAAGAACAGTTTCTTCCCCTAGGCAATCTACCTTATGAACACAGTTAAATGTTCCCCCCATTGTGCAATGAAAATATGTGCAATAACCTTATATTTACTTGTTACCACCTACACCCTAGTACATCCCGGCATCTCATTCTATTCTATTCCTTTTCTATCATCTATAGCACAACTGTATATACAATTTATTTTATTTTTCTATTTATTTTTCATTTTTTGTCTGTTTATATGAACACACGTGTATTTCTTCTATTGTCATCTTATATTTACTGTCTGTGTGTTGTTGTCTGTAACACTAAAACAAATTCCTTGTATGCGCAAGTATACTAGGCAACAAAGCAATTTCTGATTCTGATTCTGAAACATACTTTGTGACTAACTCTGCTCCTTTTTTAATGAGCATCACTTCATCTCTTGCTTCTGCTCTTCTCTGGCTTTACTCAGTCAACTTCTTGGCTGATATAAGACTGGTAATACAGTTTTAGGTATTTTGTGTACCAGACAAGACTTGCTGAATAGCACGGCTATTCAGTTCGATTCATTTGAGAGCCGGATCATCATATAAAGGGGGCCAAGGGGGTGGGGGCTGTCCTGATCTCTTTCTAGGGGGGCATATAAAATTAGAAATTAAATTGAAATGCATATTCAGCAGTAAAATGAACTAATATTACCAACACCAGCATCTAAAAAAGGTTAACATTAGTGCTGTCTGTCAATCAGTTAAAAAAAAAAAAAACAAAAAAAAAAAAATCACATATTTTCTGTAATTAATCATGATTAATCGCGCATATATATATATATATATATATATATATATATATATATATATATATATATATATATATATATATATATATATATAGTCATAATTTCACACTGAACCTCCAAATGACAGTAGGAACAACGTAAAGATAGTATTTTTAAATATGTTTAATGGCAACTTTTTACCAAGTAGCCTATTATTAATGAAGTATTGACACCAACACTGCTAATGGTGTCTCGATTAAATGCATTTTCCCTCAATTTTCCCAATTAAATATATCCATTCAACATTATAGTATAATTGAAAGCCATTTATTTTTACCATTCAGTAGACTCTGAAATATATAACAACTTTTAATTTAAGTGATTTTAAAACAATCTTCACAAAGACTATAAATTGTATATGCATATCATTCTTTATTCAAGCTACGAAAGTTAATGAGCGACTACAGCAGTCAAGTAATTTCTCTTTTTCTTTTGTTCTTTGATTTCCATCAGTGACAGACTTCAGCAAGTTTCACTTTAAAATCAGCACTGTTTCTTTAAAACCTGATGCACAAGACGCAGATGTCACATATTCGATTTTCTCTCTTTGCGGTCATTTAAGACTTTATAACTCATTTAAGACTAGACTAGATATGTGTGGATGTGCCACAGCCTGAGAGACAGCAGGTGAATGTGTATAATATGTGTATAATGTGTGTGTTATGTCTGACCCCAGTGTGTTTCCCTACTGCCTACCACAGTGATCCTCAGTATGTGCGTGTTTACATTACAGGTTTTTTTTTGGATTTTTTGCGAAGAAGAAAGATTGATATAGTGTTAGTTCAAGAATCCCATTTGAAAGAGGAGGATATACACAGGTGTAATAATAAGTTTTATGAAGTGGTATCTCACTCATCTTCGGATATTAAAACTAAGGGTGTCTTAATATTGGTGTAAAGAACTTTAAATATTACTATTAAATGTTTTGGTACAGATGGTAGAATAACATATATAAAAGCAATAGTGGAGAACAGGAATATTGTATTTCTTTCGGTTTATGCCCCTTGTATTCCTGACCCTACTTATTTCTCTGTTTTGTCAACCTATCTCTTGAAATTTTTGGATTCTGAAATTGTATTGGGTGTCGATATGAATTCTGTAATGTCCCATATTCTAGATAGATCTGGACCAAAGGAATCACACTCTCAAGCTTTTTGTTCTGACAGACTTCAGCAATGTGTAACCTCATCCTCATTGGTGGATATTTATTGATTATTAAATCCTTCTGCTAAGTCTTTCACATTCTATTCTGCTACTCATAAATCCTATTTGCGAAGTGACTATATTTTCATTTCTGCTTCTTTATCTTCAGCTGTTCGTGATCCTGATATCTGTTCTTTATCTCTGACGGATCATGATGGAAATTTGTGCAGATTATCTTTGATACCTCGACCATCTTGTGCCACTAGATGGCGATTTAACCCTAAATTATAACAGGATGAAAACTTTTGCAGTCAATTCAGAAATAAATTTGCTGAGTCTATTGAAATTAACCGAGGTTCAGTGGATGATCCGTGAACTCTTCGGAATGCAGTTAAAGGAATTATAAGGAATAACTCATATGCTATCAATTTCATATGCTTCTTTCTTTCAGAAAAACCAACACAAAAAGATAGCTGAGCTGGAATCACAGCTCCAGTATCTGACTAGAGATAATCTGTCATGATCTGGGCTGTGGGGCTTCCCTTAGCCACCTGAGGTCGCTGTTTTCCCTTCCCTGCACTGCACTTCCCTGATTGTACACCTGTCTGGTCATTAGCACTCATCTAAGCTCTCACCTGTTCACAATTATCTGGTCTATAAGAACTCTCATTTCCCACTACTCATTCTGGCTGCATTGTCTTCGTGTGTGTTCCTCCGTTTTGATCATGCTTTAGATTGTGTTTCTGTTCTGTTTATTTTGTTCTTTGATTCTAGTCGTGTTGTGCCGTGTTGGCTTTTTGGTTTATGTTTATTTGTGTTTTGTTTATTAAAATTTCCCTCCCTGCATTTTGGACCCTGACCTCATTTCTAGTACATTGAACGTGACATAATCAACGTTGTTTTTCAGGCAATACACTCAGCAAAATCATGGCGGTTAGGTCTGAACTCAATTCATTACTGAGATCCAGGGCAGAATTCCTGATTCAAAGATCCAGGCAGAATTATTATTTTCAAGGGAGTAGACCAAGCCACCTTTTAGACTACACAACAGTGAAAAGTTTGCTAATATTTTGGCAGTGAAATTCCAAACTGGGCACATTATGACAGACCCAAAAGATATTAATATCGCCTTCCACTGTTTTTACTCTAACCTCTATACTTCTTCTGCTGATGGTGACCCTGACTCTTTTGTATCTTTTCTATCCAGTGTTGATTTACCGCGGCTGTCAGATTCAGATTCAGAATGCCTGTCTGAACCGATCACTCTTCAGGAGCTGGAGTCAGTAATCTGATCTATGAACAAGGGGAAATCCCCAGGTATATATGGTATTCCAATCGAATTGTATATTACTTTTTGGTTCGATTTAGGCCCCCTCATGTTAGATATGACACATTTTTCAGTTACTCAAGACTCATTTCACCCATCTATTAATATAGCTGTTATTTCTCTCCTGTTAACAAAAAACAAAGATCCAACTTCCTGGTCTAGCTATCGACCACTTTCTTTGATAGGGACTGATGTTAAATTATATGCTGAAGTACTATCTCGTCATCTAGAGAAATTTATGAATAGTTTAGTTTATTATGACCAAACAGGATTTATTAAATTTTGCTCAGCTTCAGATAACTTACGCAGGTTATATCATATTATTAATTCAACTGATATGTTGTCTTCCCCTTGTGCGGTATTCTCTTTAGATGCGATGAAAGCGGTCGACCAGCTAGAATGGAACTATTTATGGGTGGTTCTACAGCATATGGGTCTAGGATCGAGTTTTATAAACATGATACAAATTCTGTATGCCAACCCAGTGTCACACCCCTGTGGACTGTTTCTGTGTTTTTTCCCCATGTATGCCCTTATTTGGTCTTTCCTGTTCTGTTTTCAATTACTACGTCATTGTTTAATCGATCACACCTGTCCTCGTCTGATTAGCCCGTGTATTTAAGTTTGGTTGAGTTCCCCGTTTGGTTGTTGGTTATTGTAAGTCACTCCATGTCATTTATCGTCTTTGTAGTTGTGTTGCGTGTGGATTCCCTGCTGTTCCTGTTCCGTTTTATGGATTGTACAAATAAACTATGTGTTCCTGATCTCCTCGTCCCTGCTCATCATTCCCGCACACGATGCGTGTGACACCCAGCAGCTATTGTTCTCACAGGTTCTGTTTGCTCTAAACCATTCTTTATACATCGAGGTACTCATCAGGGTTGCCCGCTTTCTCCCGTTATTTGCCCTTTCCTTGAAACCCTTAGCTCAAGTGGTCCGACAATCTGAAACTATTTCTCCCATAATTATACGGAATACTCATCATCATATTTCCTTGTTTGCTGATGATATCTTATTGTTTTTGGAAAAGCTGTCATATTCTGTTCCTCATGTGTTGAATTTAGTTGACCATTTTGGAACTCTCTCTGGGTTTAAAATTAATTGGAGAAAGTCATGTTTGCTTCCCCTTAATTTAAAATTGATTCAGTGTCCCTTTCTATATCTATTAAAATTTTAAGTACTTAGGGATAGATATTTTTCCTTCCCTGCAGGAAATCATCTCAAAAAACTATAATAGTATTCTAGCCAAAGTATCTTTAGATTTGGAAAATTGGTCTCATCTTCCTACTACTATTCAGGCTTGTATATCCGTGATTAAAATTAATGTTCTCCAATGTAGTAATTTCTTTTCTTCCATGATTCCTATTTCTCCACCTGTCGGCTACTGGAACAAACTTGATGCATGTGTTTCACGGTATATATGGAATGGGAAACGTCCTCATTTTAAACTGACTACCTTACAGTGATGTAGATTACATGGAGGTCTTTCTTTCCCCAGTTTTAGACTGTACGCTCAAGCCTTTTCCCTCTGCCCTTTATCAGTTTGGTTTGATCTTGACGCTTCTGTGTCTTGGAGAGCAATTGAGGAATCTGTTGTTTATCCGTATAAACTGAAGCATCTTGTTTTTTCGGGGGTTCTGCTTAGGCAATGTAAATCTCAGTTTGGTCCCATTCTAACCACCTCCTCTCCACATGGAGGGATGTTGACAGGCATTCACAGCAAGTTACATTATGGCATAAGCATTCGCCTATTTTCCACAATAATAATCTTTTGTCAGGTAATACTCTGCAATGGACTCATAATATAGTAAACACTCTTGGAGATATCTATGATGACAGTGATTTAAAATCCTTCCAGGATCTTAAAACTCAATCTAATCTTCCTGGCACCTCCTTTTTCATGTGTTTGCGCATTAGATCGGCCCTACGGGCCTATGGGGTGTCTTGGAACTCTCAGCTGGAACTCTTCACCCTTTGCGCAAACCAATTCTTCCTTCTTAGGAATCTCCCTCCTCTGCTTCAGTTATCTATCTCTTTCTTCTTGAGCATTCATACAAACCTTTATCTACAACTGTTTTGGCTAAGGATCTTAATAATGATGTGAATGTTTTATTTTCGGATCAGGTATGGGGTATGTTTAAATTGTCTTCGAAAAACCCGAATCACCAAATGATTTACTTCGAAAAACCCTAATCACCAAATGATTCATTGGAAATTGCTGCATAGGGTTTACTTGACTCCAAAGAAACATTTTTTCATGAATGTTTTTTAGTACCTTACTTTGTCCATCCAACAAAGATGTTTACTGTTATCTGCTCTCACAGCGGAAAAAAAATTGCTAGTCAACCATTGGAGTCGTCCTCACACAATGGACAGACGAACTTGGACGGTGTATTTGTTGGACATTATATCAATGGAACTCTCAAATTCTCGTATACATGGAGCTAATGTCAAAACTGTAAATTTATGGCATTCTGCTTTTAGTGCTGTGTCATCTTTTCTAAAGTCTTTGTAAAAATTATTATTATTTATTTATTTATTTTATTATTTATTATTATTATTTATTTATCTATTTTATTATTATTATTATTATTATTATTTTATTTTTATTATTAAGGTCTACATTGTATTTTATTATATCTTTTATCTTTTTTGTGTTGTTTTGTTTTGTTTAAAGTCTACCAGGAGTGGGATGGGTTGGGTGGGTTCTAAATTTGCACAGTTGCTTTTTGTTTTATATTATTATTAGAAGAAAATTCAATAAACAGTTGTTAACAAAAAAAAAGAGATAGAGAGGGCTCATTGCATCTATACCAGAGACAGCAGCAGAAAGGGCCCGCGAACGCTAATCTTCAAATTGCTTCGCTTCCAGGACAGAAACGCCATCCTTAAGGGATCACGAGCCACGGGACAAATACTTCACAAGGGCAACTTGCTTCTCTTTTTTCCTGACTACAGCAATCAAACTGCCATGAAAAGACGCGAGATAAATCAGTCGAGGAAAAGACTCAAGCAACTCTGGATCTCTTCCTTTATGATCTATCCCACCACGGTCAAGGTGACGCATCGTGGATCAACTTCTCATCTCCAAATGCCGACTGAAGTGGAAGCTTATACTGACCAGCAATAGGCACTTGCTACGCCTCAGCCCTTATGTGACAGCACGGAATGTTAACGGATGCCAGTGCTTAGTCTCTAGAAGAAGATTTATAGACTGTCATTGCGACTATGCTGAGTACTACTTTAATACTTTACTGTGATACCGAGTTGGCCTTGGGACTCGGGTGATCCTCTGTTATGTTGGACACGTATCCAGATGAGGCTGTTGTGATGACAGGTAGGAGAGTTTGTTCCTACTCTCCCCTTACTGCCTTTCTGTTCTGAATTTATTGTTGTTCTCTTATAGCTCCAGATGCCATGAACTATTCATGTAAGTCCACTAATTTTTGTTTCTTAATTAGTAAAATGTACAGTAATCTGCTTGAATTATGGTTCTTAATGTAATGTCTTGGAACGTCAATGGTTTAAATGGCGCCATCAAGAGAACCAAATGTTTGGGCTATTTAATGTCTAAACGGGTTTCCGTTGCACTAATACAGGAATCTCATTTGAAAACTTGTGATGTACATCAATTTCAAAATAGGTATTACAAATTAGTTTCTTTTTCTTCCTCAGATAATAAATCTAAAGGGGTTTTGATATTGATGGTCTGGCGTCTACCTTTGTTCATACATTGCTATAGAAGTGATGCAGATGGTCGCATTACTTGCATACTTGGTACATGGTCCAAAATTAAATGCACTTTTGTTTCAGTTTATGCTCCCAACAAATATGATAGTGTGTTCTATCAACAGCTCGTCCGCATGTTACTGAGTTTGAATGACTATCATTTTGTCATAGGAGGCGACTTCAATGCTGTGCATAATCCCACACTGGATAGATCTCAAATATCACATTCTGATCAGACGTGTTCAAAGTTATTTAATGACTTCATAAAACAGGTCAATGTGTGTGACATATGGCGATTGAGGAATGAGGCTGTCAAAGACTACACTTTCTTCTCAGCTCACCATAAATCCTACATAAATCATTCTGTTTATTGAAAACACTGATATACTACCTCTTCTTCTTTCAGACCACTCCCCAGTTACATTGTGTCTTCTCTCATTTTCTATTTCTTCTGGAAGTGAACGATGGAGGTTTAACACAACTCTACGTCATGACCAAAAAATTTTATAACAACTGCATACCTTAGTAGAGTTTATTGAACTGAATAGTGGCTCGACAAATAACCCTTACGTGTTATGGGAGGTAACGAAATGTTTTATTAGAGGGAAATGCATTGCTTTCTCCTCTTTACGTCACAGGTCTAGGAATGGCCATAGAATTGAGCTAGAGGGACAAGTTCAGATGGTGGAACAGGATCTCAAAAATACGTGTTGTCAACGAAAAGAAAAAATAATTAAATGCACTAAAATCCGAGTTAAAAGAGCTGCTCTTATACAGAGCCCAATTTATTATGCACCGTACGAAACAGTCTTGCTACTTTAATGGGGAGAGACCAAGTAAATTACTAGTGCTACGGATTAAGCAGATGGAATCTAGAGCAAATATATGCGCTATAAAGAAGGATGGCATCTTACATACCCAAACTAAAGATATAAAGCAGATCTTTAAATCTTACTATGAACAACTATATACTTGTAATTTTTCCTCTGGTTATCAGCAAAATTTATCATTTCTTCAGCAGTTTCTCCTCCCCAAATTTGATGAACTTTAGAGATGCTAAATGGCCCTCTGTCACTAGATGAACTGAAACTGGCTCTAGACTCAAAAGCTCCAGGTAGTGATGGAATTCCCCCTGAACTAATTTCCATCTGGGATAAAGTATCGTCACTTATTTTTAACTCTTTTAATTTTGCGATCGAAAATGGAACCCTTCACAGGGAACAAAACACAGCTCTCATAACCCTTTTACTCAAGAAGGGCAAAGATCTCTTAGAATGTGGCAGTTATCGGCCTATCAGTTTAATAACTACAGATGCAAAACTTTTCGCTAAAACCTTAACACATAGACCAAGTGACTGTATAGATAAAGTTATAAACTATGATCAGTCCGGTTTTCTCAAAGATCGGTTTGCCTCCGATAACATCAGGCGACTTCTACATATTATTCATAGGTCCAGTTCCCATCTGGTCTCCTCCACCATCATTGTGTTGGACGTAGAGTAGGGCTCTCTCTATGCTGACGATATTCTGCTCTAAGTTTCTAATATTTCTGTGTCCATTCCTGAGTGTTTAAACCTTTTCAACATATTTGGTAGTCTTTCAGGTTACAAAATAAATTGGAATAAATCTGCTTTAATGCCGTTGAGTGAGACAGCTAGACAAGAATCTAATAGTTTACCTCCCCTGATCCCTGTAGTCAAAGAGTTCACATATTTGGGTATTACTATATTCCCCTACATCTTATTTCTAATTTTAATTATAAAACTGTCCTGAATAAGATCAAGGAGGACTTAGACAGGTGGTCCCCCTTATGTTTAGCTCTTCACGGAAGAATATCTACAATTAAAATGAATGTGCTCCCCAGGGTTAATTTTTTTATTCTCCATGTTGCCTCTTCCACCGCCTGAAGGTTTTTTCAAGGAGCTTAATACAGCTATTTCTGGATTTATATGGATGAAGAAAAAACCCAGAATTCGACTTAAAACGATGCAGGATAAGAAATTAGATATTCCATCCTGTTCGCCTACAAGATCTCCCCTTTTCAGGTATTTCAAAATCCTTAAAGAAATCTTATGGACCAATTATTGAATACTGATGCATGGAAAATGGTTGAGAAAATCACGGGTGGATCTTTTTTATATACTAAGACAACTCCATAATAATCGTTTATGCACTGGTAACAAACACTTTGTTTTTAAAGCCTGGTCTGATGCTGGTGTTCATACATTGAATGGCATTTATTATGATAATGACCTCAAATCATCTCAGGAATTAAGGGAGGAGTTTTCTTTACCTGGAAAAATCTGAATAAAAATGTTGAGCAAAAAAATAAAATAAAATAAATAAATAAATAAATTAAAAAAAAAAAAAAAAATTCTTCACCTTGCGCTTTTTTTGGCCAAATCAAGTGTGTTCACAGAGGTTTCCATTGGCCAATGTGAATAAATCTAGATTTAAATATGACCTGACATTTTGTTCGTATCCAAAAATGAGATGGGGTAGCCTATCCACACACCATTTTTTATTTTGTGAGTTTGCAATATATTCAAATACTTAACTTTCAATATTAAAAATACCAGTACTGTAATCAATGTGTTAATAAATATATATATATATATATATATATATATATATATATATTATATCTTCCTCTCTTATTCTTATAAAGGTTGCAATCTTTGAGGAGGTCTTTGCTGTCCCTCGTTGTGTGAAGATTACTGGCAACATTTTCAATTATAGTAGCATATATGTTATACACAGTTGCATATTTTTATTAATTGGAAATTACACTTTGACCTTTTAGCTTCTTTTCTATATATATGGTAGGCTATACCTATGTGGTGGTGGACTGCCTGGACCAAAAAATGCCAGGGCTGATTTTTTTGTCCCAGTCCAGCCCTGTTGGCATCTTTTCTGCTTTTAACACTCTTAAATGTGGAGCCAAATAAACTCCCAGGAGAGTTAATTTAACACTGGGCTTTTTGGTGTGTAAAAATGCAAGTAAGAAATTAATTTCACAGTGTAAACAGCTTCAGATTTTAACGGGAGTTAAAATGAAAGTGTTATAATTAGTAACTTACTGTGTGATGACGAGTGTGATGACGAGTCTGAAACGTGAGGATCCATCTGCAGCTTCTTTATTAAGCAAGAAAACAGTACAGCAGTATCTCAAAACACAAAACAGGCTGAAAGATTGGGGCATGCGGCTAGATACAGAGTCCATATAACAGGCGAGAAAGTCTGGGCAGGTGGCGAGAATCAAAGTCCATGTAACAGGCAGAAGGGTCGGGGCAGGCGGCTAGAATGCAAACAAGTAAATCAGTCCAGGTAATAAAAAAAAGGGCAACACAGGAAACTGCTCAGAAATGATCACCATAGCAAATCAAGACTTCGCACAGTGAACAGGAAACAGGTCCCTTTTAAAGCATGCGTGATTGGATGCAGTTGTAACGCGGTCAGTCCTAGGTATGAGGTCTATGGGAAATGGAGTCCGAATGAAAGACTAGTACTCGGGTGAAGGCTCCCTCTGGTGGTGCAAGAGAGATGGTGGTGGAAAAGTTAATTTATTTCAGTAATTCAACTCAAATTGTGAAACTCGTGTATTAAATAAATTCAATGCACACAGACTAAAGTAGTTTAAGTCTTTGGTTCTTTTAATTGTGATGATTTTGGCTCACATTTAACAAAAACCAACCAATTCATCTCAACAAATTAGAATACTTCATAATACCAGTAAAAAACATTTTTAGTGAATTGTTGGCCTTCTGGAAAGTATGTTCATTTACTGTATATGTACTCAATACTTGGTAGGGGCTCCTTTTGCTTTAATTACTGCCTCAGTTCAGCGTAGCATGGAGGTGATCAGTCTGTGGCACTGCTGAGGTGGTATGGAAGCCCAGGTTTCTTTGACAGTGGCCTTCAGCTCATCTGCATTTTTTGGTCTCTTGTTTCTCGTTTTCCTCTTGACAACACCCCATAGATTCTCTATGGGGTTCAGGTCTGGTGAGTTTGCTGGCCAGTCAAGCACACAAACACCATGGTCATTTAACCAACTTTTGGAGTTTTTGGCAGTGTGGGCAGGTGCCAAATCCTGCTGGAAAATGAAATCAGCATCTTTAAAAAGCTGGTCAGCAGAAGGAAGCATGAAGTGCTCTAAAATTCCTTGGTAAACTGGTGCAGTGTCTTTGGTTTTCAAAAAACACAGTGGAGCAACACCAGCAGATGACATTGCACCCCAAATCATCACAGACTATGGAAACTTAACACTGGACTTCAAGCAACTTGGGCTTTGAGCTTCTCCACCCTTCCTCTAGACTCTAGGACCTTGGTTTCCCAATGAAATACAAAACTTGCTCTCATCTGAAAAGAGGACTTTGGACCACTGGGCAACGGTTTATTTCTTCTTCTTTTTTTTTTTTTTTTTTTTTTTTTTTGTTAACAACTGTTCATTTAATTTTCTTCTAATAACAGTAATATAAAACAAAAAAACAACTGTGCAAATTTAGAAACCCATCCCACCCTTGGTAGACTTTAAACAAAACAAAACAAGATCCGTGGGGATCTTTGGTCACGTCTGCTCTGCTGTGGTGGTTCCTCGCTCACCCTGCTCTGCCGGTCCTACCTCAGTCTCCGGGTCCTCCACATGGACCTGGCCCTCCTTCCCTCACCTTGTTTCACCTCCGCCACACCACTCTCCTGGACTGTTTGTTTGGAGCATCTGGAAGCTGCTCTTTGGGGGTGGGCTATGTCACGAATCTGATTACGTTTGCCTTTGACCGACCCTTGCCTGTTTTGGATTACTCTTTGTCTTGCTCTTCGTTACATATACGAGACGTTGAGAGCTCCATTGATATAATGTCCAACAAATACACCATTCAGGTTTGTCTGTCCATTGAGTGACGAGGACTCCAACGGTTGATGAGCAATTTTTTGCTGCTGTGGAAGCAGATAACAGTAAACATCTTTGTTGGCCGGACAGAGTAAGGTCCCAAAAATCATTCATAAAAAAATGGCATGGACTCAAACATATCTCAGTGCCCAACAAATATGATGTTCTGTGAGAGTCCAAAAAGGTACGAGAGAGGGGCACTCCCAAAGAAAATGCAAAAATGTCCCTAAAGATTCTTGCGAACAGAGATTACACTTAGGAGAAGACGACAGATTCATATAAAAACGTTTCATTGGAGTCAAGTAAACCCTATGAAACAATTTCCAATGAATCATTAGGTGATTCAGGTTTTTTGAAGACAATTTAAACATGTAATCTACATCACTGTAAGGTAGTCAGTTTAAAATGAGGACGTTTCACATGTCATATATACCGTGAAACACATGCATCAAGTTCGTTCCAGTAGCCAACAGGTGGAGAGACAGGAGTCATGGAAGAAAAGAAATTAATACGTGGGAGAACATTCATTTAAATCACTGATATACAAGCCTAAAAAGAAGTAGGAAGACAAGACCAATTTTCCAAATCTAAGGATACTTTGGCTAGAATACTATTATAGTTTGTTTTGAGATGATTTCCTGCAGTCCATTTCTTCTTCTCCTTAGCCCAGGTAAGACGCCTCTGACGTCGTCTGTGGTTCAGGAGTGGCTTAACAAGAGGAATACAGTACGACAACTGCAGCCAAATTCCTTGACACGTCTGTGTGTGGTGGCTCTTGATGCCTTGACCCCAGCCTCAGTCCATTCCTTGTGAAGTTCACCCAAATTCTTGAATCGATTTTGCTTGACAAGCCTCTCAAGGCTGCGGTTCTCTTGGTTGGTTGTGCGTCTTTTTCTTCCACACGTTTTCTTTCCACTTAACTTTCTGTTAACATGCTTGGAGACAGCACTCTGTGAACTAAATGTAAATGTAAATGTTTGTGGCTTACCCTGAAGGGTGTCAATGATTGTCTTCCGGACAACTGTCAGATCAGCAGTCGTCCCCATGATTGAGTAGCCTAGTGAACCAAACTGAGAGACCATTTTGAAGGCTCAGGAAACCTTTGCAGGTGTTTTGAGTTGATTAGCTGATTGGCATGTCACCATATTCTAATTTGTTGAGATTGGTGGGTTTTTGTTAAATGTGATCAGTGAATTCTGACGCTTTATAGAGCAGGAGCTTTGGAGCAGTGCAGAAAATGCCCTCGCACAAATGCGACCATGTTATATTTAAGCTAAATAAAACATATTTTGCAGAAGGCATGAAGTTTTGGTGGGTGTTGGCATACTAGACAATTAATAGTTTGATCATGCATTGCTAGTGTTGATCATGCAGGCCTTTGTTTACCTTTGTTAATTGCTGGTTATCTATGATTTAAAATAAATAAAATAAAATTTATCCCTCAGTGGCTTTTTAGTGCAAACCATTAGCCCAAATTATGCAAAGTATCTACCTGAGCATTAGTTAAAGCCCAAATTACGCAAAATAACTAACCAAGTTAAAATCATTTCCAGACAGCTTGGTCCCCCCAGTTAAAAAATCCCATCTGCGCCCCTGGATCTTTTGAGCCGTCAGTATACACTTGTATATGTCGGGGAGATTGGATTCTGGTATATATTGAAAATGCAGATGACAAGTCAACATCCATTTTTTTAATCCCCAACAGATGCAAATCAACTTGAGGTGTTACATAAACCCATGGTTCATATTCCTGAATAACAACTGTTGGGCTCATCTTGATGTTATTTACTCCTAATTCTTGTGCATATATTTTACTACTTCACCCAAAACTAGTTGTACATTTTTCATTTTGTTCCCAACAGTTCTGTAGGACCACTTTTTGTAGGATCTTTATGCCCCTGTATATGGTGGCCGAGAGAGCTCAACGTGCTGCAACTTAAGAAAACACATGCAAACAGAAAAAAACCACAACAAATAAAAAAAAAAAACATCTTCATCAGTTTGACAACATAGGCGCTGCAAATCCTCGCAACGCAAACACAAATGCAGAAACGCGCTGCAAATTATCACAACACAACCAAACACACAAACGCGCTGCAAACACAGGAAGGCACTGCAATCATAGAAACGTGCTGCAAATAGCATGGACCACAACGGAAATGTTTCTGGGGGACCTTAAAAAGTGACGAACCCAGCTGGGACCTGATTATTTGTTCAGTGGCTTTTGGTCAGAGCAGAGGTGTTGTCGGTGAACTAAAAGGTGAGGTTTTTTTTTGTTATTTTAATATCCTGATCATACAATTCATTGGTCTTTTGGATATTATTAGACTAATCTGACGAATTACACACTTAACTGTGAAACATTATTTTAATGCTATGTTAGCTAGAGTTACTCTCAGAAAAACTCTAGGCAACAAGCAAGTGAAACTACCCCCTGTATTTTTGCTGACATCAGCATTTTTTCCTCTGCTGTGAAAATGTATATATCACAGGCATTTGCTTAGTTACAGGTTACATCTTTTAGCACTAAACAGTCACATTGTTTCTCTCCCAGGTTATGTATTGTCCATATAGTGGACTCGAATTGGCTGGACATATTGGATGCTTTTGTGGCTCCTGTGGTACCAGCATTCATTTTTTGGCACCTTTTCTACAGAATGGTAAGATCTGTTCAAAGCATCAACAAAAAGACACCATGATAAACTCACACAGGTGATTGTGATTATGTAGGCTGATTAACCCTGCTATAAGATGTATGTATATGTGTGTGTGTGTATATATATATATATATATATATATATATATATATATATATATATATATATATATATATATTCAATTCAATTCAAATTTATTTGTATAGCGCTTTTCACGATACATATCGTTGCAAAGCAGCTTTACACCAAATTGACATTTTTACAATATATGTAGTAGTAGCTTGATGTACATATGGCAGAGATGTGTGGTAAAGATCAATTAATGACGTAATCAAACAGACAAAGAACACTATAAATTAGTAGCAGAATTCGGTAGTGCTGTATGTTGTTTCAGGGTTGGCATCATCTGAAGTCCTCTGTGGGGTTGGCATCATCTCTTCTTAAGTGTTCTGGATCCACACTGGAGCTTGTGAATTCCTAGTTACCATGGGATGTCAATCCCATGGCAAAAACAGAGAACAAATAGGAACATAATTAGCGTAGCTGCTGTTCAAACTAAGAAAAGGAAGGTTTGTTAAACCAGAGCTAAAAGATTAAAATGAACATTTGATCAGATATAGCTGCAGAAAAAGTTTATGAGATGCATTATTTGAATGCTTGGCTAAAAAGATGTGTCTTTAATCTAGATTTAAACCGAGAGAGTGTGTCTGAACCCCGAACGTTATCAGGAAGGCTGTTCCAGAGTTTGGGTGCCAAATGTGAAAAAGCTCTACCTCCTTTAGTGGACTTTGCTATCCTAGGTACTACCAACAGTCCAGAGTTTTGTGACCTTAGGGAGCGTGATGGATTGTAGCGTGGTAGAAGACTAGTTAGGTACGCAGGAGCTAAACCGTTAAGTGCCTTATAGGTAAGAAGTGCTATTTTGTAGCTGATGCGGAACCTAATAGGTAGCCAGTGCAGAGACTTTAAAATTGGGGTAATATGATCATATTTTCTTGACCTGGTAAGGACTCTAGCAGCTGCATTTTGGACTATCTGTAGCTTGTTTATTGAAGATGCAGGACAACCACCTAATAGTGCATTACAATAGTCCAGTCTAGAGGTCATGAATGCGTGAACTAGCTTTTCTGCATCAGAAACAGGTAACATGTTTCGCAGCTTGGCAATGTTTCTAAGATGGAAGAATGCTGTTTTTGTAACATGAGAAATATGATTTTCAAAAGACAAGTTGCTGTCTAATATAACACCCAGGCTTTTGACTGTAGTGGAAGTAACAGTACATCCGTCTAGTTGTAAATTGTAAGTCAAAAGATTCTGTGTATTGTTTTTAGGTCCAATAAGTAATATCTCTGTCTTATCTGAATTTAATAGCAGAAAATTGTTGGTCATCCAATCTTTTACATTTTTAACGCACTCTGTTAACTTTGATAATTCAGAAGTTTCATCTGGTCTTGTTGAGATATATAGTTGAGTATCATCAGCATAACAATGGAAATTAATCCCGTGTTTTCTAATAATATTACCAAGGGGCAGCATGTATATTGAAAATAGTAGAGGACCTAGAACAGATCCTTGTGGCACTCCATACTTCACTGGTGATAACTGAGATGACTCCCCATTTAGATAAAGTGGTAGCGATCAGACAGGTAGGATCTAAACCATTTTAAAGCCTGCCCTTGGATACCTGCATAATTTTGTAGTCGATCTATTAGTATGTCATGATCTATAGTGTCAAACGCAGCACTAAGATCAAGTAAAACTAGCAGTGAGATGCAGCCTTGGTCTGACGCAAGAAGCAAGTCATTAGTGATTTTAACAAGTGCAGTTTCTGTGCTGTGATGGGGCCTGAAGCCTGACTGAAATTCTTCATAGATATCATTTTTTTGCAAGAATGAGCACAGTTGAGCACATATAACTTTCTCTAAAATTTTAGACATAAATGGAAGATTAGAAATGGGTCTATAATTTGCCAGTTCACTAGGGTCTAGTTGTGGTTTCTTAATAAGAGGCTTAATAACCGCCAGCTTGAATGGTTTAGGGATGTGACCTAAAGATAACGATGAGTTGATAATATTGAGAAGCGGTTCTTCTGCCACAGGTAACAATTCTTTTAGTAATTTAGTGGGTACGGGATCTAATAGGCATGTTGTTGGTTTAGACACAGTGATGAGTTTATTTAACTCTTCCTGTCCTATAGCGGTAAAGTACTGCAGTTTTTCTTTGGGTGCGACGAAAGAAGTTGACATATTAGATGCAGTATAATCTACATTGGTTATTGTATTTCTGATGTTATCTATTTTATCAGTGAAGAAGTTCATAAAGTCATTGCTATTAAACTGTAAAGGAATATTTAGCTCAGGTGGTGTCTGGTTATTTGTTAATCTAGCCACTGTGCTAAATAAAAACCTTGGATTGTTTTGGTTATTTTCTATGAGTTCGCGGAAATGCTCAGCCCTAGCAGCTTTTAAAGCCTGTCTGTATCTGGACATACAGTTTTTCCATGCAATTCTAAAAACTTCCAAGTTAGTTTTTCTCCATTTGCGCTCAAGATTGCGAGTTTCTTTTTTGAGGGATTGGTTATTACTATTGTACCATGATGCAATACGTTTTTCTCTAACTTTTTTCAATTTGATGGGGGCAACAGCTTCTAAAGTATCGGAGAAGATGGTGCCCATATTGCTAGTCATTTTGTCTAGATCCTGTGTATTAAGGGGTACACAGAGCAGTTGAGATAAATCAGGCAGGTTATTTGTGAATCTATCTTTGGTGGCTGGAACAATAGTTCTGCCAAGACGATAACGCGGAGCCCTACAGTTAATATCAGTAATACGCAGCATGCACGATACAAGGAAATGGTCAGAAACATCATCACTTTGAGGTACGATATCTATATCAGTAAGATCAATTCCATGCGATATAATTAAATCTAGCGTATGATTAAAACGATGAGTGGGCCCAGTGACATTTTGCTTAACTCCAAAAGAGTTTATTAGGTCAGTAAACGCAAGTCCTAACGCATCATTTGTATTATCAACGTGAATGTTAAAATCTCCGACAATTAGCACTTTATCAAAATTAACCAATAGTTCCGAAAGGAATTCTGCAAATTCTTTTAGGAAATCTGTATATGGCCCTGGCGGCCTATACACAGTAGCTAAAACAAGAGATAGGAGAGATTTCTTTTGCATATCTGGCAGAGTAACATTAAGCAAAAGTATTTCAAATGAATTAAACCTGTACCCTGTTTTCTGAGTAACATTGAAAATATCACTATATATTGTTGCAACACCACCACCACGACCACTCTGACGGGGCTCATGCTTATAGTAGTAGTTTGGTGGAGTAGACTCATTTAGACCAATATAATCATTAGGTTTTAGCCAGGTTTCGGTTAAGCAGAGTACATCAAAACTATTATCTGTGATTATTTCATTCACAATAACTGCTTTGGGTGCAAGTGATCTAATGTTTAGGAGCCCAAGCTTTAAAAATGGTTTCTGTTCATGTATTTTGCTTTTTTCTGGTTTAATTACGATAAGATTTTTTCTAGATCCTACATTAAATTTACGTTTTGACCTCACTATTCGAGGAACAGACACAGTCTTTATAGATTGGACAGTGCAACTACTAACATTTAAGCGTTCAGAACAAAAGCCATCGTAGCAATCATATAAGAATGTACTCACTAGTCAAATGGAGCGTAGCGTCCTGGAGATGTTGTCCGACAGCAGCTCCGCTCCGACTCTGCTGGGGTGCAGGCCATCAGCACGGAAAAGCCTAGGACGCTCCCAGAAAAGATTCCAATTATTAACAAAGAGCAGTTTCTGTTCTTTACACCATGTCAATAACCATTCATTTAAAGCAAGAAGTCTACTGAACCTTTCGTGCCCACGTCGATACGTGGGAAGCGGTCCTGACACGATGATCCTCGTCGTGGGCGACGTGCTGCGAACCGTCTCGATCAGGCTGCTGAAGTCCCTCTTCAGAACCTCCGTCTGCCGCAGCCTGGTGTCGTTCACCCCCGCGTGCAGGACGATCGCGCCGACGCTCTCGCCGTCCTTCAGGATCGCGGGTATCTGCGCAGAAACATCGAGAACGCGAGCACCAGGAAAACAGTGGGTGTGGACTTTACCTTTAGCTAAAGTAGCACGTACGTACCGGACAATGGAGTCTCCGACGATCACAGCGTCGCGTTCCGTCTCGCGGAGGGGAGCGAAGCGGTTCCGGGTGGAGATCTCGAAGACCGGAGGCGGCGGAGGGGGCGAGGTCCTCGGCCGGGGCCTGGCTCGCGTCTTCCGCTGCTGCTGCACCCAGGGTCCGTGGTGTCCCGGCGCCGGAGTGAAGGACATCTGGGAAGATCGCGTCCAGGGTGCACGGAGTAGAGGTGGTCAGAGTGTTAGTATCACGCTGTATACTCACCCGGGAGGATTCCAGAGCGGCCCTCCGCTCTCTCAGCTCCGTCTGCCGCACCAACAACTCCTGGATCTGCTTCTCCACGGCCTCCAGCTCGAGCTGCAACGAGTGCAGCTCGAACGTGTCCTCACCTGCACTCAAAGGTGGACACAAATTCGCCATTAAAGCAAGTAACAGTGAGTAAACAATGGAAATGTGTGTAAGCAGTGTGTAAACAATGCAAGCAGGATTAGCGGCAACCACGTTGGTGCTGCTAACGGGCTATAAGCTAGCGACTCCGGAAATCAAAACAAAACTAGTGATAACAAAGCAATCCGGATGTTTTAGTTGTAGAATACAATAGGGGGTATATTCACACGTTATAAGAAACAAGAATGATTGTGTATAAAATTGATTTTGAATTGAAAAACAGACAATAAGAAATTAACTCGACGGAGCTCAAACTCTAAGCGTGCAACCGCCTTGGCAATGCTAGTCTGTCTATATATATATTAAGATCCTTAGCCCAGACAGTTGTAATAGATAAAGGTTTGTATGAATGCTCAAGAAGAAAGAGACAGATAACTGAAGCAGAGGACGGAGATCCCTAAGAAGGAAGAATTTGTTTGTGCAAATGGTGAATAGGCAGCTGAGAGTTCCAAGGCACCCCATAGGCCTGTAGGGCAATACATGAGAAAGGCAGTGCCAGGAAGATTAACTAATTAATTAATTATAATGTCAAGGGTCAATTTGACCTATTTTCATTTTGAGTTGTCTGAAATACTGGTTAATGGGTTTTTTCCCTCTCTTTTTTTTTTCTCCTTGAAATCCATTCACCTCATTTAGGGTCATGAACTTGTATGCAAGTTGTGGACACAATGTGTTATGAAAAGTATGAATTGAACCCATTTAGTATGTAGTGATTATGTCAAGAGTCATTCTGACCCTAACACTTTCAAATTCATAGTTAGTTGGACATACCCAAAATAAAAACATTTCTTTGATGTACATTGTCTTGTTCTCACTGCACTGAGAAGATGAAAGGGAGCTTTCCCACATTTCTTCTCAGTGCTGCTATAGACTTTGTCACACAATCACATGTACACTAATGTATTAACAAGTTGAACCAGGTTATAGTATGACATATAGAACTAAACGCAAGTACATTGCACATGTTTTTTTCAATGTCACATCGACCTCTCAATACGACCTAACTGTTAAAAATAGTAAGCTTAAATGCCTGTCCAATGCCAGTTGTTCTTTGTGCCTTTTAGTACCTGGATTTGTGTACAAATTTAGGTTAAATACATTTCTCAAACCGTATCAAACAGCTCACCTTTTTATTTCTTTGCTACTGCTGATACATTTTTATGTTTGTGCAAGATTATATTTGTGGATTCCTGCATTCTTAATGACACTGTTCTCTTTTCCCTTCAGATCCAGGATCAGTGTCAGATGAACTCACGGAGGTAGACCTAAAGCGGATATATTTCTCAGAGGGCCACACGTATATGACGTAATCCTTGATTTTCTCAAAACAAGGCACAACATCTTCCTGAGACTGAGCACTTTAAAGAGAAAACTAAAAAATGCTGGCCTAACAAGGAGAACAGACTATAGTCCCGTTGAAACTGTGAATGCCATGGTAACACATGAACTGACAGGCTCTGGACAGCTTTTAGGTTACAGAGCTCTGTGGCAGACATTGCGACAGAAGTATTTTTTGACAGTTAAAAGGGATGATGTAATGCATGCAGTTTGCAGACTGGATCCATCTGGAGTTCAACTTCGTCGTAGATGCAGGTTTATCCGAAGAGGATACTTTACAGCAGGACCAAACCAAGTGTGGCGTATCGATGGGTATGATAAGCTCAAACCATTTGGTGTTGCCATCAGTGGCTGCACTGATGGGTTTTCTAGGAAAGTGATGTGGCTCAGAAGTGGCAGCTCTAATAACGACCCAGGGATAATTGCTTACCATTACATGAAGTGTGTATCAGAGTTTGGAGTTCCAGCACGTCTTCGCACAGACTGTGGGACAGAAAATGGCACTATGGTAGCCATTCACTGTGCATTAAGAGCACAGCATACAGATGACTTTGCAGGAGTCCTCAGTCACATGTATGGAACATCAACTGCAAATCAGCGTATCGAAAGTTGGTGGTCCTTTTTCAGAAAGCAGAGGTACAGGCCTTTTAAGATTAATTACAAAACAAAAATGATATAAAATGTATTACTTAGTCACTTAGTTTTTTGTGTGTGTGTGTTCAGCTGTCAGCATTTATTTTATGAGAATAACACTAGATGAAAATGTAATACAAATCTTTTTTTTTTTTTTTTCCCCTGATGGTATAAAGTTTGCTTTACATTGATTTCATTTCCATATAATATAATTTTTATTCAGCACTAAAGTAAAACATTGTGTATACTGTCATTCCATCATTAGGACTCAGTTCTGGCTTGATTTGTTCAGTAACCTGAGAGAGAGGCACCTTTTCAACGGCAGCCATGAGCATAAGTGCCTTCTGCGTTATGTGTTCTTGGGCATCTTGCAGAAGGACCTTGATGAGTACAGAGAACTTTGGAATAACCACACCATCTGACCTGTTCGTCAGTCGTCTTGTCATTCTGGTAAACCAGAAGCCATGTATCACCTGCCTCACAGGTTCGTATTTAATCCTTGCAATATGTGACCATGTTCAGTAAATATCAGATTTATGTTTTTTTACTTAATCATTAATTATCAAAGAAAACGTGATCAAGCCCTCAATTGACCATTACTGCATTTTAAATCAGAACTAGATCATTATTTAAAAAATAATTCAGATACTCTTAGACAAAAACATGTACAATGCATGAAGCAAAAAGGTGGAAACTTCTGGTTCACAAAGTGTGTTTGTAGTAGAAGCAAATGTGAGAACCATATCTGACAACAGATTTTGTCAACATTGAGAGTCAACCTTTAGCTTATTTGTCTTAAAATTCAAGACTATTTAAAAATTGGGTTATAATTTTGTTCATTTTAGGATTTATAGGTTTTATTACACATTTTTGTAATGGGTTTACTTATGTTTTGATTTCTGACTGGCCTTAGGTTTGATGTCACAACAAGTTATTCAAAAGTTTGAGGACATTCTGCCACCACAGCGCAGTCTTTGTTGCGATGGTAATCTCCAAGGTCAATTTACGGACTTGCAGAGACAGAGTGGGCTTTCTCCACCAGTCAACTGGATAACTGCTGTTGAGAATTACATAACACTCAAAAATATGTCTGGACTTTAAAATGATTAAAGATTTTTATTAGTCAGTATATCAGTGAATCAAGTATAATCAAGTTGAATCAAGCCATTTATGTATCTAGTTATTCTACCAGTTATTTTACCACTATTCTAACCCTATGTGTGAAATGTATAGAACATGCCTTGAGAAAAACTGTGCGAACAAAGACTCCACAAATTGCTCTGCAGAGTTCTCTCGGCCTTGTTGTCTCTGGCAATTAAGTCATCAAAACCCAAGACCCAAGAATGTTTCTTCAAATGGGACAGAGGGAAACCACTACATGATCAGTTCAGAGAACCACTTTATTTGCTCACTGCATATGTCATCAGTGTTTTACTAAACACCAATGATTGAAACTGTGTAAAACAAAATCTTTTGTGTTTTGTGCAAAGTTTTGTGCAAAGAACATGCCATACATTTCTGTACTAAAAACCTATATTATTTCTCAAATATCACCAGTATATTAGTATAATCAAAACTATTGTGGCTTTAAATGTTTAACTATAACATAAGTATAACATAAAATGCCTACATTTCAAAATAGGAAAGAACACATTGGCACATTTGCATTTCAATAAAACTCTGACCTAAACCCTGTTATATCAGCCAAAGATGTTTAGCTTTAAGGAAGACTAAACCCAGGGGAGTTTTGCATGCCATAATCCATGGCTTCTTGAAAGTCTTCATAACTGTGTAAAATGGGAATTTTTTTTGTATTTGTACATACATTTGCCATGGGAAAGCGTGCGCTCTTCTGAAAAACTAACTGTGGCTGTGGCTGTATTGCTGCAGGAGGAACTTCCTTCAGCCCAGTTCCAAACATAAGGACATCTTCCAAAGAAGGACTTGCCTCTTTTTCTGGTGGAACAAAATAAAAATGTTAGACATAATTTTTCTTTCTTTCTTTATTTTTTTTAATAAATTGTTTTTTTTCTCTTTGGCATCGTCTTTGCCTTCACATGTTGCTACATTCAAATCACTGTAGTCATAATGCTTTGGGGGTATCCATGGCCTAATGGCTAGAGAGTCGGACTTGTAATCCAAAGGTTGTGGGTTCGAGTCTCAGGTCCGGCAGGAAATGTGGCTGCCCACTGCTCTTGGTGTGTGTGTTCACTACTGTGTGTGTGCACTTGGATGGGTTAAATGCAGAGTATACGTCACTTCCTTTCCTTTCCTTTCCTTGAGCACAGTGGTTATTTGTAGTATGGAGGTGGTTTGTCATTTCTTCTAAACCACATGTAGCAAAATGAAACCCTTATTAAATTCTTATGGACCACACAGTATGCAATCGTGGATTTATCCCTTTGTTTATAATGCTCATTTAAGATTCCTTGAACTTATGAAAATTTCTACTTTTTATCTCACTATTTGCTGCTGTGATAATTCGGCACATTTCTTATAATTTTAACCACAAATAATACCTTTGATGTCCTCCACAGCATCAGCTGTCAGCTTGGTCTCAGTGTAGCACATGAACGAGAAGAAGAGTGAAGGATGCTGTTCCAAGGCATTGACAAAATCAAGTGTTGCCAATCCCTCTTTGAACCTACAAAAAGTGCCATGTCAAAAAGTTACTACAAGGAGGTTATGTGAACGACTATCGACAGATTTTCCATTTTGACAAGAAATGAGGTGACACTACTTCAGCCACAATATTTAGCCTTTATTAGTATAAAAAAGTATTGATATTATGAAAGTAATCATGACAAAATATAAAATAACTATTTAACATTGTATTAAAAGTTTTGTTCACAGAGTAAGTAGAATATTATACCTTTGGATGGAAACATGGTTTCAGTAGATGAAATACCACTGAATGTAATCATCTACTATTTTCTTGTTGTCCTCCAGAGTCTTCATGAATCGATAGCAGCCTGCTGTCTGAAGCATGCTGGAGTATTTTTCTGTCAGTTCCTGGAGTTTACTCAGCGATGTAGTATTCTTCATCATCATCATTATTATTATTATTATTAGACCAGTTAACAAGCCACATTACATTTTTATAAATTAGTAAGGCTTGGACTATTCATAACTTGTTTTAAAAATGGTTTGTTATGACACAAATATAAAGGAATATGGGATTATTTAAAATAGCAACACTGAAGAGTAATGTCAGATTCAAAAGAATTAAATACTGTGACTCATTTCTATACAGTACATATTTAGACATATGTTGCATATTCATCATTTATGGTCTACCTTCCAGTACCTGTGCACATGGAATAAATGCTTTTTTTGGCGTCACATTTTTAATTGACCTTAGTTCATAATGGCCACCAAAACATCTGATTCTGATGTTGAGTAAACTGACATTTTTAGAGATCAAATTCAAACTCAGATTTTAACCCTTAAAAAACTCATATTAATAAAATTTAATTATATTAATAAAATTAATAAAATCACATTCTTTTGGTCAAGAACAAGGTGCTGATAGTATTTGTCATGTGACACTACCTGTCTTTCTCTGGCAGCTTCTCTACTTCCTCAAGATCTGAAGAACTGCTGTCAATGGTGATAGGGGCATAGATATGAGTATATACTCTGTGGAAGGAAAGTACAAGAACAACAATAACACAGTTAATCCAGAAAGTATTCTGAAACAGATGTTTAGTTGTTTTTGCTGTAGTCTAGTACTTTAGTCCAATAGTTTTATTTAAAATCCAGGGAGAATTTATGTCTTATGACTGACCTGTAGAAGTCATTTGACTTAAGTTCACCCACTGAAGTGGTCATCTGTTTGGGTCTTGTTGCACTCTTGGCATGTAGCACCGACAACATCACACAGCACAATAAGAAATTAGAATAATAATCACAGAAATACCCAGAAAATAAACAAATTCTGGTCTATTATATTACAGAATATGACATTAGCCCATTAGATGACTGGGATGCTGATGGCGCAGATGTTGTGGCTGACCTAAAACACACAAAAAAATTTGTAGAAATTGTAACTGTGTTATAGATAACATAAAATGCTTTCTATATAGCAATTTTTAAAATGAATGCATTAAAACATACTGACATTCATCTGGCAAAGGGACAAAAAAATTTCTGCAGAAATTCAACTTACCTATGTCCACGCTCTGGTGTACTGCTTTCAGGACTTGACCAAAGCTGCCAAGTGTAAACATAAAACCCTAAACTCATTCAAAGTATGAGTATATGCTTTTCTATTTCTAATGGTTGAAATTTATTGCATTATATCTTTATTGCATTATATCTTGACCTCACAAAAAGATTTTATGATCAATCTCTATTTCCAATTACATGTCCAGTATCATTAAATATGTAGGCTGTAACTAGTTGGAATCCCACAAAGCACTTAAAGTACTTATAAGAAAAAGTACTTAGTTTTTAGTTTAAATGCACATAAAATATATAAAAAAACATACTATTTCAATACTTACTCTTTGACAGCAGATCCTCAAGGGTACAAATGTACAGTGTGATCCTCTGATAGGCCTTTCCAATGGCCTGTTTATATTCTCCAATGGTAAAATGTGTGTCAGTCTGTCAGTCCCAGGGATATTTTTTTTATCTGAGAGCCATCTGGATAAAGCAAGACATATTCTCCATCTTCCATATCTTGATTGAAATCTTTTTGTTTTTTCAAAGCTGCTGCCAAAAGTTGCTCAGATGACCACTGTGGGTCAACATGTAGAGGTAGGTTTTTTCCTCTCGTGGGCTTTAAGCCATTCTTGGTCTTGTTCATGATCCCAACAGAAATCTAGATCATCAGTCAGATAAGATGGAACACAAATGATAATACTGTTCTGTCTGACAACTTCATTAACTTCAACAAATATTAAGCTTGCCTTTACTGTTTTATTTGATTTCTTTTTACTTTTTGAGAATGTTTTCCTTTCAGTTTCTTTTAGTTCTCTGTATTTCATGAACTGCAGAACAGCAGAAGCTGACTTCCCTGGAATAGCACATGCATCAGTCACTGAAACACAAACACACACACACACACACACACACACACACCAACATAATCAAAACCAGAGAGAAAAAGATGATCCAAATGTGGTATTTATAATCTGATAGACAGAACAGATTAGAGAATATTACCTCTGGGCACAGCCTGGCTCATGCCAGGCACCTGGCATGCACCTGGTCATCACCTGCAGGTTTAGGGGTGTTCTCCACGACAAAACTTACATTTCGCCCACACGAACTGCAGAATTTTGGCAAAGTCAGCCATTGGAAGCCACAGAAAGGACAATACATTTTGATCTGAAAAAACACAACAAAACAAAACAAACAAACAAAAAAATAACAATGTTACCGATTTTAGCATGCTGTATTTGTATTCTGTTATTCTTTATTACTAAGGGTCTGAATAAATTGTAAAATATTATTTTTTACTGTCAATCTGTAATTAATTTTGACCTGATTTTAACCATTAATGAAGCATTGCAGATTTTTTTCATGAACTTTGAAGGTTATATTTATTTGCATATATTTATTTATTTATTTATTTATTTGCAATTAAGTTAATAACGTTTCACAGTTAAGTGTGTAATTCGTCAGATTAGTCTAATAATATCCAAAAGACCAATGAATCCTATGATCAGGATGTTAAAATAAACAAAAAAAAAAAAAAAAAACCTCACCTTTTACTGTCAATCTGTAATTAATTTTGACCTGATTTTAATCATTAATGAAGCATTGCAGAATTTTTTCGTGAACTTTGAACGTTATATTTATTTGCATATATTTATTTATTTATATATTTATTTGCAATTAAGTTAATAACGTTTCACAGTTAAGTGTGTAATTCGTCAGATTAGTCTAATAATATCCAAAAGACCAATGAATCCTATGATCAGTTCACCGGCAACACCTCTGCTTTGACCAAAAGCCACTGAACAAATAATCAGGTCCCAGCTGGGTTCGTCACTTTTTAAGGTCCCCCTGAAACATTTCCGTTGTGGTCCATGCTACTTGCAGCGTGTTTGTGTGTTGGCAGCGCGTTTCTGTGATTGCAGATTGTGTGTTCGGTTGTGTTGTGCGGTGTTGTCAAACTGATGAAGATGTTTTTTTTTTTTAATTTGTTGTGGTTTTTTTCTGTTTGTATGTGTTTTCTTAAGTTGCAGCGCGTTGAGCTCTCTCAGCCACCGTACCTGTAGGTTAGCCCAGTAATTGATCATTATTTGTTTCTTTCTAATTTCTAGTGGTATCTCTCCTAACAAGACTTTTAAGACTCTGGTGTGGGTGTAGTCTTTACTACTCCACAACACTGTCTCAGCGCTTGAGTTTGAATTTTACTAAGTTTTTCTAACAAGTTTTTTGAGGCAGAACCATATAACACACAACCATAATCAAACACAGACCGGATCAGTGCTACATAAATTGTTTTTAACGAAGAGAAACTTGCTCCCCATTCCACTCCACTTGTATGAGAAATCACTCCACCAGTGATTTCTCATACAATTTCAAACTCACTTCTGGAACAACCCTCTTCCTAGAGAAAATTACTGTTTCAGTTTTCTCCGCTGAGAATTTAAATCCCCAGTCAAATCCCAATTCTTCTGTTTTCCTAATTGCTATTCCTTCCCCTTTTCCAGAGAGCCCCATCATCTGCAACCAGAGACCTACCTATATCTGGTTCTACTTGATTAAAAACATCATTGATCATTGTGGAAAACAATAGTGGACTTATTACACTCCCTTGTGGAGTTTCATTTTCCATCTGGATTGTACTTGACACTTCATTCCCTATTCTTACCTGAATACTTCTGTTTGCCAAAAAAATCTTTAATCCAATTGTATATTCTACCTCCTATATTCATAATTTTTTAATTTTATCAAAAGTCCCTCTCTCCACATCATATCATAAGCCTTCTCGACATCCAAAAATACTGTTAATACTGATTATTTATTTATCTGTGCTTTATTAATTTCATTTTCTAAACAAATAATAGGATCCATTGTTCCTCTTCCTTTTCTAAAACCACTTTGATATCTTGATATTAATCCTCTTTTTTCCAATAAATAAGTTAACCTTTCCATAATCATCCTTTCCATAATTTTACAAACATTCGATGTAAGAGCTATCGGTCTATCATTAGAGAGTTTTAAAGGATCTTTTCCTGGTATTATTATTGTTTCTTTCCAAAGCTTTCCGAAGTCTTCCTTCTTCCCATACTTTATTATATAATTCTACAATTTTTCCCATAGCCCTATCCTATCTTGTCTCATCGTTATATATCCGAACTGATCCTTTCCTGGAGATGAATTTTTTTTTTTTTTTTTTTTTTTTTTTTTGCATTACAAATAGCTTTTTTCACTTCATCTCTATTAAATGGAAAGTTAATTGGCTGGTCTTCCATTCCCTCACTCCGTACCAGAGCTTCTAAATTTAGATTCTTTGTTATTTCTCTCCTCCTCTTTCCTTCCTCACTCAAGTTCCCCGACCCATGTGTCCATGTATCCTTATCCATTACAGCTACTTCTCCTTCTGACTCTAGTACTGGATATTCCCACTCTTTCTTATTACCTTCCATTCTCTTGATCATATTCCACACAGCACCTACTGGAGTTGTTCTTTCAATTTCACTGCAAAAACCCTGCCAGCTTTCTCTTTTAACTCGCCTAATGGTTCTTCTCACTACTGCTTGAGATTTCTTGAATAAGATTAGATGGTTATAATTATAACCTATCTCTCACAGCTTTGCTACACTTGTCTGCTTTTCTTGTCATTTTTTCTTTACTTTTTGGAATTGATTCTAATGTTGCTTCTAATACTGCTGCACATACTTTTCCATTAAATGTGTCAATATCTTGATCTGAGTCAATTTCAGCCATTTTTTCCTCACACATTTCCTCAAATTTAGCCCAATTTGCTTTTTCAAATACCCATTTTCCTCCTCTTTGAGTTACTGTTCTATCTGTCTCAACATCCAGTGTTAGAACTATTGGGTAGTGATCACTCCCAGTGTTAGATTCTCCCCAAACTTCCCAATTACATTTACTAGCCAAATTATTTGAAACTAGTGTCAAGTCCAACACAGACTCTGTTCCTGTATGAACATCTATCCTTGTTCCCCTCCCATCATTTAAACATACCAGCTCCCTCTCCTCTATTAATTCCATTGGCATTTATGTATCTTCCTCCCCATAGTGTATTATGTGCATTTATAAGATCCCCACACCATATTACTCTGTCTATCTTGACCATGTACTTCCTTTAACTTCTCTGACTCAGACTAAATTTTTTTACATGGGTTATAATAATTTATAATAACTATCTCTTGACCTCTACCCCAAACCCCCCACAGCAATATATTCTTGCTCCCTTCCTTTCCCAGAATTCTATATGATATTTCTTGTTTAATAAATATTGCACACCCACCACCATTCCCTTCTTCCCTATCATGCTGTACTATACTATACCCGTGTAGAACAAAATCTAAACAACGTTTCAGCCAAGTTTCTTGAATGCATATTCCGGCTTTATACTTAATTCTTCAATAAATTGCTTGAACTCCTTACTGTTTGCTATCAGAGATCTTGCATTCCATCGAATTATTGTTATCATCTACAAGTATTATCCACATGTTTCTTGACTTGATCTTATCTGAAGTTCATCTCTGACTTCTTCCCAAGTCAGTCCTGTCATTCCAAGATGATGTATTGCTGCTATAACAACTGTGTCTTTTGTGTTTTGGATTCAATCCCAGCTGTACTATTTATAACTTCTGATATAAATGTCACTATTTTTTTCTTTTCAGTCATCATAAGTTCTTCTGGGACTTCACTATATCCCTCAGCTGAAACCCCTCAACTGATCTCTTTGATCTTTAGTTTGTCCTTTAACCTGTTTTGCCGCCTCTGCACATGTTAGCTTCTTCTCCACCCTCCTTTTCTGAATTTCCATTTCCATTTTCAATACTTCACATCCTCTGAATGCTGCGCTATGTGCCTCTCCACAGTTCCACAACACTCCACAACACTTTGGTTGTACTCCTTCCTCACACTTGCCATGTTCATGGTTTCCTCCACAACGAGCACATCTGCACTGCTCCCTACATCTTTTAGCAACACGCCCAAACCTTTGGTAATTAAAACATCTCACTGGTCCTGGTATATGCTCTCTTACAATGTAGCTCATCACACCCAACATTACTCTTTTTGGAATTTAATTCCCTTGAAATTCTATTACTACTGTTTCAGTGTCTCTTCTGTTTCCATCTGCACCTGATTTTATCCTTTGCGCATTTACTATCTTCCCTCCTGTTAGGTTACCTTTAAACTCATCCTTGCCTATATTAGTTTTTCTGAAATTCTAAAACACATTTTTTGAAACCATCACTCATTTTCTCAAAACCTTAAACACAAATCCAAATGTTCAAACCAAATTCACAGAACCTCTGACTCTTCTGGCAAAATCAAACAATCGCTTCAAAACCATTTCGCCTGTACTCAAAATCAAACAAAGCTTTCAAATCATACACATAGTAGTCAATACTATACACACTACAGATCATTCATTAGACACTACATCAAAAAATGGAGAACACAGCGCCCAGTGCATGTAGTTACTACAGTTTCTTTCAACTGCTTACACACAAAATCTTGAGTTTTCAATTTCATAAAACTCTTTTTGCAAAATACAACACACAATTCTCTATTAAACACACAAAAATCTATCAGGAATTATCTTGATTTCCTTTTTCAAGCACAACCAATCAAAATGCCACAGTAATTCATCAGTGCCTCACACAAACTCTTCACATGTGCAAACACTCATTGCTTTACTAAACACCAAACAATCATGGCTTTAGAATAGGCCTTGGAATATGCTTTGGAATAATCACCATTTTCATTTTATCAACTACACATGGTTGATATACACTACCAGTCAAAAGTTTTGAACAGTAGGATTTTTTATGTTTTTATTTATTTATTTATTTATTTATTTTGTAATTATCTTCTGCTCACCAAGCCTGCATTTATGTGATCCAAAATACAGCAAAATCAGTAATATTGTAAAATATTTTTACTATTTACAGTTTTTTTCTAATGGCTTAAACCCTAACTGTGATTCTTATAGCACAATTTCTAAAACGATTAATACTTATAGCAAAACCACTCACTGAGTTTGCAAAACTAAAAGCACAAACACTGCTTTGCACTCAGTTTGCAATTTTGTAACACACACTTTGCAAAACTGTAGGTACAATCCACTGCACAGCACTCTTTTTGTGGAACTGTAAACACAACTCACTGCTTTACTCTCAATTTCCAAATGATCAACAAACTTCTAGCAAAACTATACACATTTATGGCTATTATTTACACTATTTTGCCAACTGTCTGGCACACTGTCACATGTGAAAACTGTTTTAGATAATTAGTTCACTTTGCAATCAGCCTAAGCACTATAAATAAGCTACAGGTAAGCTGTCCGTGTGGAGTACAATGGAGGGAGCAGGAAGAGTGAGAAGAGTGAGAATTAGAGGAGGCTGAGGAAGAGGACGTGGAGGTGAAGAAGTAGGAGGAAGAGGACGACAAGGACAAGGAGGTGAAGTTAGAGGAAGAGGACAAGGAGGAGCAAGAGGAGGACGAGGAGGGGGAAGAGGAAGGGTAAGAAGAGTAAGAAATATAATTACTGATGACATCAGAGCTACAATAGTGGACCATGTAATCAACCATGGAATGACCCTGAGGGAAGCTGGCCAACGGGTTCAGCCTAACTTGAGCCACTACACTGTAGCAAGCATCATAAGGACATTTCAAAATGAGAATCGGTTAGTACAGTCACTTTGCACTAACATTTGTAGCACTGCCATATTCTAATGAGAAACACAACAATACCATAGATGTAAAAATACTGAAATTGTTACTTTACAGAATTGCTAGACGACCAGATGCTGGGGGCAGAGGAAGAATGTTCACTGCAGAACAAGAAACCCATATAGTCAATATGGTGATTGCAAATAATTCCATAAGGCTACGCGAAATTCAGCAGCGCATGATTGAGGATGACACCACCTTCCAACACATACACAATGTGAGCATTTCTGTATTAGGTCGTGTACTTGCCCGCAACAGAATCCGAATGAAACAAATCTACAGAGTATCTTTTGAAAGAAACAGTGAACGTGTAAAACAGCTGCGATATGACTATGTGCAGGTAAGCTATAGTATCATTGGTACTGAATCTGGAAGTGCATACTGTAGTGCTATGCATGGGCCTGCTGTGCTGAATTTGTTTTGTCTTGTCTAGAGAGTGATGGAGCTAGAGGCAGATGTCATGGGTCATGAGCAGGTTTTTGTGGATGAGGCTGGTTTTAACCTCACTAAGACAAGGAGACGTGGCAGGAACATTATTGGACACCGTGCCATAATCAATGTCCCAGGACAACGTGGTGGTAACATAACTATGTGTGCAGCTATAAGTCAAAATGGTGTTGTTCACCATCATGCAACCCTGGGCCCATATAACACTGCACACATTATTACATTCCTGGACACCTTACATGACATGCTCACTGTTCAGAGACCAGAGCATACCCGATATGTCATCATATGGGACAATGTTAGTTTCCATAGGGCTGCTTTGGTCCGCAACTGGTTTACAGATCCCCCACTCTTCACTGTACTCAACCTCCCCCCATACTCTCCATTCTTGAATCCAATTGAAGAGTTCTTCTCTGCCTGGCGCTGGAAGGTCTATGACCGTCATCCCCATCAACGCATAGCCCTTTTACAGGCAATGGAGGAGGCATGTGGGGATATTGACCAGGCATCATGTCAGGCCTGGATACGCCATTCCAGAAGATATTTTCCCCGGTGCCTTGGACTAGAGGACATTGCATGTGATGTAGATGAAATTTTGTGTCCGGACCCAGAGAGACGACACGATGTAGACTGATTTCTTTTTTTTCCTCAGTGAAATTACTATTTTGTTTTGACTTGGAAAAAACACTTGTGTTTGTTTTGATGTGTGTAAATAAACACCAGTACTTGAAGTTTGGATCCCTCTATGTTTACAGAACTATGACAAAAGTATGACCTCAAACTGACATAGCCTACCTTGTGCACAGAGAAAGCAAAAGCCAGATGTGTTTTTTATTCATACCATCAGTGTGTAGTTGGTGCATTGTGTGCTTATTAATGTGATGGCTTGTGTTAACTGTTTGATACGAAAATACCATTTTTACGAAGGTTTGAAGAGTTAAGCAAGGTTTATTAGCTTTTGCAAAAAATGTGCTTAAGCCATCAGAAAAAAACTGTAAAATAACTGCTTTAGGAAAGGAAAAAAAAAGGAAAGGAAAGGACGTGACGTGTGGCCAAGTATGGTGACCCATACTCTGAATTTGTGCTCTGCATTTAACCCATCCAAGTGCACACACACAGTAGTGAGTAGTGAACAAACACGCACACACACACACACACCCGGAGCAGTGGGCAGCCATATTTCTATCACTGCAGGAGCAGTTGGGGAATCAGTGCCTTGCTCAAGGGACTCACCTCATTCGTGGTATATATTGTAATATATACAAAAAGCTAAATTACAGCATCATTACTCCAGTCTTCAGTGTCACGTGATGCTTCAGAAATCATTCTAGTATGCTGTTCAAGAAACTTTTATTATTATTAGAAATATTTAAAACAGTTGAGCATTTGGATTCTTTGATGAATCAAAAGATAAAAAGATCAGCATTGGTCTGAAATAAAAAGCTTTTGTAACATTATACACTATACCATTTAAAAGCTTGGAGTCAGTTTTTTTTTTTATTTTCTGGGGAAAGAAATTATAGAAATTAATAATTTTATTTAAAGACACTTTAAACTGATCAAAAGTAAAGTGTAACGGGATGAACGAGACGAGAGGCGAGCGGATCCATATGCGAGCATTTATTAACAGAACGAGACAAAGACATGGTCGTACAGGCAGGGTCGAAACAGGAGCAAACAGGTAGATCACAGGCAAGACGTAGAGAATAATCCAATAAACCAGAGCGAAAGTCCAAAAGGCAGGCGGCTAGACAGAGGAAACGAGAAAACCAGGCGGGAAAGACAAAACACTGGGGACTAGGAACTCGGAACAGGAAACTAGGAAACGCTAACAATACAATACAATCTAACAATCCGTGAAGTGCACTGTGAAGGACCGGGGGTTTTATAGAATGCCTGATTGGTCACGGGGGCTGACGCAATCAGCGCGGTGGAGGATGGGAGATGCAGTCCGGAGTGTGGTGCAACAGTCAGAGTGTGTAGGTGAGGTGAGAGTGACATCTGGTGGTGAGCGGACAATGGGACACCGACCAGATTCGTGACATAGCCCCCCCCCAAGGAGCGGCTTCCAGACGCTCGAAGGGAACAACAGTCCAGGGGAGCGGTGGGGTGGGAGCGAGACAGGGCGAGGGCTGGAGGGCCAGGTCCATGTGGGGGGCCCAGTGATTGAGGCTGGACCGACAGAGCAGGTACCCTCCAGGGCGGGGCCGGAGGCGGAGCAGGAGGCGCAGGAGCCCTCCAGGGTGGAGCCGGAGGCGGAGCAGGGGCCCTCCAGGGCGGAGCCGGAGGCGCAGGAGTCCTCCAGGGCGGAGCAGGAGGCGCAGGAGCCCTCCAGGGCGGAACAGGAGGCGCCGAGGCCCTCCAGGGCGGAACAGGAGGCGCCGAGGCCCTCCAGGGCGGAACAGGAGGTTCCGAGGCCCTCCAGGGCGGAACAGGAGGCGCCAGGGCCCTCCAGGGCGGAACAGGAACTCGCGTCATGGACTGGGACCTGGTGAGAGCAGGGTCAGAGGAGGCAGAGAGAACAGGGAGAGAAGCAGAGAGACCACAGGATAACGCCGCCTCCATAGGAGGTTCTACAATCAATGCTGACACCTCTGGAGGCATTGGCGCAGCTTCTCTGATGGAGAAGGCCTCTGGAGCAGACCTGAGACCAAACGGGACCTCTGGAGCAGACTTGAGACCAGACAGGACCTCTGGAGCAGACTGGAGACCAGACAGGACCTCTGGAGCAGACTGGAGACCAGACGGGGCCTCTGGAGCAGACTGGAGACCAGACGGGGTCTCTGGAACTGACTGGAGACCAGACGGGGCCTCTGGAGCTTACTTGAGACCAGGCGGGACCTCTGGAGCAGGAAAACGCGTTATGGCCTGGGACCTAAGAACAGCAGAGACAGAGGAGGCAGACAGAATAAGGGGAGAAGCAGAGAGGTTGTAGAGGGATGCCGCCTCCATGGGAGGATCTACAGCCAAGGCTGACACCTCAGGAGGCATGGGCTTGGCTTCTCCAAGTGAGGGGAGCTCTGGGGCAGACTTGTGATCAGACGGGAGCTCTGGAGCAGGCTTGTGATCAGATGGGAGCTCTGGAGCAGGCTTGTGATCAGGCGTGACCTCAGAAGCTGGCTTGTGAACGGACGTGACCTCAGGGGCTGACTCGTGAACAGACGTAACCTTTGGAGTGTAGTGTGCGGCCCACACAGTTAGAATGGTGACCGCCATCACACTGGCAGACATGATGTGACAAGGCTCTGGGAGGTCAGACGCGACATGGCGAGGCTCTGGACAGATAGACGAGGCATGACGAGACACTGGGCGGTCTGACAAGACGTGACTTGACTCTGGGCCGTCAGGCGGGACGTGACTTGACTCTGGGCCGACAGGCGGGACGTGGCTTGACTCTGGGCCGTCAGGCGGGACGTGGCTAGACTCTGGGCCGTCAGGCGGGACGTGGCTAGACTCTGGGCCGTCAGCAATAACTTGACTTGGCTCATGAAGATCAGTTGTGGCTTGACCTGGTTCGTGGAGATCGGCTGTGACTTGACTTGATTCGTGAAGATCAGTAGTGACCTGATTTGACTCATGGAGATCAACGGTGACTTGACTTGGCTCATGGAGATCAGCAGTGACTTGATCTGACACGTGAAGCCCAGCGGTGACTTGAACTGGCTTGTGAAGATCAATGACTTTACTTGACTCAGGAACCACGGCTGTGACGCTGCTTGACTCAGGGACGACCGCCTCAGGAAGGGCGGCCACGATGGGTGCAGACTCAGGAGCAGAAGACATGACGTGAACAGACTGTGACCTGACGGAGATGTCTTGAGCAGGCTGTGGTTTGGCTGACGTGGCGTTAGCGGGCACTGGCTTGACGTTGCTGGACTTGGAAGCTTGACTGGACTTGGAGGCTTCAGCTGTAGCCTGACTTGACTCCGGAGCAGTGGCTGAAGCTTGACTTGGCTCTGGAACAACAGCAGCAGCTTGGCTTGGCTCATGAGGATCCGCTGTAACGGGACTTGACTCCTGAACAACATGGCTTGGCTCAGGAACAACATGGCTTGGCTCAGGAACAACAGCTGTAACGTGACTTGACTCAGGAATAACATGGCTTGACTCAGGAACAACAGCTGTAACGTGGCTTGACTCGTGAAGAACAGCTGTGACTTGACTTGACTCGTGGGGAACAGCTGTGACTTGGCCTGACTCTGTGTCTTGACTTGACTCTGGGGTAGCCGCCGCGGCATGAAGGAGCGCCATTTTAGCTGCCCACACCGTCACTAGAGGTGTGTCCAGCACATGGGCCATCATGACCACAGGTGGCGTCCGGTTGCTGACCACAGGTTCAGGAATGGTGGCCATCTTGTGGAGTGGCTTAGAGACGGCGGCCATCTTGTGCGGTGGCTCTGGCGTGGCAGCCATCTTGTGCAGTGGCTCTGGCGTGGCAGCCATCTTGTGCGGTGGCTCTGGCGTGGCAGCCATCTTGTGCGGTGGCTCTGGCGTGGCAGCCATCTTGTGCGGTGGCTCTGACGTGGCAGCCATCTTGTCAGTGCTTGGCTCAGGAAAGATGGCGGTAACTTGACTTGCGATAGCTCTGACTTGACTTGACACAGGAAACACAGCTTTAACCGGACTTGACACAGGAACAAGGACCGTAGCTTGACTTGACTCAGGAGACACAGCTGCAACTTGACTGGACTCGGAAACTTGACTTGACTCAGGAAACACAGCTGCAACTTGACTTGACTCAGGAAATGTAACTGTACCTTTGAATGGCTCCTGTATGGCAGCTGTGACGTGACGGAGCTCTGTTCTCGCCGCCATCTTGTGAACGGGCTCTGCCGTCGCCGCCATCTTGTGAGCGCGCGCCGGCGGCGCCGCCATCTGGTGAACGGGCACCGCAGTCGCCGCCATTTTGTGCACGGACTCTGTTGTCGCCGCCAGAGTATGAATGCGCTCCGGCGCGGCCGCCATTTTGTGAACGGGCACCGCTGTCGCCGCCATTACTCCAGCGCACTCAGTCACAGCCGCCATTTCCCGCGCGATCCAGGCGGTCAGCGGTTCCGTGGCGTCGCGCTCCCCATCCGCGACACCCACGGTAAACGGAGAGCCCACACACAATAGTGCAAAGTCCATAAAGGCGGCCAAAGATGAACGCGGACCCTCGCGTCTCATCTTCGCCTTTAAAGGCTCATTAATGCCGTCACAAAAAATCTCTATAATCGTACGGTCCGGGAGGGTGGAATGATTGGCAATGGCCAGAAACTCACGGATGTATTGTTCGAGTGTACAGGGTCCTTGTTTGATCCTGAATAAAATCCTGTCTGTGTCCATATCGGTTGAAAGTCCGGGGGTGAAGCTGCTGGATCCTGTTGTGACGGATTGTTCTGTAACGGGATGAACGAGACGAGAGGCGAGCGGATCCATATGCGAGCTTTTATTAACAGAACGAGACAAAGACATGGTCGTACAGGCAGGGTCGAAACAGGAGCAAACAGGTAGATCACAGGCAAGACGTAGAGAATAATCCAATAAACCAGAGCGAAAGTCCAAAAGGCAGGCGGCTAGACAGAGGAAACGAGAAAACCAGGCGGGAAAGACAAAACACTGGGGACTAGGAACTCGGAACAGGAAACTAGGAAACGCTAACAATACAATACAATCTAACAATCCGTGAAGAGCACTGTGAAGGACCGGGGGTTTTATAGAATGCCTGATTGGTCACGGGGGCTGACGCAATCAGCGCGGTGGAGGATGGGAGATGCAGTCCGGAGTGTGGTGCAACAGTCAGAGTGTGTAGGTGAGGTGAGAGTGACATCTGGTGGTGAGCGGACAATGGGACACCGACCAGATTCGTGACATAAAGATAAAGACATTCATAATGTTGCAAAAGATTTCTATTTCAGATAAATGCTGTTCTTCTGAACTTTCTATTAATCAAAGAAACCTGAAAAAATTCAACTGAGCTGTTTTCAACACAATAGTAATAATAATAATAATAATAATAATAATAATAATAATAGTAATAATAATAATAATAATAAATGTTTTTGAGCAGCAAAAAAGGCTTCATTGCCTAACAGCAGTTTAGAGCACAATGAGTGATCCAGTCATTATATATACAGATCAGTGTAGAGCGGCCTTTGTTGGTGTGACGTCACACTGACAAGAAGCTGAGAATGGCTTGATTTGAAAAAGGGGATATTTCTTAGAAATATTACAAAAATACCATTGGGTGGATTTTTATCATGGGTGGGTGTGTACACACACTGCCAACACACATTTATGTTTAAACAACATGTAAAAGTGAATTTTGCCTCTGATGACTCGTTTAAATAAATGCTGTTCTTTAACTTTTAATTCATCAAAGAATCCTGTAAAAAAGTATCACAGGTAATTAAAAATATTAGGAAGCACAACTGTTTCCAATACTGATAATTAATCAGCATATTATAATTGCTAGATTTTTCATATCTGATTAACTGCTACCTAGCTACGGTATAAACACTTTTTGGTATTTGCTAGTTATATCAAGACTTAGGCCCAATCCCAATTCTATTTTCTACCCCTTTGCCTACCCCTCGCCCCTTCCCCTTGCCCCTTGAAACGAAGTGGGAAGGGGACGGGTTAAAAATGTTCCCCTAAGAAATGGGACACCATTACTACACTGTCATACGTCATCATACGTTGTCGCTAGCTCCTAACGTTACGACATGCACCGTCCCTATACAGAATAAGTTACAAAAATGTTATGCACGAATAGTGTAAGCACCATTCATTTACATGTACACATATGGCCGTAAGCAAAACAAAACAATGCATTACCACATGCGTGGTTAAAGCAAAGTCAGCCAAGTCACCGGGTATATGACATAAAAATATATTTTCGAATATCGTACTAATCAGTGCTATCCCCTAGCAAACTTTAGCAATTTTTTGCAAACGTTTCTTTACAGAATATCACCATAAACACAAACACAAGATTGAAGGTAATATACATATAATGAAAATTTGTCATAAAAATCCTTATTAATGGCAAATATGACTTACATTTATGGGTCTGCTTGCTCGAGTGAGCAGCCATGTTGAAAATTTCTCTTAGCCCTTCGTCTGAAGTGAGGTCCCGAAAAATCTTCGTTTGGAGGGCTATTTAGCCCTTCCCCTTCCCCCTACCCCTCCAACCAAAAGAGAATTGAGACACCCCTACCCCTACACGTGAACGCGCCAAACGGAGGGTTAGGGGAAAGTGTAGGTGTAAGGGGTAGAATTGGGATTAGATGTAGTCCTTGGGCTCGAATGCAAAATCCTGAAATTTATATTATAACACGTTTTTGGGCAGAGCTAATGTAAATAGCCTCTGTCAACAAGTTGGGCTATTAGCACTTAGTGTAAAAAGACACTCCGGTGATGACACCTCTTCTGTGAATCAACAGACTATTATAGATCATAAAATGTAAATTCTGTCTTATAGGTTTCCTTCACATTTTCCATTTCAAAACACATTTCCAGATTCAAATTATCACTGTAGACAATTCAGACCATATTTCACAGTGAAAAACAAATGATTGAGGTAATAATTGGACTAATCTAGTTGTAAACACCTACATAAAACAACAAAATAAAAGGTGACCTTAGACAAAGTAAACCATTATTCAAAGAAACACACAGCTGTCAAAGACAGCTTTAAATAAGGATAACAAAAGAAAAGTACAAAAAACATGAATCATCTTATAATAATAATATCTCACATTGCTGGGCACAGTGGCAGCTCAATGAAAAGCACACTGTTCTCTCTCTGTTGTTCTAGAAATCGCTGTAATCATAGGAATAGGCGCACACACTTAGACTTTATTTATATCGCTGCTGGCTTGACTACAATAAAAAACTTTGTAGTTTGGCGATTCTCTGTTTTAAAGACATGATTATTTTCTTTGGGATTGACCATATGAGTAGGCCTATGTGTTTTATTGCACTTCCTATATATCAGTAAGTTAGACTAATACTTCCTGATCAGCTGACTCGACGCAACAGGACGACCATTTGAAATTGAAAGTAAAGAACACAAGTGAAAGTAAAATTGATCCGCGGACATTTCACGAACATGAGCTTTCGTCAGCGACACATCGCTATTTGTGGTAATTTATAGCTAAAGGGTGTAATCATTTTGGTTTAGTTAAGCATTTAAAGATGCACCGAATGAACTGTGTTTTGATGTCAGTACTGCTGACGATCGCCGATGGTACGTACAATATTAATATATTATATGTTTACGTCTCTTTCTTTCTCTTTTTCTCTCTCTCTCTCTCTTCAACAAAACTATTTTTAATGGTCAGTTCTTTCTTTATTTTCATTTCTAAACTATATTTTGGCTTCAAGGCCCCTAGAATCCTGGCTGCCCTTCGTTGTGCTGCTTTATAAGACTTCTTACGATCTGAGACATCAAAATGGCCACTTACAGTCGCTGATGAAATGGGTTAAGGCTAGAAGGGATAAAGCCCATGCAGGGCATGCGCACATCAATCTAACATTATTTGTGTCACACTGTACAACAATAGTACCGTTTTTTTATAGTAAACGGTACGGTAAATCGGAGCTGTATCCCTTCTAGACACAACCGACGAAATGGTTGATTGGAAACATTACAAAATATAAATCAACATATTCGGATCAGAACAGTGCATTTAGACTAATTAAGAAAATGTATCTTCATAATGCGATATATATCTGAAAAGAGTGAAAAAATAAAGATTGTAAAGTAAATAGTCTTCCATATATTTACTGAAGTGTAAAAAAAGTTTTGATTGGCAAAGATCAGCTTCCACAACCAAATCTCTATTTCACTATTTCAATTTAGAGAGAAACTCATTCTCAGTTCTTCATTTTCTAAGAATGATGTGCAATTTCAGATTACTTTATTCTTTTATAGTGATGTTTTTTTTCCAGAATAATCAGAAGTGGTTTATCTGGATAACTTCAGTTGAACAGAACTCCACAGTAAAGTAGAACTAGTTTCAGTGTGTCTTCAAATCAAATTTTAATCAAGTGTTTAATGAATATTTTTTATGAATGAACTGCACCACATGAAGTTGAATGTCCAGAGAGAACAGAGCTGGAAGATGAGCAGCTCACAAGACTTCAAATCTAAATCTAGTTTAGATTTGATTAACATTTGTTGAGTAACATTCAACATTCAGCTATTGTCATACTGAGGTGTGTCGGTCTTAGGATATTTTTTATCAGGTCACATTTCCTGGTTGCCTGATTTGACCCAGTGTTTACAACCATGAAAGTGAAAGAATCTCTGTCAGTGTTTCCTAAACACTGTTTGCTTGTGAAATGAAAAAGGAAAAAAAAAAAAAAAAAACCTTTATAAAAAATTGAATAATCATAGGGATTTGTATCTTTGAAGACACACTCATTCAGCAATTGATTTAAAACCATTTAGGACTGAATCCATCTTTATACTGTTAAAATTTTTCCTGTATTTTTACAGTAAGTTACTGGCAGCAAGGTTGCCAGCAAGTTACTGTAATTTGTTTTACAGCAATGTACTGTAATGCATCTTTACAGTATGTAGAACGATGTACTGTATAACGACAAAACAGTATTGTACTGTATTTTTACAGTACTTCGACATTTTGTTTCTACTGTAATTTGCTATTGTGTAATTATTATTGTGTATTATGTAGTTGGAATAGTACATACAAATAGTTAGTAAAATTGTAATACTACTGTTGCAGACCCCGCCCTGGAAGTCTACTCAACAGATGAGAAATGTCTTTTTTGTAGTAAAGAACGAGAGAGACAAGAGTTTGCCTTTAGTCAAGCAGTCTTCTTTGTTGACTTTAATCAAAACAAATTCATTAAACTTTAACCCACAGTGTTCCACATAGCAAAAACATGTATCAGTCTATACAAGCACTCAGTGGCAACAAATAAACGGTTAAATAAGGTAACAAACTTCTATCAAAGCTTTACACAACTCACACAGCAGACTGGATTCAGGTAAGTAACAACAGTATCTGTTACATTGTATTTTTGTACACATACACTGACAGTTGATAACTTTAACATTAAAATAACCCATAAATAAATATATTAAAATGCTTATTTTATGTACAGTTACTCATAAACTTGACCACTTCAAAGTCAATGCAAGTGTTAAACACAAGTAAACTCTTTGACATAACCATTCTAAAATTACTAATTAAATAGGTATCTAATTGATAACACATTCATTGGACAGTAAAGAATGTGAATAGTGTTTTTCTTGACATTTGATCATTTTACTTTAGTTTTTATATAAATGTAAAATAGTTTTTACATTTTACATTTTTTGTTTTATTGTTGTGATCATTGTTTTTATGATTGTTCTACTTTCTTGATTATTGTTTTTATTATTGTTTTTATGATTATTCTACTTCCTTTTATGTAAAGCACTCTGAATTACCTCTGTGTATGAAATGTGCTATATAAATAAACTTGCCTTGCCTTGCCTTGCCTTGCCTTTAGTCAAGCAGCCTTCTTTGTTGACTGAAGTCGCCATGGCAACTCCTCCCTCAACTGAAACAAACACATGCATCTTAATATCTAAAAATTAAACTTAAAAAATTAAATCTTAAAATTAGCAAAAACAACAACAAGTGTCTCATAACCATCACCCCTAAATGCAGGACATGTGGGTGGTGGCAAACAAGCCACTGACCCTCTCTGTGAAGTTCTCCATTTAAACATCATTTTTGACTGAATGAAGCTGTTAACATGCAGGGTTGATGGCCATCACTCTGCACCACCGTCCTAATCTTCTGCTCACTCCCTGTCTGGCAGTACATTTATTCCCATCAGTAGTGAAACTGAAACAGTCATGAAAACACAAAGACAAAACCTGTTATCTACAGCACCAAGAAAAATGAACAGACAGCATGGGGAAAATAGTGAATAAAAATTCTGTAGCATAAATGAAAAGTAAGTAAATAAATAAATAAATAAATAATTAATACAGTTGAATTCAAAAGTTGACATATACCTTGCAGAATCTGCAAAATGTTAATTATTTTACCAAAATAAAAGGGATCATACAAAATGCATGTTATTGTTCATTTAGTTCTGACCTGAATAAGATATTTCACAAATGTTTACATATTGTCCACAAGAGAAAATAATGGTTGAATTTTTTTAAAATGACCAGTTCAAAAGTTTACATAAGCTTGATTCTTAATACTATGTTGTTTCCTGAATGATCCACAGCTGTGGGTTTTTTTTTTTTTTTTTGTTTAGTGATAGTTCTTCATGAGTCCCTTGTTTGTCCTGAACCGTTAAACTGCTGCTGTTCTTCAGAAAAATCATTCAGCTCCCACTAATTCTTTGGTTGTTCAGCATTTTTGTGTATTTGAACCCTTTGCAACAATGACTTTGAGATCCATCTTTTCACACTGAGAACAACTGAGGGACTCATATGCAACTATTACAGAAGATTCAAACACTCACTGATGCTCCAGAAAAGATTAGGGTAAATTTTACTTATTTTGTATTCTGCCAAACATGTAAGTAAAGCATCTTCTGTAGCTTCTGATGGGCAGTTCTAAATGAAAACACATGATATTTAGGCAAAATAAAAAATATACACATCTTCAAAAGTTTTCACCCCTGGCTCTTATTGGATCATTTTTGCTTCTGGATCATCAGTGAGCGTGTGTACCTTCTGTAAAAGTTGCATATGAGTCCCTCAGTTGTCCTCAGTGTGAAAAAATTGATCTCAAAATCATACAGTCATTGTTGGAAAGGTTTAAATACACAAAAATGCCTGCAAAACGAAAAAAAAAATAATAATAAATAAATAAATAAAATAATAATAATAATAATAATAATAATAATAATAATAATAATAATAATAATAATAATAATAATGTGTGGGACCTGCAGGATTTCAGTGGGCAGTTCAACTGTTCAGGACAAACAAGGGACTCATGAACAACTATCACTAAACAAACGAAAAAAAAAAAAAAAAACGGCTCTGGATCATTCAGGTAACAGCACAGTATTAAGAATCATATATGAAAACTTTTGAATGTCATTTTTATAAACTCAACTATTATTTTCCCTTGTGGACTACATGTAAACATCTTTTATTTGAAATATCTTATTTAGGTCAGTACTAAAAAATAACATGCATTTTGTATGATAAGCCCTCTTACTTCGGTAAAATAATTAACATTTTGCAGATTCTGCAAGGTGTATGTTAACTTTTGACTTAGACTGTAAATAAAATTAAATTAATTTAAATAATACTTACAAAAAACTGCCTTGTGACAGCATTGCCCTTCCCAGGGTGCAAAGACAAGTGTACCACACTGCAGACCTGCAAGAAATCAAATAAATTTGATTCAGTAATGTGTTAGCCTACTTGTTGACCATGTATAGGCTCACATAGTCACATAGACCGCTGCCTGTACATGTGTATTTCATACACTTCAACAATACATCAGAGTTACAAACATATTATGCTTGACATTGCTGAAGATTTTGGGCTGCATGTTACTTGTCTTTGTTGACTAATAGATCATTAGTAACTGATAAAAGTAATTGTCCACTAATCATATTTATTATGATAATTATTTTTATCAATCCCCATGCTACAGAACTGGTCTCCCGCCTAAATAACGTTAGTTAATAATCTGAAACATTACCAGTATCTCTGATCCCAAACCACCCATTTACATCGCAAGTGAAACTTTACTTCTCAACCATGTTTAAGTAAGCAACTATGTCCGAATATGAATATCAACCGCGACCGTGAAGCGGACTGCAAATATATATATATATGTATATATATACATTTTGTTACTGATAGGCTCGAAACAGACTACATTATAAAAGGGATCCTTAGAGAGATAGACAGTTGTTTTATCGTAATATATACCTTTTGTTTAAACTCAAACTGCTCGTTTATTGATCTCCTCAAACCTAGCAGACTCCACTGACAAACACGGTAATTTTACCTCACATACCATAGTAAAGCAAGTTTCGTTCATACTCGACAGAAACAAAATAAAACTCACTAAAACGGTGTCGGTTTGTCTTTTCACAGTTCCAAAAAGCATCAACTGTAGTTTTGGTCGAAATAAACTATAAGCTAATTTACTAGATGTGAAAAGTGAAAGAGCGCGTAACTCACGGAGTTTCATCTAAATTATAGTTTTGAGGGAGTAGATTATAACGTTCGTTCAAAATCATGAGGTTGTCAGTGACCCTGTGTGAGTAAACAGCCTAAATATCTAGAAACCAAAACAACATTTCGGGTCATGCCCTAGCGATATCCCTGAATGCACCTACTGTATAGAAATACTTGTTCATGTCAGTAATGATGCTCTTTGTTAGTATGAATCCATTTATGCTTGGAGAAACTATAAAACAATCTTTGTTTAATTTCTCTGTCTCAGGTTTGATTGTAAAAGGTCCCTCTGGTCCTCTGGTTGCTCCTCTGGGATCTTCAGTGGTTTTGCCCTGTTCTGTTGATCAGCTTTTATCAGTGGAGGATCTGGAGGTGGAATGGAGAAGAACAGACTCAGACATTTTAGTTCATCTGTTTCAAGATGGTGAGACTCAAACAGGGGTCCAGCAGGAGGATTTTCAGGATAGAGCTCATTTCTTTACTGAAGAGATTCAACGTGGAAACTTCTCCCTCCGTCTGGACAATCTGACAGCTGAAGATGAGGGACAATACACATGTACAGTTCACATTCAGGATAAGACTGGAGAAACTGAGGTTGAAATTAAAGTTGATGGTGTTGGTGAGTATTGAACACATGAGTTCCTTCATTTTCACTATGATTTACCAGAAACTAATTACCAAATGTATATTTACACTGATTTATTCAGAGGGTTTGCGAGTATCAGGATCGAGTCGCTCCATATCTGCGTCTGTGGGTGAAGACGTCACTCTGAGCTGCTCTGTAGACTCTCACATCACACATGAAGACTTGGAAGTTTCATGGATGAAAACAGATGAAGATGAAGATATTGTGGTTCTGCTCTACCAAAACAATGAGGTTTCACCAGAGGCATCAGATGAGCGATACAGAGACAGAGTTGAGTTCTTCACTGATGAAATCCCCAAAGGAAATTTCTCTCTCAGACTGAAGAGTGTCAGATCTGAAGATAAAGGAGTTTACATGTGTGAGGTGTTTGCTGGAGGACTTTCAGCCAATACAACTGTAGAACTGGAGAGACTGGGTGAGTGACAGATTAATGATGCACGTGTCATACTTTGTAAAATGGAACTTTTAATGGCTGCAGCATCATGCCGTGTCAAATCAACTAAATTTGGCAAAAACATGGCACCATCATTATTTTATTTTCACACAGAAGATTGGTAGGTCTGTTGCCTTTAGTGAAATCATTAGCAACTTTTGCATTGTATGCCAGTGAAAAAAAAAAAAAAAAATTCCCACCAAAGTTGCATGTCTGTAACTCAAAAAGTATTAAATATATCCTAATGTCCTTTTAAATTTTAATTCTTAAACTCTTCTTTTGGTATCTTTATTTTTAAATGGTGTGGAAGAGAGTGCTGTTATTTCACTCCTCCACCTACATTTGCTGCTGGTACTGTGAAATAAACCTATGGCCTTTGGGTAATAAGTCTGACTCTCTAATCATTAGGCCACATATGTTCCTTTTAGAGAGAAACAGATGAAGAGCAAATAATGTTTAAACTAGAAATGTAGCTTGTTCCCCTCTAACAAAACTGCAAATGCATAGGACATACCAGTCTCAAAGGCAAAAATACACAGAATTGTCAAGTTGAGGAACATTAACTTAATCTCACCAGTCTATTCATAAGATTTTATGTTTGAATATGTTTTAGGGAAATTTGGAAAGTGGATTTTGTTTACTTTAAGTGCTTCTGAAGCTACCAAGAGTTCAAATAAGCAGCGTTGGCTACATGTTTAAAGCTATTTTTATGCCTTCATGCCTGTCATTTCCTGTGACTCTCATTTATTCTCATGAGGTGAACATTTGACAAAACATCACAAAATCAGTAGAAACTGTATTTGAAGGACAATACACTGGGAACAATACACAATACTGTTTCTCTTTGTTCAGTAACTGTTTGTGTTTTTCAGGTTTCTCAGTTTTACACATAATGGTGTTGATTCTCTGTATTTCTGCATCTGGATCTGCACTCCTGCTCTTCTGTCTGATCTACTGTAGATCACCTACTAAAGGTATGTGTATAACAGAAGAATAATCTTATCAGCTGTAATTCAGTGGTTTTCAACTGCAAGATCCAAGGGGTTCCAGGGTGAAGTTGTCATGTGGTACTGTAGATCATTTTGTAAATACACCTGTGTTTACATGGTCTCCTGTTCTCCTTGTTGACCCTTTTAACGTGTCTTGAGACTCTTTACTCAATGCTGTATGTGAAATGTATCAGCAATAAAACACTCAAGCAATTATTGAAGCAACTTTACTGAAAACAGCTTTAGTGAAAGCAACTTTAGTCAAAACCCATCTAAAATTAACCACACAGAGAAAAAAAATGGTGCTTCAGCGGTTCTTCGGTGTGATTGTGGTGCTATATAGCACCGTTAGTGTATAAAGAACCGGTCAAGCCCCTGTCTGGTTCTTCAGTGGTTCTTTGGGGTCGTTAAGGTGCTATATAGCACCACTGCCATACAAAGAACCTGTTAAGCCTCTGAATTTGACAAAGGTGCCATATAGCACTTTTTAAAATAGGTGCTATATAGCACTGAAAGTGGTTCCCCTATGATTACGAGCCAAAGAACCACTTTTAGTGCTATATAGCATCATTTGTTTATACCAGGCTGAGAGACCAACTTATACTTTTTTGTTTTTGGTTTTCCTGCAGGGAACTTGATAGATAGATAGATAGATTAGATGGATGTTAAACATGTTCATTGCCCTTTCCAGTACAAAGTTAGTCTGTATAGTCAAAATATTATAAAATGTGTGAAACCATTGTTACTTGTCTAACTAAAAGACAACTTTTTTTTTTTTTTTTTTTTTTTTTTTCTTCAGGTTTCTATGGGCAACATACCTATGACCATTATTTTAATCTGGGATCTTCAGTGGTTTTGCCCTGTCATGTTGATGAATGCTTATTAAAGAAAAAACTGAAGGTGGAATGGAAAAGAAAAGACACTAAGACTCTGGTTCATCTGTATAAAGACGGTGAGAGTCAATCACAGCAGGATTATCAGGATAGAGCTCATTTCATTACTGATGAGGTTCAACATGGAAACTTCTCCCTCCGTCTGGACAATCTGAGAGCTGAAGATGCTGGAGAATACACATGTACAGTTTACAGTGACCTTTTTACAGTGACCTGGACAGCAGAGACAAGTTTGGTACCACGTAAGTTGATAAATAAAAGATACAGACAAAACATAACATAACACATAACGATACTAGGGATTCACCTAGGGATCTTGATTTTTCATGGCAGATTTTGACTGCAGATTTTTTTTGCAGATTCTGATAACAATTGCCCTTTTTTTTTTTTTTTATTTGGTTTTATTTAAGCACAGACATGAAAGATTCAAAATACGAGTACATCACAATGTTTATTTGCTATATCGCAGGCAGATCTGTAGCCATTAAAAATTAGAGACAACCACTGCTTTTTAATCACAATCCAAACAAAGATGTTAAATACATGTAGCATAAGCAGTTTTTTTATTTAAATTAAATAAGCAAAAAAAGAATTTAGCTTTATGAAATTATGCTACATAAAACATCTGCACAAAATGAAAAACAGCAGGTGGGCTGAATGAGAAAGCAAATTCACTCTCTGACTGCAGGTGGCACTTATTGAACAGCAGCAGTATAGTGTTGTCTTGGTTACCACTGTAAACAAAGCAGCACTGAGCTTATTATCACTATGCATTATACAGAGGCAAGTTGAAAGAAAAAATATCATCTGAACTGCTCTGAAGAAAGTCAGTCCCCTCCATATATGCTGCACAGTTTGTTTTTTCCTGACTAAATGTTCTTACAAAATTACTAAACTGTAGAGGGTGAGTTAACAGTAAATTAAAAGCTTCTGCCATTGAGTAATCTGCTTATTACATGGTCAACAGTGGTAGAGCAGACTTTTTTGAGACAACGAATATCTGCCCTCTAATATCCATCACTTTGACCTCTCTGATGACACAAAATCATTGCCGGGTTCCTGTCTGACGGTCTATCCTTCTGACAAACTAAACCTACTATATTAACGCTGATAGGCAACCTCTCACTCACATGAGATCACAGCAATAGTAAATGACAACAATCCAATGATCCAATCAATTCCATATGAACAAAATCAAGTTACTCCCTTTTTATTATTCAAGAAGCTGTTTCACTCTGATATAAATCCTAAAAGAAAATATACTATTACTATGTTACCATGGCTACTATGGCAGTGAACGCTGTTAAAAGCCAAACCACTTTAATGACACCTAAAAGCCAGAGTTGATGCAAACTAAAGTGAAACTTACCTGGCTAGCAAGCTACAGTAAGCTGGCTTCATGGTATAGGCCCATCGACTGGGTTTATATTGGAATTGATTAATTGGAAATTACTTGGATTTTGACCTTCTGCCTGTTTATTTGGATTTTGCTTTTGTCTTGCCCTGGATATTACTGTTTGTTGGAGACTGACCTTGCCTGTCTTGACTACGTTGTGTTTAATAAAGCTTGCACCTGGATCTATCACGCTTCTCACGAGTCCCGTTACATAGAGGTGACTCTAAGCTCCTTCTGAAAACTTTTTGGCAATCTGTATGTATGTATGTGTGTATGTCTGTATGTATGTATGTGAAGCGTGATAGATCCAGGTGCGAGCTTTATTAAACACAACGTAGTCAAGACAGGCAAGGTCAGTCTCCAACAAACAGTAATATCCAGGGAAAGACAAAAGCAAAATCCAAATAAACAGGCAGAAGGTCAAAATCCCAGTGAGCAGTCCAAAGTAGCAAAATAAACATGGCAATGAAACAAGGCAAAAACTATGGCAATAAAACTAAAAACTATGGCAAAGAAACAAGGCAAAACTATGACTATGAAACAAAACCGTGGCAAAAAAAAAACAAGGCAATGAAACAGGAAAAATGCTTGGTAGAGTCCGCACAGGCAAAACAATACTTCACGGGGTTCTGTCTGGCATGGCCCTCTTTATATAGCCACCAAACAGGAAGTAACCATAGAAGCAGCAGAGGGAGCAGCAACAGGCAGTCCATAGGTAAGGGCTCCCTCTGCTGGCATGGCATTACAGAATCCCCCCCCCCCCCCCCCCCTCTAGGAGCGACTCCTGGAGCTCAAGCAACAACAATCCAGGAGGGTGAGGGGACAGAGGCAAAACACGGGGTGGGACGGAGGGCCAGGTCCATTCAGAGGAGATGGGCCTGGATCGTGGAGCAGTGACAGACAGTGGAACCTTGGAGGACCTGGACCGTGGAGCTGTGGCAGACAATGGAACCATGGAGGACCTGGACCGTGGAGCTGTGGCAGACAGTGGAACCTTGGAGGACCTGTACCGTGGAGCTGTGGCAGACAGTGGAAACTTGGAGGACCTGGACCGTGGAACTGTGGCAGACAGTGGAGCCATGGCGGGGCAGACAGAGCAGGGAGCCATGGCAGGGCAGGCAAAGCAGGCAGAGCAGGGAGCCATGGTGGGGCAGACAGAGCAGGCAGGAGCAAAGATACCCACAGTGGAACTAATGACATCCATAGCAGAGCAGAGAGTCCATGATTGGCTTCCTTGGCCATGACATGACAGGCAGAGAGTTCATGATAGGCCTCCTTGGCCGTGACATGATGGGCAGAGAGTTCATAGGAGGATGCCGCCCCCTTAGGGGGTTCTGCAGCCGGAGCCGCCACCTCCGGGGGCATTGGCGCAGACTCATGGTCAGACGTGGCAGTGAGTTCATGGGTGGACGCCGCCTCCGTGGGAGGTTCTACAGCTTTTGCTGACACCTCTGGCGGCACTGGCGCAAATTCGGCCTCTGGAGCGCAGTGTGTAGCCCACACGCTCAAAATGGCAACAGCCATTACAGGCAGCACAGTAGATAGTGGGATGCCTGTCGGTCTTGAGGGTGTGGACGCTATGGACATGTGGCTTGGGATCGTGGGCCCTGCGTGGCTTGAGAGCTGAGACGAGACCTGGCAAGGCTTTGGAAAGGCGGCTAAGACCTGACGAGGCTCTGGGATGTCAGCTGATACGTGACGAGGCTCTGGGGGGTCAGCTGAGACGTGACGAGGCTCTGGGGGGTCAGCTGAGATGTGACGAGGCTTTTGAGGATCAGTTGAGACGTGACGTGGCTTTGGAAGGTCAGACGGGACCTGGTGGGGTTCTGGCATGACGGCTGTGGCTTGGCGAGGCTCTATGCTAGCAGCCATGTCGTGAAGAGGCTCTGTCAGGAGCGCAGCCGTGTCTTGATTCAGGAAAGTCTGCCGTGACTTGCCTTGACTCAGGGAGGTCTGCCGTAACTTGACTCGACTCGTGAAGAACAGCTGTGACTTGACTTGGCTCATGAAGGTCAGCTGTGACTTGACTTGACTCGGGAACAACAGCAGTAACTTGACTTGGCTCATGAAGATCTGCTGTAACTTGGCTTGGCTCATGAAGATCAGCTGTGGCTTGATTTGGCTCAGGAACAACAGCAGTAACTTGATTTGGCTCATGAAGATCAGCTGTGGCTTGGCTTAACAGACAACCCAGCTGTAACTTGACTTGATTCAGGAACAACAGCTGTAACGTGACTTGACTCAGGAGCAACAGCTGTAACGTGGCTTGACTCATGGAGAACAGCTGTAACTTGGCTTGACTCAGGAACAACAGCTGTAGCTTGGCTTGACTCATGGAGAACAGCTGTGGCTTGGCTTGACTCATGGAGAACAGCTGTGGCTTGGCTTGACTCATGGAGAACAGCTGTAATTTGGCTTGACTCATGGAGAACAGCTGTAACTTGGCTTGACTCATGGAGAACAGCTGTAACTTGGCTTGACTCATGGAGAACAGCTGTAACTTGGCTTGACTCATGGAGAACAGCTGTAACTTGACTTGATTCCGAAGTAACAGCTGTAACTTGGCTTGACTCATGGAGAACAGCTGTAACTTGGCTTGACTCATGGAGAACAGCTGTAATTTGGCTTGACTCATGGAGAACAGCTGTAACTTGACTTGATTCCGAAGTAACAGCTGTAACTTGACGTGGCTCAGGAAACACAGCTGTCACTTGACTTGGCACTGAAAGTGCAGCCCTGACTTGACTTGACACCGGAGGATCAGCCATCACTTGCTTTGGCAGGTGATCAAGTGGCAGACATGGTGAGATGAAATTTGGATGAGATGATTTTGGACTGATGTGGCTCTGGGATGGCGGCCATCTTGTGGACTGGCTCTGGGATGGCGGCCATGACAGGTGCAGACTCTGGAAGGGCAGGCATGGCGTGAGCAGGCTGTGGCTTGGTGGGTATAGTATGAACAGGCTTTGGCTTGGCAGGCTTGGCATGAGAGGTTTCTCATGTAACTTGAATAATCCCAGACATGACATGACAGCAGGTTTTGGTGTGGTGGGGAATGTGGGATTGCATAGTTGTTCATCAGCAACACCCACAGGAAAAGGTGAACCAGCCAGCATTAAAGCGAAATCAATGTATTGTTCAAGAGTCCAGTGAGGGGTATGGCGAGGCATGAGGTAATTAAGTGAGTCTTTGAGTCCATGTCGGAAGATGTCTTTTAGTGCAATATCATTAAATCCCACCAAATGGCACAGCTCACAAAAATCTGCAACATAATCTTCAATGGGCTGGTTACCTTGGTCGGAGACGGAAGAGGCGTGATGCTGGATCCATGGTGATTGTTGGTCGTGTGTTCTGTAAGCCGCTGGATCTGTGGTAGGCGAAGTATTCTGTAACGGGACTCGTGAGAAGCGTGATAGATCCAGGTGCGAGCTTTATTAAACACAACGTAGTCAAGACAGGCAAGGTCAGTCTCCAACAAACAGTAATATCCAGGGCAAGACAAAAGCAAAATCCAAATAAACAGGCAGAAGGTCAAAATCCAAGTGAGCAGTCCAAAGTAGCAAAATAAACAAGGCAATAAAACAAGGCAAAAACTATGGCAATAAAACAAAACCGTGGCAAAAACAAAACAAGGCAATGAAACAGGGAAAACGCTTAGTAGAGTCCACACAAGCAAAACCATACTTTGCAAGGCCTGTTTGGCATGGCCCTCTTTATATGGCCACCAAACAGGAAGTAACCATAGAAGCAGCAGAGGGAGCGGTAACAGTCAGTCCATGGGTAAGGGCTCCCTCTGCTGGCATGGCATTACACTCTAATACGAGCTGGTGCTGCTGTAAAGATGAAGTGTGAATGTGTGTGAGGGATAGAGGAAATCAGAAATGCACAGTTTGGTCAGAGAGTGAAAGTAATTGTCGTCACCAGAAATCTAAAGTATCCACAACATTACATTGGACAAAATGTCAATCAATTTATTTATCTGTTTGTTTGTTAACAGTTATTTCATTTTAGAACTTTGTGTCTTTGTTTCTTTACAGAATTCAAAGTGCAAGGTTCCTCTGGTAATCGGACGGTTCCACTTGGAGGTTCAGTGGTTTTGCCCTGTCAAGTTGACAAAAGCTTGTTACAGAAAAGTCTGAAGGTGGAATGGAGAAGAACAGACTCAGAGACTCTGGTTCATCTGTATCAAGATGGTGAGAGTCGACCGAAGAAACAGCACAAACAATATCATCACAGAGCTCATTTCATTACTGATGAGATTAAAGATGGAAACTTCTCCATCCAACTGGAAAAAGTGAGAGCAGAAGATGCTGGAGGATACACATGTAAAGTTTACAGTGAGCAGGATTGTGTGCATTCAGCCGATGCAGAGGTCGAGATACCGAGTAAGTGAAAATAAATGGAACTGCTATTTTAGACCTGGTTAATATATGATTATAATTTAGTGGTGTAGTTACAATATAAATATTGCATTTCCATATTTTAAAAAATAATATTATGATCATTTTAGTTACTTAGTTATCTCTGATGTTATGCACCACTGGACTGGTCATATATTAATTATTCAGTTTGAAAGTGTACCAACATAAACACGTCTCTGGACCGTAGATGATTTATGCAGATGTGAGTGTTTGTTGAAGTATCTGGGAGACATTTCATATCAACTTAAACTTAGATTAAAATAATTTTATTAACAGAATAAATAAATAAATAAATCACAACTTGGAACAATAGTCTCTACAAAAGACTGTACAGAAAATTAATGCAGACTATTTCATATATGTGACCCCGGACCACAAAACCAGTCTTAATTATCACGGGTGTATTTGTAACAATAGCTAAAAATACATTGTATGGGTCAAAATAATTGATATTTCTTTTATGCCAAAAATCATTAGGATATTAAGTGAAGATCATGTTCCATGAAGATCATTTTCCTACTGGAAATATATCAAAACGTAACTTTTGATTAGTACTATGCATTGCTAAGAACTTCATGTGAACAACTTTAAAGGTAATTTTCTCAATATTTAGATTTTTTTGCACCATCAGATTGCAGATTTTCACATAGTTGTATCTCGGCCAAAATATTGCCCTATTCTAACAAACCATACATCAATGGAAAGCTTATTTATTCAGCTTGTAGATGATGTGATCCAGGGTCACATATGTATAATATATACAGTATGTAATTATTCAGTTCTACTCATTAATATCTATAGTTTAACTGCTTTTAAGTCCCTTAAATAATGATTTGAATCACAATAAATTAATAAATAACAAGAGCAGAAAACAAACAAAAGGTTCTCACACCTTCGGTGCACTTAATAAATGTTTGATCAAAGGAGGATTTATACTCAAAACTCAAATCCTTACTGTTCATTTGCCTTAACAGGTATTTCACATTAATCTTGTTTTTTTATTTATTTATTTTTTAAGGGTTTGATGTTAAATGTTCTCGTCACACTCTCGCTCACCTGGGATCTTCAGTAGTTTTGCCTTGTTATGGAGATAAAGCCTCTACGATGGAGGGTCTTAAGGTGGAATGGAGAAAAAAGGACTTGGAGCATCTGGTTCATCTGTATGAAGATGGTGAGAGTCAAGCAGAAGCTCAGCAGCAGAATTATCAGGATAGAGCTCATATCTTTACTGACCAGATTCAGCATGGAAATTTCTCCCTCCGGCTGGACAATCTGAGAGCTGAAGATGAGGGAGAATATGAATGTACAGTTTACAGTCAGCAGGAATCTGTGTTTTCAGCTGAGACAATTTTGGAAATGAAACTACTAGGTAAGTGAACCTAGTAAGGACCTACTTTTTTATTTGCCTTAATCAATACATTAATTTAACTGTATAGTTATATGTAATAATTTGGATGTCTCCTTTTAACAGTAAAATTAGTTTTAGTGATAATAGTTGCATGTAATGTAATCACCAGATGAGCTGAGCTGGTTGTATATTACTAGTTTAGTATTTTAATTATAGATGTGAGTGTGTTTGGACATAGGTGAAAGAGGTGTACTGTATATACACTAGATTCAGTTTGTCCAAAGAGGCCAGAGTGTCTGTTATCAGAGCTAAAAAATACCCATGATGCATCAGGGTTTGTACTTCTTGTCTGATGTAATGTGGGATTAATATTTCTGTTAAAACATAATTTTTTCCCATTTGTCTAAATGTGAGTTATTTTGATTTTTCTCTCCAGACACAGTCTTCCGTCTTCATATGTTTCTCGTCTTCTGTCCAAATGTTCTGATGTTTCTTGCTTTTGTCCTCTGGGGTGTTTCTGAAGGTCAGTGATTCACTACTGATTAATTATCAATGCATTTTAATTTATCATTCAAATAGTTGTTTATTAATACAGTTATTATTATTAACTTGTTTTGTTTCAGGGTCTCTGTTTGAGACGGTCTCTTGTTGTGCTCTTTATTTTCTGAGGCCTCTCATGTTGCTCTGGGCGGCTCCGTATGTGAATGAGTTCACAGGTGATTCATTATTGACAGTTTATTAGTGAAAATATGCTTCATTAATTATAATAGCCAGATTGTTGTCACATGAACAAAATAATCTGTCAATGGCTGAATATATTTTACATTAAAAAGCATTCAGTGTTTAATTGGTATTTGTGTTTCATTGTGTTGTATATGTGTTGTAAATGATATTGTGGAAGTAATTATTTCATCTTTTCTGTTTTACAGGCAAGATTAAAAAATGGATTGAACGTTACAGTTTTAGGACAGAATACATTGTTTTTTCAGCTGTTTTTTATTCAGGTACACAAATCCAAATGTAAATCAACAGTCATTATAACATATTAACATATTAACAGTTGAACAATAATTACTTTAAATGATGTAATATTTTCAATGTCCTGCAGGAAATATTAAAAACAAAACACAACATGACATTAATACTTGAAAGTGTCTTGTGTTACTGTAATAATGTTGTCAGTATAAGATATTCTTCATGTGTTCAGTGCTGAATCTCTGTGTGTTTATGTGACTGATCACATTTTATCACTCTTGTGATCATTATTGAAGATAATAGATAATAGATAATATACATAATTATGAAAACAAAGGCATTAATTGTTACACTAAACATCATGTTAGTGACTTAAACTGAGACTGAAGCTAAAGTTACTTCTACATCACATCTCAGTATGTTTCAGGGTCATGTCAGGGTCAGGGGTCATATAATCAGCACACAGGTCACAGGGTCAGGATCAGACAGGAACAGCTGAACTCACAGTTCAAAGAATATGTCGTAATGTTGCATCTGTTCAATGAGAAGAGGTTTTGTAATTCCTTTGACCTGTATTTATTATATGTTGTTCTTCTATTTTAGTAATTGATGTTTTTTTATCTCTTCCTTTATTTCAGTTCTGTTTAAATCTGCCTGGGACAAAAGTCTGAATTACAGCGGATTTGAAGGCGTCATGATTATCGTCCTCTTTGTGATTGTGATTCTGTTCAACCTCTTCTATATTATTTACAGTAAGTATTTCCTTCTATCATTAGTCAGTGACATGGATGTGCTGTGAACAGGGGCGGATCAACCCAGCTAACAAAAAAAGGTTGCCACAACGTCCCCTGAATGGCATCTGCGAACGTCCCCTGGACGTCATCATGTAGAGTTCTTTAGACGTCATGAGGACGTCGCGAGTTCGTTCGCGGGACATTCGCGGGACGTTCATGAAACATTGTGGGGACCTATAGCGAATGTTTGCTACAGGTCATTTTAACATATGTAAACATGTCATCAGTCAGATCAGACAAAATTGAATTACCCAAAGAATAAACACACAAGCAATAGTACGTTAACAATACTTTTTATATTTGTTAAAATATGTTTGTGTCATCTGTCGTCTGTTCCAGATGTTGGGTGTTATCCAGGTCTGATTCCACCCTTACGTTCGAAACCTAAAAAATATAAATAAACAAAAATCAGCAATGGTTTTAAACCTTGACTTCATTTTCACATAATGACATAATATTCTATCAAACTGAATCAACTGACTACTCATTAGGGACTTTAAGCAGCAGCCACGGATGGAACGGCAACGGCATTCAGATGTCATATTGCACGTTCGCTACTTTAACTACTTCCTCTTGACTTTCTACTGTAGCCGTCTACTACGACAGAACAGCTGGTTTGCCGTCGTCTTTACAACGTGAAAGATTCGGCAGATAAATGTTATGTTTTATAGTTTATACCACTGTAATTCCATCAGTATACGATTCTACTATTAGTCTTTCATTTAATCTGTGTCGATATGTTTTAAACTGAAGCTAATTTTAAAGATTTTTTTTCATTTGTACAAACATATGTCTGCTGTTGGCAACAGCACCTCGGGTAGCACTGAGTGTCACAATGAAGAGTCTCAAGATCCAATAGCAAGTGCAAGAGTGTTTATTAAGTGAGAGCAATCGAAAACAACAGCCGACGGAAACTCCAGGCGAGAGAGAGAGCGCGCGCACCCCAATCGATCACAACGCGCTGACAACACGCTTGGCCAGGAGTCCAACAACAGAGGGGAAATCCCAAGGAGAGTGCAGTAAATCCACAGGGCTGAACGAGAACAGGAACACGACGAGCTGGACGTGAGACAAGACAATATTAACGAACCGACAACACACGAAGCAAACGCTAGACTTAAATAGACAACGCAAATGAGCTGCAGCTGGAGCGCTCTGATTAGACCGGCAGCTGCAGACGCTACGTGACAGACGCGCACACACACCAGACAGAGACGCAAAATGAACACACAGACCCATAAACCGTGACACTGAGACTAGAGATGATGTGAAAGGAGCAATTTAAGTATTGCCTAAACATCGTCCTCATAATTCATCATTTGTACTTAAATAAATGAATGCCGCCTTGCACTGTCTTAATTGTTTATGGTCGCTTAATGATTTTTACGTTCTCGGCTACGGCGGTGTAACAGCTTACTTCCGGTCATCGTAGCCGTACCATCGGAAGCTGTTGCTTAAAGTCCCTATTATCTGCGCGAATGCGACCTCCGTAGAATTTCCCAATTGATCGAGCCTACCTCATGAGTTTTAGGCCATTGTTCCTTTCTATGTGCATTTATCAAAAATGCACTTCACACAAAAGCGCCAGCATATCGCTGTTTGTTCATGTAGTGTTGAAATTTCAATCACTGTAAACTTACGCCTTAATATTTAACAACAATAATAATGTCATTATATAAAAGCATTATATAAACTTAAAAAAAAAAAAAAAAAAAAAAAAAAAAAAAAGCTGACTGACTCAAAGCACACACAGATGGCTTAGACAACACAGAGCGAATGTTACAAAGCGGACCAAATGCGGACCTAATAGGACGTTCGCAACGCCCATTTGCTAGGATATGGGCGTCTCAGTGTGTGTTTTTACCACATGGAAATTCAATATTCAAGTTGAATATCTGTCAGTATTGTATACATTTAATCGTTTCAGCTTTACATGCTAACGTTAGCTTCGAAAGTGTTTATATAGGCTAACGGCCAGAAGCCGTACACGACGGACAGCCTCAGCAAAAACTTTTCATAAAATGTAAGTTTTACGAGATACGCAGTGGTTACAGTACCTAATGTCTACAAGTATAAAAGTACAAATACCTCTTCAACCGGACAAAAGTGAAAACTCAAGGCCGTGTCTGAGGAAAATCACCGTGACCGTTAACTGTCACTCAGCAGCTCAGCGTTGCCATGGATACAAGTGATGTCACTCCATCACAAGCTCATTTGATTGGCTATTACACTTTTATTTTTGCGCTGCACTTATAACAGTCTTAAATGCAATAACTAAAAAAATAATAATTTTCCTAAATAACTTTTCTTGTCAGCTTACCAACAGCTTGATATATAAATATTAAAAAGTAAGAATTAATTTATTTGTCTTACCTGTGTTATTTTCCACTTTCTTTTCTATTCTTCGTGTTTTCCTTGGCTGCATTCATCACTCTTCAGGGATTCAACCTTATTTTATTTATGTATGGGGAATACATAGGGCCTAATTGTATCCTAGGTTCAATTACATTATTGAAGTGTATCTTGTTTTTGATGTCGAAATGCTGAAACAGACTCGTGATTTGATGGCATCTTTAATTATAGAAGTTACTTTTTCTTTTGCAGAAATTAAAGTTATTCATTTTACAATGAATTCAAATATATAGTTTATACTATAGTATAATAGTAATAATAATAATAATAATAATAATAATAATAATAATAATGTCAATCTTTCCATTTTTCATTCCATTATCACAGTTAAAAAAGGGATTTTGCTTTAAGGAATAATACCCTTTAAAATCCAATATGGGTTTATTTTTTATTTATTTGTCTTTAATTTAATGAACTCTGTCTGAGTTGCAAGGTGTCAGGTAAAGTCCAAGCATGGGCGACTGGATTTTTCAAGTGTTGTTATGGAAATGGCAGATGAGGGACAAAACAGCAATGTTCGCAAATGTCGAATGTCCACCAGCGAACGTCAAAAAGAGAACCAAATGTGGACATAAGTGAACATCCTTAGAACGTCCGTCAGCGAACGTTACAAAGCGGACATACTGTGGATCTAAATGGACGTTTGCAACGTCCGGGGGACATCCCCTGTTTGCTGGGTACTGAGGTGGCACGGGGTGGCAACTGCCACCCTAAGAAAAAGCTACGCCACCCCATCTGCCACAGTAGAATAACCACAGAATAAAATATACACTGTAAAAAATTTCCTGTAGAAATTACAGTAACTTACTAGCAGCAGTTCGCCAGTAACTTACTGTAAATTTATTTACAGTAAAAGTACTGTATTTGTATTTACAGTACCATTTAACTTGCTGTAAATGTATTTACAGTATTATACTGTACTTGTACAGTTTTTACTGTATTTTACTTGTAAAATATACAGTAATTTATGGTCTTTTCTCTGGTAATATATTGCAATACAAGAAAAAAATAAAAATAAAAATAAGCAATGACAACTGTGTAACTTTTAATGTTTTCAATTGTTCAATAGTTACCCTTGCAATAACATTAGAATTTTCACAGATTCAGTTAAGACTGAAACAAAACATTATTACAAACTATTATTTATACAGTACTGTGCAAAATCTTAGGCCACTAGTATTTTCACCAGCTAAAAAAATGGTTTAAAGTAAGTTATTTCTATCTTTTGCTGTAGTGTGGCAGTAAAAAATATCGGTTTACATTTCCAAACATTCTATTTGCCATTAATTGTAATAATCCAGTGAGATTTTTGTTTGCACAAGGAGTCTGACAACAGCCAGTGCTCCACACAGAGATCTGATCTCACCATCATCCAGTCTGTCTCTGGAATGACATGAAGACACAGAACAAACTGAAACAGAGTAAAACCAGAATAACTGTGGCAACATCTCCAAGATGTTTCAAGTAACCTACCTGCAAAGCTACCTGAAAAACTCTGCACAAGTGCACATAGGGCAAAAGCTGCTTTAAACGCAAAGGATGGTCACATCAAATGCTCATTTATTTTAGTTAATAGAAGTTCATTGATAAAGAAAATCTATTTATGACATTGTTTTTGACAGCATCCTTATTTTTTCTGCCTAACTGTCTAAAGATTTTAACAGTACTGTAGCTTTGTAGGTATAGGACTCTTAAAGCATCTTGGAGATGTTGCCACAGATGTTTAACTGACTTTGAACCATTTTTAGCTGATGAAAATACTAGTGGCCTAAGACTTTTGCTGTAACGGGGTAAGAGAGACGAGAGGCGAGCGGATCCATACGCGAGCTATTATTAAAGGGGCGAGACAAAGACATGGTCGTACATACATATTTGCATATTACAGCAATTTTAAAAAATGTAAAAAAAAAAAAAAAAAAACATTAGGAACAAATTCAATCATAAGAACAATCTTAAAAACATATAAATTCACAAAAACTCTCCTGAGTAGAATGCATTAGCCCATAGTGGATTAATAGTTTTGCCAGCTGAAATCCACAAACTCCTTGGACACATGAGGGTTCAGGCCAGAGTTTCTCCTTTGCACCATGTTCCCACTTCTTTTTCTGATCTGGAATTTTCTTGGTCAACAATTTCATACAAGTTAACATCAAACCTCACCTGCTACCAACGTGGTCAAAACCAAGACAGAGACCTGTTTATGTTCACACTTTCACACAGCTCCTGCAAGAAAGGAAAGAAAAGAAAAAAAGATATTTGTGTTGCACAGAAAGTTCTCCTCGATCTAAAACAAGTAAGGTTATCCGCCACAAAGCTCTCTATCGTCGACGTACACCATAAAGCGTGACTGTGCGTCGTGAAGAGACAGCATTATTATTGTTTTTTTTGTTTTTAAAGCCAAAAATAACCAAAAAATACACTGACTTTAAATATGTACTTAAAAAGCAGGAATATTGTACATTTGCTTATGTAGGTTCTTGTGTGTGCATCTTCCTTTTCTTCTCTCCCAGAGGAAAAAAAGCCTTTGTCATTGGTCAGGTTTCGCGTTCATTTTTTTTACTGCATTTGGATTTACAGTAAAGTATTTTAATGGTCCCAAGAGGATATTTCCCATAATGCAACTTTAAAATACAGTAACATACTGTATAACTGTTCTACAGTAAAGTACAGTTCATATTACAGTTAAATACTGTGTAATTTACAGAAATCCCTAACAGTGTATATGTAAGATGTGTTTCACTTTTCACTGAGTTCTACTTTTTAGCTGCGGCGATGACAGCGTAAGGCAAAAAATGTCAAAAAGAAAACGCGTCTTTCAATAAACTGTTCATTACGGTTGCATGCGCACGCAGCACGCTCACCGGCTCAGAGTAGTTGGCTTCATTAACAAATGAACGGTTATAAACGGTTCTTTTTGAGTCAAAAACACAAAGCGCGACCCAGTTTATTAACAAATTGTTTTTACTTTGTTTGTAAATCAGATAATTACTGCTTCTGGGCTAACTCAGAAGTCCTTTGAGAAACCTAATCCCTACTGGATATATCTTTTTTTTTTTTTGTTTTTCGTTGAACCATTCATTCAGTTTTCAAAACAAAGATATTTCTCAAACAGTTTAACAATGAGTAAGTTAAACATTAGGAAGCAAAACTGATGACATACCAATCAGAATCTCTGCATCCTAACAACAGAGAGAGAGGAGAGAGCTGAACGAATCAACACGGGTGTTATACTTACACATAATTACAGTACAGTACCAGTACATCAGATGATGGAAATGTCACTATTCTGTATGTACAGTAAACTGTAGCACATGTTGTACAGCTTTAAACGTGTGACTGTCAAATTCTGATTTGTAACCTTTTTTTATGTGTACTGCATTTTTGCAGAACTGATGATATAGCTAGTCTTGAGCCAGGATACCAAGAAACTGCTAGTACTGTATACTGCAATGAAATTTGGCCAAAGTTGTAGTGTTTCTGATCTCATGAGAGTTTACGTGAGAGGACAGTCATCTGTAAGCATTTCAGAATACCTGTAATAACTAGATTGAAAAGTTTGAATTACCAATTTACGCTGGCTTGTCTTAAAGTCTTGTTTAAAAAACATAAATAGTTTGGTTAGATGTTCTAGATGTTTGCTAAAGTGTTGCTAGGGTATTCTGGGTGGTTGCTGGGCTTTTGCTATGCAGTTGTATAGCACCCCTTTGCCACCCTAAAAATTATTTTCTAGATCCGCCCCTGGTTGTGAAATCATGATTGACCAGATTAATGGTGTTTGATAAAGGCACAAAATATAAAAACCATAACATCAGACCTGATTATCAGTTAATTGAGAAATTTCCATTAGACAAGCTGAGTTTGTATATGCATACACAGAGTGTTTAGTGTCAGAGTACGTAGACATGATAAAGAGAAAAAAAAAATAAAAGTGATGAAAAAATAGAAGAAAAAGATGAAAGTAAAATAAATCAAAAAAGAGTATATTTTCAAATGTATAAATGAATAAAAAAGATTGTTACTGTCCATTTAAAGGATGGAAATTGAAATGATGCAGTGAATCAGCAGGTAAAGTATTTAGTTTGTTCAATCTCAGGCCACTGAGTGATTTAAAGACAAGTAAGAAAAGACAGATTCTCCTTGTGCCCCTCTTATTTGGCAGGTTACTAATAGCATACAATATTTACAAACATACATAAACATCAAACTGGTTAATTGGTTACATGGCATAGACATAGCGTGGTGTGTTATCACTCTCCCTCATGCACACACACACACACATATCTATATATCTATATCTATCTATCTATCTATCTATCTATATATATATATATATATATATATATAACATTATACTGCATTTGCACACATTTTGAAAGTTTACATACCTTTCCTTTACAGTGTGTTGTTACCTGGATGATCCACAATGGTTTTTATGTTTTGTGATGGTTGTTCATTAGTTACTGGTTTGTCCTGAGCAGTTAATTATTGTTCTTTAGAAATATTTGAACCCCTATGATTTTGAGATTCAATTCAAGGTGTAAAGATACTGTTGCCATTAATTATTACATATTAAAATTTAACATTAGAATAATAATAATAATGTGTTGTTTCAACTTAAAGTATGTGTTTGGGCTGCCTTAAAATTTTATGTTTAATGAGCTTGAATATTTTCAGTATTTTCATTAACAAACACTACATTTATTTTATTAGTAGTCTTTATTACATTATTTTATTTATTTATTACATAATTGAATATACAGTAAACAGTGATTGAATCAACACACCAAGGCATCAGAAACACAAATCATTTCTGCAGTAACACAGACACAGTTTTATGATCTGCTGTGAAACTCATTCACACGATTCTCAGTGCTGTCACACATTATAAACATCGTTCCCCTTCAGGAACTCGAGCTGCGTCTACAAACGCTTTGGGGACGCTCTCAGCGTAAGCATGCTCTGAATCACATGTGTAATCAGTCCAATAGAGACCAGGACCAGGAAGCTTTAAAGCACGTGCGCCGTAACCGGCATACACACAGTCTATTTGTTGTCTGTTTGGGAGCGAAGCATGGGAGTCAGTTCTCGAGGGAGCTGACTGCCCGCGTTTGTGTTCCCCGCGGCTCAGCTCCCGCTTCTGCCGAGGCAGGGCGGTGGCTGTGATCGTGGGGATCGCATATAGATCTACAGACGGGTTAGAGACGGGTCCGCCCTCTCTCTGCTGTGCGATCTGCTCTCGCTAGATCTAACGCTCTCTCTCTGGGTCGGAAGCCCGCGCTGCGGTCCTTCCCCCTCTGAGTGAGAGCTCGCGGCGAAGCAGGCTGCGTCAGCTCTCGAGGGAGCTGTCTGTCCGCATTTTCGCTGCACACGCTTCGCTTCCGGAGAGCTCTCTTCGAGGAGGGAGCTCCCGTGAGTCCCCGCGGCTCAGTTCCCGCTTTTGCCGAGGCAGAGCGGCTACTACGGCCGTGGGGATCGCAGCATGGATCTGGCGAACTGGTTATAGACGGGTCCTCCCTCTCTCTGCCTTTCTCCCTAGATCTAGCGCTCTCTCTCGGTGCTCGGAAGCCCGCGCTGCGGTTCTTCCCCCTTCTGAGTGAGAGCTGGCGCTGCTACGGCTATCTTTCTCCGAGGAGATTGATGCTGTCCGCATATGAGCAGACTGCATATTGGATCGCTCGTTTCTACCTGCCCTCGCTTCTAGGAAAACGGGGGGCGGGGATTCACGCGATTTATGTGTGGTTTGTTCGGGAGCTGAGCATGCACAGTCCGCCCTTCAGGGGGCAGACTGTGTCCATTCATAATGTGTTCTTTCAAAAAATGTCAAAAAAGAAACAAAGAACAAACGTGCATCTTGAATGTTTAGCTCTTCTCCCACTGTCATTTAATTCTGAGGAATTAAATTCATTTACTGCACTCTCACCCCATACTTTCTCTAAGTGTGTGGATGTTGCTGTGGCTCATCTGTAACTTCAGGGCATCTGCATACTGAACCTTATTGACATTTTGTCAGTATTAGCTCATTCTGAGCAGTGGCGGCTCGGCATCGAGATATCGTCCTCGCCCATATGAAAGAACTGGGGTTGTGACTGAACGGCAAGAAAAGTGTGCTTTTTCCATTACAGAGAACCACTTATCTAGGTGTGGTGTGGGATCAACCACGATGCAGGCATGTCTTTCTCCTGCTCGGATCGAGTCATCCTCGCGGTAGTCAAGAGAGTGGAAGTAGGCCGGTCACTCACTGTGAGGCAGTTTCAACAACTGCTGGGTCTGATGGCAGCTGCATCCAACGTGATACCTATTGGTCTGCTGTACATGAGACTCCTACAGTGGTGGCTCAGGACCAAGCGGTTCTCCCTGAGGGGAAACCCGTTTCTCAACATCAAGGCACGCGGTGATGCCTACGTGCCTTGGACATGTAGAGGAAGCCTTGGTTCCTATCTGAGGGCACGGTGCTGGGAGCTCCTTGTTGCCATGTAACGCTAGCGATGGATGCGTCTCTCACCGGTTGGGAAGTGGTCATGAGTGGCCACCCTGCCCGTGGTCTGTGGTGTGGTTGCCATCTCACGTGGCACATCAACTGCCTGGAGATGCTGGCCGTGTTTCGGGGAAACACTTTCTCCCGGACCTAAGAGACCGCCATGTGTTGGTGCGCATCGACAGTACAGTGGTGGTCTACTAAATCAACCACCAAGGAGGTCTGCATTCACGCCCCTTTTACAAGCTGGCACACCAGATCCATGTGTGGTCCCAGGACAAACTCCTCTCGCTGAGAGCAGTTCACGTTCCTGGGCTTCTGAACATGGGAGCAGACATCCTGTTGAGGCAGGGGCTGAGGCCCGGGGAATGGGCTCCCCTGGGGCTGGATGCCATGGTACAGATGTGGCCGAGGCTTCGTCTGTACACCTTTCCCCCGATCCCTCTGCTCCCGGGAGTTCTGGAGCGAGTGCGCCGGGACGGGGTCCATCTTCTTTTAGTAGCCCCGTACTGGCCGGCCCGAGCATGGTTCTCGGACCTGATTTCCCTTCTCGACGGCTCTCCATGGGAGATTCCCGTCAGGAGGGATCTCCTCTCTCAGGCGGGAGGCACCATCCTCCACCCTCGCCCGGAGTTGTGGAAGTTATGGGTGTGGCCCCTATAAGGGGGCACACCTCGTAGCTTCCGGTCTCTCAGCCGAGGTTGTTCAGACCATCCTCCAATCCAGAGCTCCCTCTACAAGGTAACTGTACGCCCTGAAGTGGAAGCTTTTCACTTCATGGTGCGGACACCGCCAGCAGGACCCAGTTAACTGCTCAGTCGGTACAGTTCTGGAGTATCTGCAGGATCGGTTCTCCGCAGGGTTAGCCCACTCCACCTTGAGGGTCTACGTGGCGGCTATTTCGGCCTACCACGCGCCACTTGGCGGCATGTCAGTGGGCAAGGACCCCCTTGTAGTACGTTTCCTCCGCGGTGCGCTGAGACTGAAGCCTCCAGTACGGCCTCGGTCCCTACGTGGGACCTCGCCGTGGTGCTTGAGGCTCTTTGTAGGCCTCCTTTTGAGCCTATCAAAGAGTCTTGGGATCATCATCTCTCTGCCAAGACAGCACTTCTTTTAGCACTGACGTCTCTTAAGAGAGTAGGGGATCTTCAGGCCCTCTCTGTGGCCCCTTCCCATTTAGAGTTTGCCCCTGGCATGGCCAAGGCTTTTCTTTACCCCAGACCGGGGTATGTTCCGAAGGTCCCCTCTGCAGCACCATGGCCCGTTGTACTCCAGGCCTTTTGTCCTCCTCCCTTTCGGGATCCGGATCAGCAGAAGCTTAACTGTATGTGTCCAGTTTGAGCAAAACTGACCAGCTGTTTGTCTGTTATGGTCCCCCTAAGAGGGGTCTCCCTGCTTCCAAGCATACCCTTAGCCACTGGATTGTGGATGCTATCACTCAGGCTTATGAGTTCTCGGACCTTCCCTCTCCCTTGGGGGTTAAGGCCCATTCTACCCAAGGCATCTCTGCCTCCAAAGCTTTCATGTCTGGTGTCCTTATGCAGGACATCTGTGACGCAGCGGGGTGGTCCATGCCCCTTACCTTCATCAGGTTCTATGACTTAGACCTGCGAGTCGCTCCTGGCTCTTCTGTCCTTCAACCTAGCACACACTAGGCAGGGACTTGGAACTATGGGGGCGTATCGTTCCCCAAAGCGTTTGTAGACGCCTATGACGTCTCGCCTCTCTATTGGACTGATTACACATGTGATTCAGAGCACACTTACGCTGAGAGCGTCCCCAAAGCGTTTGTAGACGCAGCGGGGTTACAGTCGTAACCTGAGACGGTTTCTGATTTTAATGAGCGAATATAGAAAACACCAGTGCAAACACATACAACCTAAATATCATACTGCGTTTGCTTCATTGTCTCATATGAAAGTCACAGAAATGCTCACTGACATGTTAAATACAGCACAAGCTTTAGAGAGGAAGAGTCAGAGGAAGACAAAAATATGTCATGCAAAAGAAACACAACTGCCATTTATTTAGTCCTAAATTAATTTGTTTAATCCACTGAAATATATGAAAAATTGAACTTTACTTAATCATTTGGGATTACATGAATCATTTTTGTCAACTGATTTTTGTTTCATATCAACTGAAATTTTCCTCAGCATGCTTTGTCAAATGTTCAGTTATGTTTGGTTACCAGTAGAGTTTATGGCTTACGGCTTCACTCATTGAGCAATAGCTGTGCTGATGTCAGTGCAGCGACAAAAAAAGAAACACTTGAACAATGAACTACATAAATGAACAAGCATGAACAGGCCTGTCCAGCAGTGACTGTATGATTCTGAGATACATATTTTCACGGAGAGAACAACTGAGAGACTTAAACAGAACTGTTATGAAAGCTGCAAACATTCACCGACGCTCAACAAGGTTCATTAAGAGTCGGGGATGTAAACTTTTGCACAGGATGACTTGGGGAAATTGTTCTTATTTTGTTTTCTGGGAAACATGTAAATATAATAGGTAGCTTCTGAAGGGCAGTAGTAAAGGGAAACATAAGATATGCAAAGAAAACAAGAACAGTTTCCACCAATTCTCCTGTTCAAAAGTTTACACCCCCTGACTCTCTGACTCAATAAGTACAGTTTACTCAAAAATACAGACTTGAATATATTCATATCTACACAATATAACTGAGTTGATATAACTAAAAAAACTAAAAATAAGGCCTGTAAACAGTGAGTTTCTTCTTGTGTGTTGAAGATTATACAGGTCTGATATTTATGTGTTTATATAGGTGAAAGGTGAAATGGTGTATTATTGTGTGAATACTGACTGTCTAATTTATTTTTTTTTAATGACATTAATTGAAAGTCATCAAACATTTAGAATGATTTATTAATTGTTGTTTTCTTCTACAGTGTTGGTCAGATTAATTGGGAAATCAAGTGAGCGGATCACTAATATATTCGGTGTTCTGGCTGGTATAACCATTGATGTTCTGCCTTCACTACAATTCATCCTCCTGTTCTTTGCCTTTGGATCTGGTCGAGGAGGTGAGTTTACATTTATGAATGATTTACATTCATTTATGAGTAGTGTAAGAAAACATTATATATTATCCAATAGTATTAAAATCAAACCAGAAATCTGTGGAAAATATCCAGATATTTTCCAGTTATTTTCCAGATGCAGTCTGAGATGTTGTTGCATCATTCATACACATTAAATAAAAAATATACTGATCTGACTGATTAATTACACTTTATACCCAGTGGTGAGTGTGGAAGAAGAAAAAAGAGAATGGTTTTCTTAATATATCTTAACATAACATATCTTTTAAATATTAAAATATCTTTGAAGAGCATAGCATTTACTTCAAACTGTACACATTAGTCCAAAGATGATGAAGGAAACTATTCTAATAGTAGAATAACGTTGATATTAGAACAAACTCACAGAAATGAGACAGTTTGCAACTAAACAACTAAACCATGCTGCGGCCTGTTCTTTGTGCGTCGCTAACTCAGTTAGCTGGATTTGACTGTTGATGATTTGGCATGATCTTGGATTGTTTAGTTCTTCGATGCTCATCCAGGACTTGCTGTCATAAGCAACAGGTCCTTAAGCTTGAACCTGCTCAGGAGCAGTGCTTATTTCATGTAAACAGGATTAGATTGCATCTAAGCAGAATTGATACTTAAAATCTGTTTTAAAATAATAGACACAGCCAGGTTTACTCATTAAAAGATTTATTTGTTATAAAATAATTACTTTATAAATGTTTTAGAATCTTACACATATGCTATACAGATCATGTAGAGGCGTGCATTTCAGTTTTTCTTGATTGCTAAAACACTATAAGCAATCTTTTGAACTAAAATTTCAAAACCATAATGGCATTTTTCAAAAAGTACACCCTTTTCCTTGAACTATAAACACTCTTTGTAGCTACTCGCTGGTAATTAAAACAGTCCACGCTTCCAATACTGATGTCCATACGTTTTATTTTCTGAATATGGAACACCGTGAAAACTACATACAAACAAACAAACAAACAGAGAAAAAAAAAAACAATTTTACACACACAATTCGAAGGACATCAACACAAATAAAGAAATGTACAAAACATTAACACATTTACCGTGTTGGCCTTGTAACCAGCAGTAGAATGGTTAGGAGCTGTAACATACATGTCTGAATTCAAATCTCGTCATTGGGTATGTGCAAACGCTTCCAGGTTAAATTAATCAAACAGATCACGTGACATTCAACTTAGTCAAACTTAAGAATAAAACAAAAACAAATACCATACCAACAAAATTAGAAAATCAACACACATACACAAAAATGCATATTTGAATTATGAAATTATGAAAAAATACACAATATAAACATTAATCAACTGAAACCACAAATACATCATTTGTAACCCATAACTGACCTATCAGCGCCAGCTACACTCTTCCCCTGCTTTAACACATGAGTCAGATGTGGTGAACTGTTACTGCAAAACTCTACACACAAATCCCTACATTTCTCAGTGCTTACACCATGTGCTCATTTAGAAAGCACTAGTATTCAATATTGTTCTCTCTAGTCTGCAAAGTTTGAGCTCAATTAGCGGTAACACTTTATTTTGATAGTCCACTTTAGACATTCTACTAACAGTAAGTAACTGTGGAACTGCATGTCAACTAGTCATCAGAGTATTAGTAGACTGTCTGCTTAATATCTTCTAACACTCCTCTAAAATTTGCAAGTATATGTCAACTTATTCTACTAACCCTAAACCTAACCTAACAGTCTGCTCTGAGAGTTAGTAGACATGTAGTTGCAAATTAATGAGAATTAGTTGACATGTAGTTGCAAAATTACTTATAGTTAGTAGAATGTCTAAAGTGGACTATCAAAATAAAATGTAACCCAATTAGTACACAATTACCCAAGTGTAAACACTAGGAGTCAAAATTTATCACACATCAATCAGAACCTTCGATGGAGATAAAAGGGCCAAAGTCAGCTTACCGTTTGGTGCATTTCTCAGATCAGAAATGAAATTCTCAAAACTATTGTTCAACCTGTTTTTGAACAAGTTGCGTTTGCTTTGGTGTGTTCATGCAACTGATTATGCAACTGATTTTGTCTGCTGTTTCCTACATTATCAGTTCCTGCTGTCATGTTGCTACAGTCTTACCCCTCAAAACATCGTCATTAGCTCATTGTTTATGTCGTTGCAGTAAATGCTACATTTTTGATCTAGTTGTCAAAAACGTTCAAGCATATTCTACATATTTCTATTAGACTTTCTGTAAATTTGCCATGAATTGTTCAAGTGAATGCTGACGTTCATTAAAGTAGAGACTACAGATCAACCAATGATAAAGCAGTTCTCTGAAACAGCTCAAAGGTACATCTCAACATCTCATGAACCTTCAACTGGAAAGCATATATAGACAGAGGAAAACACAAGAGTTACAAATTCTGACAGTGGACTTTCTAATTTATATTTCCGCCTTTACCCATATTTCTTTTTCTTTTCTATTTCACAATGACTTTGTAATTGTCACACCCCTGTGGACTGTTTTGTTGGTTTTTCCCTCCTGTGTCCTTATTTGGTCTTTCTTGTTCCGTTGCTTGTTATTACGTCATTGGTTAATTGCTATCACCTGTCCTTGTCTCATCAGCACTCCAATATTTTGATTCAGTTCCTTGTTTAGTGTCTGTTCTTATGTTGTCGCTAATGTTTCCATATGTTAGTTTCGTCGTGTTGGATTGTGTTTTCCCTGCTGTTCCAGTCGGTTCCTGTTCCAGTTCGGATTATGCTATTAAAGCACGTTTTCATTATCTCCTCGTCTCTGCTCCTCCTTCCCACACACGACACGTGACAGTAATGTATTTTTACTACAGTTTTTTTCCGGTTGCTAACATCCTTTTGTCCAATCTCTAGTCACATTTTCAAAACTCTAAACACAATTAGCACAACGTCCGTCTGTTGTGACCATACCATTAACCCAATTTGTGTTGTTTTCACACAATATGCAATCAATTATCATGTTTCTAAAATGCTTACATTTTCTTTTCATACAATGCTTACCCAAAACCAAAATCATGGATCTTTTTAGTCTTATTTACAAATGTTTAAACACAGCATGTCAGAAATGAAGATCTAATGTCCAAACCTTAAACAGAGTGTTAAGCTTCTACTTCTGCAACAACAGCAGCTCAAAAGTATTGAAAAAATCTCTCTATATAAAATACTGTAACAACATGATTCCATTTTCAGTTTGAGCAATAGTCAGGTGTTGAAGCTCTTTCCATTGCATCAACAACATAGAGTAAAAAAGACCTCACTGATTTGGTTTTGTGGATGCAGAACAACACAAAGAATCAGAGATAAATAAATAAATAAATAAATAATGCCTGGCAGAGGGAGAGTAGTAGTTCAGAAAAACAGGAGAAGAGTTAGGAGAGAGGAGTAAGAATGTGTTGGACTGGGCATTTTTATGTTTGTTTGTTTTTTTCCCCCTTTACACACACGTGAAACCTATGAACGCTTATTTGTGCCATAGAATATAAAGGGTAATTTGACTTTTGTATCTCACAATTCAGATTTTTTCTTTTTTTTTTTTTTGCAATTGTGAATATACAGTATCTCAAAATTCTGATAAAGTCTGAATTGCCAGATGTAAACTCACAATTCCAGTAGAAGTCTGAATTGTGAGCTCAAAAGATTACTGTTTTTATTTTATTTTTCTTATACTGTGACGGAAACAAGTTTGCATAGTGACCAAAGGCCATTTCTCTTGTACATTCTATAAAGTGACTCATTGACTCATTCAGTAGTATGTTGCCAAGAACAAACACATTCAACCCTTAAAAATGTTAAATGGGTTTCAGTTGAAGGTAAACTGAAGGCTAAATTACAGAAAAAAATATTCATTTTTATATTGTCTATTATATGCAGGTAGAACTGAAACATGACAAGCAATGCAGTTTTTGTAAAGCCATCAACTGTTAGTATTTTGACAGTCACTGTGCTATGAATGACGATATGTTTCTGTTGGATAGAAACTAGTGCTAATGTTTTGACCGAATGACTCTATTTTGAATCAGGTTTGCTGTGTTTTGAAAGAGTTAGTATATGTAGAAAAGGGTATTCAGCATTTTGAAATGCAGAGTTTGTATTCATTTAACAAAATGTGGTTTTGGCCACAAAATGAACTATTTGGCTAATTGTGTGATGTAGGTGTGATATTGTGTTAAGAATTTAGAAAAGGTATTTTAAGTATTGTTAAACGCTTGTTAGCAATTGAAAAAAAACTGTATTATTTTTTTTTAATCTTTATTTTTTTTTTTTTGTCAGACCACTAGTAAAGTGTAACTGTGAATCCTATCCGGTCTTTTTCAACCAAAAAATGTGTAATGTGTAATTTCGAAAAGGAAGAGTAGGAGGTGAAAGAGGAAGAAGGAGGAGGATGACAACAATGTGGAAGAGAAATAGGAAGGGCAAAGGCAAGAAAACAAGCAGTCTCATGTATTTTAGTTGATGTGTGCCAGGGTTGTGTAAGTCATGCAAGAGGATTTTACCGCCGCTGCCTGTCCAGGGCCAGTTTAGTCTGTGACGTTGAGGAGGTTGTTTGGCCCGTCCCAGACCAAAGACAGGATGCTGGGGCAGAATAATTATTTTTGTTGCTGTTTTGTGCTGTACTCTACAGTACAGTAACTTAAGGATCAAAACACTTGCAAATGCATACATTTGTTGTGTTCATCATGTGATTTATTTTTTTTATTTATTTATTTATTTATTTTTTTTTTTTCCAAGCAACACTTATTACCTGTTTTCATAGTATTGTTTTGAATTGATCTCCTCAGTGTGTAAAACTGTGTTGTAGTGTGTGTGTCATGTCTGAGAGCAAAGTTTGTTTTTTTTTTCAGCAAGTTTGAGTTGTTTTGAGTGGAGAGTTTCATTTTGACCTGAATATAGTAAGTTTGGGGAATTGAGTTAAAAGTTACGGATTTGTAAACACATACAAGAAATGTGTTTAACCCTTAGTCGTCCCTAAAGTAGGGTTTATGTTAAGGTTCCTTGTGGTCAAACAGACCCCAAACATTTACAGAGCGATTGCATAAAGAAATATACATTTTTAATATTACAAACTATATATTATTATTTTTTTCGTTTATTTCTCAACTTTACATTTATGCTGTGTTTTCATGGATATTTGGTACTTTTTTACCTGTTTACTGCACAAATACTCAACAACGCCATCTTGTGGCTTTTGAAAAATTATTTTTTTATGAAAAAATCACTTTAATGATGATCTAAATTAAATCTAAATTGTTTTTGGACATTGCTCTAGGTGTTAGAATCCTGTCATCTGCAGGTTGGTGGAAAAATGTTAGAAGTTACAGTTAAAGAAAGAATGTGCAATGACCACATATATCCAGCAGAGTTATTTTTTACTGATTTTTGGCATACCTGAAATAAAAAGGGGACCCTACTCGCATACATTGGAGTAAATTGATTAAAAAAAGGTCTTATTTTACAGAAAATATCCTAAATTTTAACACATGGGTGGAATAATTCATATTTTTTATTGTATTTTATCATAATTTTATGATAAACACAAATGTAAAAAAAAAAAAAAAAATCTTTTTTTTTTTTTCTATTCTTTTTTTATAATTAAGTATTTATTTGAACGTCTCTTATTCTAGATCTGTTCGGTCTATCTGCAGAAAGGTTCTTTTGATTCCACTGTGTGCCAGTAAACAGGGAAAAAAAGAATTTTCTTTCTACCATTTTATAAAAAAAAAAAAAAAAAAAAGTTACTGAAATTTAATTGAAGGGAGGCAATATGTCCCCCAGGGGTCTCCATTTTGCAAGATAAGGCATACCTGAATTTAAAAGACTTCCATTCCCACATACATTGGGCTAAATGGATAAGAATGGTCTCATTTTAGACAAAACACCTTACATTTTAACACATGGGTGGAAAAAAAATCATAATTATTATTGTATTTCTTCAGAATCCATAGTTTCCCAACTCTGCATTGCTCGCAGCCAGCGCGCTTGGGGGCGGTGCGCATTTCGCGTGTCGCACGCTCTCCCCCTTCGTGTTTGGCAAGGAATAAATTCACAACGGATTGTCCTAGAGAGTTGATCGAGGTCTCCTTGGACAGATCTGATTGTTGGCTTTTCAAACATATCACGCATTACGTGATGACGTACACGCCCATCAACACAAACGTGTTAAGACAGAACTAGTAGAAAACGCATCATTCAACTATATCGCATGCATTGATCGTAACATCTGAAATATTTTAGGGTGTCGTTTGGCCGGACAAACTCACAGAAAAGTAAGCATAGTCTCATTTTAAAGATAATAACCTAATCTAAGAGCTGATATAAAGTTTTGGCCACTTTTTGCACACAGAAATAGTAATCGATGCAGAAATTTAATGTAAATGTTTGTTTGTTTACAGAATTAATTTCCATCCTCGTGATTATTTTTATAATTATTCTCTGTAATGTGTTAGATCAATGAAATAACATAATCACAATTTGGAGAATGAGAGCTTTCATTTGATATATGACTCATCTATATTTGATAAGTCTGAGTGATATGAATATGAATATGAATATGAATATGAATATTATTAGGTCATCTTCACAAGAGGAAGCTTGTTTGTGAGGTTGTATGTTATTATATGTAACATAAATGCAAAAGTGATGGGATGTACAAAAAAAGTTGAGGTTCTGTGTGTGTGTGTGTGTGTGAGAGAGAGAGAGTGAGTGAGTGAACATGCTTGTTCCATGTTGCATTTGTGCTCCAGTACCAGTCCTTCATTTATGTGTGAAAATTTTCAGATTTATGCCAGATTTGTTGATTTTATATGCCAATTTTTATAAAAGGGCTCTCTGTTGCAGTCACACACGTGTGTGTTTTTGTGTGCGCGTGTGTGTATGAGATAGATTTTTTTTTGTGTGTGTGTGTATTTTTAGATGGATTATTGCCCATAGAATGAAGGGAAAATTTTTAAAAAATGAAAGAAAAGTCCAGCGGGGTCAGCTGGACCCCAAAGGCCGATTAAGGGCAATTGAGAAAAACTGACAGCTATTATGGGAGCGGCTTTATGGAGCACATGAGATGCAGATCACTTGAGATCTTGACCCTTAAGAAACTTTAATTAATGCTGTCACGTAACAAATTTGTTTCAAAGATAAAATTAAATGAATTGCTAATTATTACATTGAAATAAAAATGTAAAGCCTGTACAAATATTAGAAATAGTAAACATAAATAATTGGGAAATGTGTAAAAAAAAATAAACAAAATAAAAACAGTGCACATTTCATTGATCTATTATAACATTTATGTAGTTTTGTTCGCCTGGCTGTTTCCTTATAAAAGTCCAGAAATGTGTGAAGTTTTTCATCAGGTGTCTTTTTTAATCATATTATGTCATTACATTGCGGTTTTGCCGCCAGCCAATCGCTGCATTGCTCATCATGGTTTCGAGTATCGACACATAGCCCCCTTTAAACCAACAGATAACTCAATCCAGCCATACTAATCATCAACAGCAGCTGTGTCTGTCAGTGAATCTCAGTGTCTGCATTAATATAATCATTAATATAATAATCACTCTTCTGTTTCCAGGATTCATCATTGTTGCAGTTTTACCAGTGTTTCTCAGAGTCACTAATTATGATTGGGACGTTACATGTGGGGAACAGATGGGCTGTAAGTGTTTGATGAATTATGATCTGATCCCTGATACAAACACTAATAACTCATGACATAATGTGATCAATATATAATTCATAAATAATGAATTTCTTATTGTTACAGGTTTGAAGTGGAGAGATAAATGAGAGTAAAAATACTTGATTTCAGAAATAATAATCTGTGTTCAGTTGTTTTGAACATTTGTGACAAGTTTTGTATGTTTAGTGATTTTAAAGAGTTGGTTTGTTTGTTTGTTTGTTTGTTTTTCTTTGAGTCAGTGTCAAACACAGATCTGCAGTGTTTTAATAACAGTAAATGTGTTTTTCAGGTTCACCTGCGGTCAGGAGATCAGTGTATTTAACTCTCATGATACTGATCAATGCTGTCATGGTCTATTTCTACATCATCGCTCTGGAAAATGAAAAGGGTTTGAAAATATCAAATAAAATATAACAAACTGAAACATCCTTATAGTATATCACATTTGTGCTAAAGTGAACTGTTTGTCAGTTAATGAACACTTGTAAGATGATGGTGATGATGATGATGATGATGTGTTTGTTGTTGTTCAGATCGTGTTGGATGGGCCTGTTTGATTGCGTTTCTCCAGTTATTCTGGGCAGTGATCAACTTCATATATGCATTTGAATGGGGTACAGTATGAATCATCTGATCTGATCATCTTCACACTATGATGATTTACTCTGTCAGCTCCAGTTTATTTTCTTCAATCTGAACAGATCCAGTCTCTACACTGGAAAATGTCATTAAAATTTAACAGTAAAACACTGTAAAAATACAATAAAAACCTGTTTCCTTTATTAACAGTAATTTCCCTTACTATACACAGTCAAAACCCTTTGTTTTTCTTATAAGATATATGCATTATGTTTTTAATGTTAATTTCATTATGTTAGTGTTATGTGTGTTTTATCAGGATGATGTTTAGTGTTTGTGACGCTGTGAACCAGGTAAACAATAGTCAACATTTGAAGTGAATCAAAAAAGTTCATCAGAATTGTCCAAGACAGGAACGGGTATTGTTTTGGTTTTAGGACAACTCTGGCAAAAGGTTTTGATCCACTTTAAATGTTGACTACTGTATATGAGTATTTTCCTCTTCAGTTTGTGGAAAAACTCCTCGTGATGAGCTTTGATTAATCGGTGACTCTCTCATCACTTCTCAGAGTATTATAAACTGATTTACTACTTCATTTACATTTACCATTTAATCATTTAGCACATGCTTATCCAAAGCGACTAACAAATGACAACAATAGAACCAATCAAAACAACAAAAGAGAAATACAATAGAGATTAATAAAAAAATAAGTAAATGAAAAGAAAGAAAGAAAAACAATCATACAAAAAATAAAATAGAGAGTACATGTGTTAGAGAGACAGGTTTTTAATAAATAAAAAAAAAACTAGAAAATCATAATAAAATAAAATAGAGAGTGCATGTGTTAGAGAGACAAGTTTTTAATAAATAAACAAAAAAAAAAACAAGAAAATCATAATAAAATAAAATAGAGAGTACAAGTGTTAGAGAGACAGGTTTTTAATAAATAAATAAAAAAAAACAAGAAAATCATAATAAAATAAAATAGAGAGTACAAGTGTTAGAGAGACAGGTTTTTAATAAATAAATAAAAAAACAAGAAAATCATAATAAAATAAAATAGAGAGTACATGTGTTAGAGAGACAGGTTTTTAATAAATAAACAAAAAAAAAAACAAGAAAATCATAATAAAATAAAATAGAGAGTGCATGTGTTAGAGAGACAGGTTTTTAATAAATAAATAAAAAAACAAGAAAATCATAAATAAAATAGAGAGTACATGTGTTAGAGAGACAGGTTTTTAATAAATAAACAAAAAAAAAACAAGAAAATCATAATAAAATAAAATAGAGAGTACATGTGTTAGAGAGACAAGTTTTTAATAAATAAATAAAAAAACAAGAAAATCATAAATAAAATAGAGAGTACATGTGTTAGAGAGACAGGTTTTTAATAAATAAACAAAAAAAAAACAAGAAAATCATAATAAAATAAAATAGAGAGTACATGTGTTAGAGAGACAGGTTTTTAATAAATAAATAAAAAAACAAGAAAATCATAATAAAATAAAATAGAGAGTACATGTGTTAGAGAGACAGGTTTTTAATAAATAAACAAAAAAAAAAACAAGAAAATCATAATAAAATAAAATAGAGAGTGCATGTGTTAGAGAGACAGGTTTTTAATAAATAAACAAAAAAACAAGAAAATCATAATAAAAAAAATAAAATAGAGAGTACATGTGTTAGAGAGACAATTTTATAATAAATAAATAAAAAAAAAACAAGAAAATCATAAAAAAATAAAATGGAGAGTACATGTGTTAGAGAGACAAGTTTTTAATAAATAAATAAAAAAACAAGAAAATCATAATAAAATAAAATAGAGAGTACATGTGTTAGAGAGACAAGTTTTTAATAAATAAATAAAAAAAACAAGAAAATCATAATAAAATAAAATAGAGAGTACATGTGTTAGAGAGACAAGTTTTTAATAAATAAATAAAAAAACAAGAAAATCATAATAAAATAAAATAGAGAGTACATGTGTTAGAGAGACAGGTTTTTAATAAATAAATAAAAAAAACAAGAAAATCATAAAATAAAATAGAGAGTACATGTGTTAGACAGGTTTTTAATAAATAAATAAAAAAACAAGAAAATAATAATAAAAAATAAATAAAATAGAGAGTAAATGTGTTAGAGAGAAGTTTTTAATAAATAAAAAAAAAACAAGAAAATCATAATAAAATAAAATAGAGAGTACATGTGTTAGAGAGACAGGTTTTTAATAAATAAATAAAAAAAACAAGAAAATCATAATAAAATAAAATAGAGAGTACATGTGTTAGAGAGACAGGTTTTAATAAATAAATAAAAAAAAACAAGAAAATCATAATAAAATAAAATAGAGAGTACATGTGTTAGAGAGACAGGTTTTAATAAATAAATAAAAAAAAACAAGAAAATCATAATAAAATAAAATAGAGAGTACAAGTGTTAGAGAGACAGGTTTTAATAAATAAATAAAAAAAAAACAAGAAAATCATAATAAAATAAAATAAAGAGTACATGTGTTAGAGAGACAGGTTTTTAATAAATAAACAAAAAAAAAACAAGAAAATCATAATAAAATAAAATAAAATAGAGAGTACATGTGTTAGAGAGACAAGTTTTTAATAAATAAATAAAAAAACAAGAAAATCATAATAAAATAAAACAGAGAGTACATGTGTTAGAGAGACAAGTTTATAATAAATAAATAAAAAAAACAAGAAAATCATAAAATAAAATAGAGAGTACAAGTGTTAGAGAGACAGGTTTTTAATAAATAAATAAAAAAAAAACAAGAAAATCATAATAAAATAAAATAGAGAGTACATGTGTTAGAGAGACAAGTTTTATAATAAATAAATAAAAAAACAAGAAAATCATAAAATAAAATAGAGAGTACATGTGTTAGAGAGACAGGTTTTTAATAAATAAATAAAAAAACAAGAAAATCATAAAATAAAATAGAGAGTACAAGTGTTAGAGAGACAGGTTTTTAATAAATAAATAAAAAAACAAGAAAATCATAAAATAAAATAGAGAGTACAAGTGTTAGAGAGACAGGTTTTTAATAAATAAATAAAAAAAAACAAGAAAATCATAATAAAATAAAATAGAGAGTACATGTGTTAGAGAGACAAGTTTATAATAAATAAATAAAAAAACAAGAAAATCATAAAATAAAATAGAGAGTACAAGTGTTAGAGAGACAGGTTTTTAATAAATAAATAAAAAAAAACAAGAAAATCATAATAAAATAAAATAGAGAGTACATGTGTTAGAGAGACAGGTTTTTAATAAATAAACAAAAAAAAACAAGAAAATCATAATAAAATAAAATAGAGAGTACATGTGTTAGAGAGACAAGTTTTTAATAAATAAATAAAAAAACAAGAAAATCATAAAATAAAATAGAGAGTACATGTGTTAGAGAGACAGGTTTTTAATAAATAAATAAAAAAACAAGAAAATCATAATAAACTAAAATAGAGAGTACGTGTGTTAGACAGGTTTTTAATAAATAAATAAAAAAACAAGAAAATAATAATAAAAAATAAATAAAATAGAGAGTACATGTGTTAGAGAGACAAGTTTATAATAAATAAATGAAAAAACAAGAAAATAATAATAAAAAATAAATAAAATAGAGAGTAAATGTGTTAGAGACAAGTTTTTAATAAATAAATAAAAAAACAAGAAAATCATAAAATAAAATAGAGAGTACATGTGTTAGAGAGACAGGTTTTTAATAAATAAGTAAAAAAAAAAACAAGAAAATCATAATAAAATAAAATAGAGAGTACATGTGTTAGAGAGACAAGTTTTTAATAAATAAACAAAAAAAAAACAAGAAAATCATAATAAAATAAAATAGAGAGTACATGTGTTAGAGAGACAAGTTTATAATAAATAAATAAAAAAACAAGAAAATCATAAATAAAATAGAGAGTACATGTGTTAGAGAGACAAGTTTTTAATAAATAAATAAAAAAACAAGAAAATCATAAATAAAATAGAGAGTACATGTGTTAGAGAGACAGGTTTTTAATAAATAAATAAAAAAAAAACAAGAAAATCATAATAAAATAAAATAGAGAGTACATGTGTTAGAGAGACAAGTTTATAATAAATAAGTAAAAAAAAAAAACAAGAAAATCATAAAAAAAACAAAATAAAACAGAGAGTACATGTGTTAGAGAGACAAGTTTTTAATAAATAAATAAAAAAAACAAGAAAATCATAATAAAATAAAACAGAGAGTACATGTGTTAGAGAGACAAGTTTTTAATAAATAAATAAAAAAAACAAGAAAATCATAAAATAAAATAGAGAGTACATGTGTTAGAGAGACAAGTTTATAATAAATAAATAAAAAAACAAGAAAATAATAATAAAAAATAAATAAAATAGAGAGTACATGTGTTAGAGAGACAGGTTTTTAATAAATAAATAAAAAAACAAGAAAATCATAAAATAAAATAGAGAGTACATGTGTTAGAGAGACAGGTTTTTAATAAATAAACAAAAAAAAAAACAAGAAAATCATAAAATAAAATAGAGAGTACATGTGTTAGAGAGACAGGTTTTTAATAAATAAACAAAAAAAAAAACAAGAAAATCATAATAAAATAAAATAGAGAGTACATGTGTTAGAGAGACAGGTTTTTAATAAATAAACAAAAAAAAAACAAGAAAATCATAATAAAATAAAATAGAGAGTACATGTGTTAGAGAGACAGGTTTTTAATAAATAAATAAAAAAACAAGAAAATCATAAAATAAAATAGAGAGTACATGTGTTAGAGAGACAGGTTTTTAATAAATAAACAAAAAAAAAAACAAGAAAATCATAATAAAATAAAATAGAGAGTACATGTGTTAGAGAGACAGGTTTTTAATAAATAAACAAAAAAAAAACAAGAAAATCATAATAAAATAAAATAGAGAGTACATGTGTTAGAGAGACAGGTTTTTAATAAATAAATAAAAAAACAAGAAAATCATAAAATAAAATGGAGAGTACATGTGTTAGAGAGACAGGTTTTTAATAAATAAATAAAAAAACAAGAAAATAATAATAAAAAATAAATAAAATAGAGAGTACATGTGTTAGAGAGACAGGTTTTTAATAAATAAATAAAAAAAACAAGAAAATCATAAAATAAAATAGAGAGTACATGTGTTAGAGAGACAAGTTTATAATAAATAAATAAAAAAACAAGAAAATCATAATAAACTAAAATAGAGAGTAAATGTGTTAGAGAGACAAGTTTTTAATAAATAAATAAAAAAACAAGAAAATCATAATAAACTAAAATAGAGAGTACATGTGTTAGAGAGACAAGTTTTTAATAAATAAATGAAAAAACAAGAAAATAATAATAAAAAATAAATAAAATAGAGAGTAAATGTGTTAGAGAGAAGTTTTTAATAAATAAACAAAAAAAAACAAGAAAATCATAATAAAATAAAATAGAGAGTACATGTGTTAGAGAGACAGGTTTTTAATAAATAAATAAAAAAAAAAAACAAGAAAATCATAATAAAATAAAATAGAGAGTACATGTGTTAGAGAGACAAGTTTTTAATAAATAAATAAAAAAACAAGAAAATCATAAATAAAATAGAGAGTACATGTGTTAGAGAGACAGGTTTTTAATAAATAAATAAAAAAACAAGAAAATCATAATAAAATAAAACAGAGAGTACATGTGTTAGAGAGACAAGTTTATAATAAATAAATAAAAAAACAAGAAAATAATAATAAAAAATAAATAAAATAGAGAGTAAATGTGTTAGAGAGAAGTTTTTAATAAATAAACAAAAAAAAACAAGAAAATCATAATAAAATAAAATAGAGAGTACATGTGTTAGAGAGACAGGTTTTTAATAAATAAATAAAAAAAAAAACAAGAAAATCATAATAAAATAAAATAGAGAGTACATGTGTTAGAGAGACAAGTTTTTAATAAATAAATGAAAAAAACAAGAAAATAATAATAAAAAATAAATAAAATAGAGAGTAAATGTGTTAGAGAGAAGTTTTTAATAAATAAACAAAAAAAAACAAGAAAATCATAATAAAATAAAATAGAGAGTACATGTGTTAGAGAGACAGGTTTTTAATAAATAAATAAAAAAAAAACAAGAAAATCATAATAAAATAAAATAGAGAGTACATGTGTTAGAGAGACAAGTTTTTAATAAATAAATAAAAAAACAAGAAAATCATAAATAAAATAGAGAGTACATGTGTTAGAGAGACAAGTTTTTAATAAATAAATAAAAAAACAAGAAAATCATAATAAAATAAAACAGAGAGTACATGTGTTAGAGAGACAAGTTTTTAATAAATAAATAAAAAAACAAGAAAATCATAAAATAAAATAGAGAGTACATGTGTTAGACAGGTTTTTAATAAATAAATAAAAAAACAAGAAAATAATAATAAAAAATAAATAAAATAGAGAGTAAATGTGTTAGAGAGAAGTTTTTAATAAATAAAAAAAAAACAAGAAAATCATAATAAAATAAAATAGAGAGTACATGTGTTAGAGAGACAGGTTTTTAATAAATAAATAAAAAAAAACAAGAAAATCATAATAAAATAAAATAGAGAGTACATGTGTTAGAGAGACAGGTTTTTAATAAATAAATAAAAAAAAACAAGAAAATCATAATAAAATAAAATAGAGAGTACATGTGTTAGAGAGACAGGTTTTTAATAAATAAATAAAAAAAAACAAGAAAATCATAATAAAATAAAATAGAGAGTACATGTGTTAGAGAGACAGGTTTTAATAAATAAATAAAAAAAAAACAAGAAAATCATAATAAAATAAAATAGAGAGTACATGTGTTAGAGAGACAGGTTTTTAATAAATAAACAAAAAAAAAACAAGAAAATCATAATAAAATAAAATAAAATAGAGAGTACATGTGTTAGAGAGACAAGTTTTTAATAAATAAATAAAAAAAACAAGAAAATCATAATAAAATAAAACAGAGAGTACATGTGTTAGAGAGACAAGTTTATAATAAATAAATAAAAAAACAAGAAAATCATAAAATAAAATAGAGAGTACAAGTGTTAGAGAGACAGGTTTTTAATAAATAAATAAAAAAAAAACAAGAAAATCATAATAAAATAAAATAGAGAGTACATGTGTTAGAGAGACAAGTTTTATAATAAATAAATAAAAAAACAAGAAAATCATAAAATAAAATAGAGAGTACATGTGTTAGAGAGACAGGTTTTTAATAAATAAATAAAAAAAACAAGAAAATCATAAAATAAAATAGAGAGTACAAGTGTTAGAGAGACAGGTTTTTAATAAATAAATAAAAAAAACAAGAAAATCATAAAATAAAATAGAGAGTACAAGTGTTAGAGAGACAGGTTTTTAATAAATAAATAAAAAAAAACAAGAAAATCATAATAAAATAAAATAAGAGAGTACATGTGTTAGAGAGACAAGTTTATAATAAATAAATAAAAAAACAAGAAAATCATAAAATAAAATAGAGAGTACAAGTGTTAGAGAGACAGGTTTTTAATAAATAAATAAAAAAAAACAAGAAAATCATAATAAAATAAAATAGAGAGTACATGTGTTAGAGAGACAGGTTTTTAATAAATAAACAAAAAAAAACAAGAAAATCATAATAAAATAAAATAGAGAGTACATGTGTTAGAGAGACAAGTTTTTAATAAATAAATAAAAAAACAAGAAAATCATAAAATAAAATAGAGAGTACATGTGTTAGAGAGACAGGTTTTTAATAAATAAATAAAAAAACAAGAAAATCATAAAATAAAATAGAGAGTACATGTGTTAGAGAGACAGGTTTTTAATAAATAAATAAAAAAACAAGAAAATCATAAAATAAAATAGAGAGTACAAGTGTTAGAGAGACAGGTTTTTAATAAATAAATAAAAAAACAAGAAAATCATAAAATAAAATAGAGAGTACAAGTGTTAGAGAGACAGGTTTTTAATAAATAAATAAAAAAAAACAAGAAAATCATAATAAAATAAAATAGAGAGTACATGTGTTAGAGAGACAAGTTTTATAATAAATAAATAAAAAAACAAGAAAATCATAAAATAAAATAGAGAGTACAAGTGTTAGAGAGACAGGTTTTTAATAAATAAATAAAAAAACAAGAAAATCATAAAATAAAATAGAGAGTACATGTGTTAGAGAGACAGGTTTTTAATAAATAAATAAAAAAAAACAAGAAAATCATAATAAAATAAAATAGAGAGTACATGTGTTAGAGAGACAAGTTTTTAATAAATAAATAAAAAAAACAAGAAAATCATAAAATAAAATAGAGAGTACATGTGTTAGAGAGACAGGTTTTTAATAAATAAATAAAAAAACAAGAAAATCATAATAAACTAAAATAGAGAGTACGTGTGTTAGACAGGTTTTTAATAAATAAATAAAAAAACAAGAAAATAATAATAAAAAATAAATAAAATAGAGAGTACATGTGTTAGAGAGACAAGTTTATAATAAATAAATGAAAAAACAAGAAAATAATAATAAAAAATAAATAAAATAGAGAGTAAATGTGTTAGAGACAAGTTTTTAATAAATAAATAAAAAAACAAGAAAATCATAAAATAAAATAGAGAGTACATGTGTTAGAGAGACAGGTTTTTAATAAATAAGTAAAAAAAAAACAAGAAAATCATAATAAAATAAAATAGAGAGTACATGTGTTAGAGAGACAAGTTTATAATAAATAAATAAAAAAACAAGAAAATCATAAATAAAATAGAGAGTACATGTGTTAGAGAGACAAGTTTTTAATAAATAAATAAAAAAACAAGAAAATCATAAATAAAATAGAGAGTACATGTGTTAGAGAGACAGGTTTTTAATAAATAAATAAAAAAAAAACAAGAAAATCATAATAAAATAAAATAGAGAGTACATGTGTTAGAGAGACAAGTTTTTAATAAATAAATAAAAAAAACAAGAAAATCATAATAAAAAATAAATAAAATAGAGAGTAAATGTGTTAGAGAGAAGTTTTTAATAAATAAAAAAAAAAAACAAGAAAATCATAATAAAATAAAACAGAGAGTACATGTGTTAGAGAGACAAGTTTTTAATAAATAAATAAAAAAAACAAGAAAATCATAAAATAAAATAGAGAGTACATGTGTTAGAGAGACAAGTTTATAATAAATAAATAAAAAAACAAGAAAATAATAATAAAAAATAAATAAAATAGAGAGTACATGTGTTAGAGAGACAGGTTTTTAATAAATAAATAAAAAAAACAAGAAAATCATAAAATAAAATAGAGAGTACATGTGTTAGAGAGACAGGTTTTTAATAAATAAACAAAAAAAAAAACAAGAAAATCATAAAATAAAATAGAGAGTACATGTGTTAGAGAGACAGGTTTTTAATAAATAAACAAAAAAAAAAACAAGAAAATCATAATAAAATAAAATAGAGAGTACATGTGTTAGAGAGACAGGTTTTTAATAAATAAACAAAAAAAAAACAAGAAAATCATAATAAAATAAAATAGAGAGTACATGTGTTAGAGAGACAGGTTTTTAATAAATAAATAAAAAAAACAAGAAAATCATAAAATAAAATAGAGAGTACATGTGTTAGAGAGACAGGTTTTTAATAAATAAACAAAAAAAAAAACAAGAAAATCATAATAAAATAAAATAGAGAGTACATGTGTTAGAGAGACAGGTTTTTAATAAATAAACAAAAAAAAAACAAGAAAATCATAATAAAATAAAATAGAGAGTACATGTGTTAGAGAGACAGGTTTTTAATAAATAAATAAAAAAACAAGAAAATCATAAAATAAAATGGAGAGTACATGTGTTAGAGAGACAGGTTTTTAATAAATAAATAAAAAAACAAGAAAATAATAATAAAAAATAAATAAAATAGAGAGTACATGTGTTAGAGAGACAGGTTTTTAATAAATAAATAAAAAAACAAGAAAATCATAAAATAAAATAGAGAGTACATGTGTTAGAGAGACAAGTTTATAATAAATAAATAAAAAAACAAGAAAATCATAATAAACTAAAATAGAGAGTAAATGTGTTAGAGAGACAAGTTTTTAATAAATAAATAAAAAAACAAGAAAATCATAATAAACTAAAATAGAGAGTACATGTGTTAGAGAGACAAGTTTTTAATAAATAAATGAAAAAAACAAGAAAATAATAATAAAAAATAAATAAAATAGAGAGTAAATGTGTTAGAGAGAAGTTTTTAATAAATAAACAAAAAAAAACAAGAAAATCATAATAAAATAAAATAGAGAGTACATGTGTTAGAGAGACAGGTTTTTAATAAATAAATAAAAAAAAAAACAAGAAAATCATAATAAAATAAAATAGAGAGTACATGTGTTAGAGAGACAAGTTTTTAATAAATAAATAAAAAAACAAGAAAATCATAAATAAAATAGAGAGTACATGTGTTAGAGAGACAGGTTTTTAATAAATAAATAAAAAAACAAGAAAATCATAATAAAATAAAACAGAGAGTACATGTGTTAGAGAGACAGGTTTTTAATAAATAAATAAAAAAACAAGAAAATCATAAAATAAAATAGAGAGTACATGTGTTAGAGAGACAGGTTTTTAATAAATAAATAAAAAAACAAGAAAATCATAAAATAAAATAGAGAGTACAAGTGTTAGAGAGACAGGTTTTTAATAAATAAATAAAAAAAAACAAGAAAATCATAATAAAATAAAATAGAGAGTACATGTGTTAGAGAGACAAGTTTATAATAAATAAATAAAAAAACAAGAAAATCATAAAATAAAATAGAGAGTACAAGTGTTAGAGAGACAGGTTTTTAATAAATAAATAAAAAAAAACAAGAAAATCATAATAAAATAAAATAGAGAGTACATGTGTTAGAGAGACAGGTTTTTAATAAATAAACAAAAAAAAACAAGAAAATCATAATAAAATAAAATAGAGAGTACATGTGTTAGAGAGACAAGTTTTTAATAAATAAATAAAAAAACAAGAAAATCATAAAATAAAATAGAGAGTACATGTGTTAGAGAGACAGGTTTTTAATAAATAAATAAAAAAAAACAAGAAAATCATAATAAAATAAAATAGAGAGTACATGTGTTAGAGAGACAAGTTTTTAATAAATAAATAAAAAAACAAGAAAATCATAAAATAAAATAGAGAGTACATGTGTTAGAGAGACAGGTTTTTAATAAATAAATAAAAAAACAAGAAAATCATAATAAACTAAAATAGAGAGTACGTGTGTTAGACAGGTTTTTAATAAATAAATAAAAAAACAAGAAAATAATAATAAAAAATAAATAAAATAGAGAGTACATGTGTTAGAGAGACAAGTTTATAATAAATAAATGAAAAAACAAGAAAATAATAATAAAAAATAAATAAAATAGAGAGTAAATGTGTTAGAGACAAGTTTTTAATAAATAAATAAAAAAACAAGAAAATCATAAAATAAAATAGAGAGTACATGTGTTAGAGAGACAGGTTTTTAATAAATAAGTAAAAAAAAAAACAAGAAAATCATAATAAAATAAAATAGAGAGTACATGTGTTAGAGAGACAAGTTTATAATAAATAAATAAAAAAACAAGAAAATCATAAATAAAATAGAGAGTACATGTGTTAGAGAGACAAGTTTTTAATAAATAAATAAAAAAAACAAGAAAATCATAAATAAAATAGAGAGTACATGTGTTAGAGAGACAGGTTTTTAATAAATAAATAAAAAAAAAACAAGAAAATCATAATAAAATAAAATAGAGAGTACATGTGTTAGAGAGACAAGTTTTTAATAAATAAATAAAAAAAACAAGAAAATCATAATAAAAAATAAATAAAATAGAGAGTAAATGTGTTAGAGAGAAGTTTTTAATAAATAAAAAAAAAAAACAAGAAAATCATAATAAAATAAAACAGAGAGTACATGTGTTAGAGAGACAAGTTTTTAATAAATAAATAAAAAAAACAAGAAAATCATAAAATAAAATAGAGAGTACATGTGTTAGAGAGACAAGTTTATAATAAATAAATAAAAAAACAAGAAAATAATAATAAAAAATAAATAAAATAGAGAGTACATGTGTTAGAGAGACAGGTTTTTAATAAATAAATAAAAAAAACAAGAAAATCATAAAATAAAATAGAGAGTACATGTGTTAGAGAGACAGGTTTTTAATAAATAAACAAAAAAAAAAACAAGAAAATCATAAAATAAAATAGAGAGTACATGTGTTAGAGAGACAGGTTTTTAATAAATAAACAAAAAAAAAAACAAGAAAATCATAATAAAATAAAATAGAGAGTACATGTGTTAGAGAGACAGGTTTTTAATAAATAAACAAAAAAAAAACAAGAAAATCATAATAAAATAAAATAGAGAGTACATGTGTTAGAGAGACAGGTTTTTAATAAATAAATAAAAAAACAAGAAAATCATAAAATAAAATAGAGAGTACATGTGTTAGAGAGACAGGTTTTTAATAAATAAACAAAAAAAAAAACAAGAAAATCATAATAAAATAAAATAGAGAGTACATGTGTTAGAGAGACAGGTTTTTAATAAATAAACAAAAAAAAAACAAGAAAATCATAATAAAATAAAATAGAGAGTACATGTGTTAGAGAGACAGGTTTTTAATAAATAAATAAAAAAACAAGAAAATCATAAAATAAAATGGAGAGTACATGTGTTAGAGAGACAGGTTTTTAATAAATAAATAAAAAAACAAGAAAATCATAAAATAAAATAGAGAGTACATGTGTTAGAGAGACAAGTTTATAATAAATAAATAAAAAAACAAGAAAATCATAATAAACTAAAATAGAGAGTAAATGTGTTAGAGAGACAAGTTTTTAATAAATAAATGAAAAAAACAAGAAAATAATAATAAAAAATAAATAAAATAGAGAGTAAATGTGTTAGAGAGAAGTTTTTAATAAATAAACAAAAAAAAACAAGAAAATCATAATAAAATAAAATAGAGAGTACATGTGTTAGAGAGACAGGTTTTTAATAAATAAATAAAAAAAAAACAAGAAAATCATAATAAAATAAAATAGAGAGTACATGTGTTAGAGAGACAAGTTTTTAATAAATAAATAAAAAAACAAGAAAATCATAAATAAAATAGAGAGTACATGTGTTAGAGAGACAGGTTTTTAATAAATAAATAAAAAAACAAGAAAATCATAATAAAATAAAACAGAGAGTACATGTGTTAGAGAGACAAGTTTATAATAAATAAATAAAAAAACAAGAAAATAATAATAAAAAATAAATAAAATAGAGAGTAAATGTGTTAGAGAGAAGTTTTTAATAAATAAACAAAAAAAAACAAGAAAATCATAATAAAATAAAATAGAGAGTACATGTGTTAGAGAGACAGGTTTTTAATAAATAAATAAAAAAAAAACAAGAAAATCATAATAAAATAAAATAGAGAGTACATGTGTTAGAGAGACAAGTTTTTAATAAATAAATGAAAAAAACAAGAAAATAATAATAAAAAATAAATAAAATAGAGAGTAAATGTGTTAGAGAGAAGTTTTTAATAAATAAACAAAAAAAAACAAGAAAATCATAATAAAATAAAATAGAGAGTACATGTGTTAGAGAGACAGGTTTTTAATAAATAAATAAAAAAAAAAACAAGAAAATCATAATAAAATAAAATAGAGAGTACATGTGTTAGAGAGACAAGTTTTTAATAAATAAATAAAAAAAACAAGAAAATCATAAATAAAATAGAGAGTACATGTGTTAGAGAGACAAGTTTTTAATAAATAAATAAAAAAACAAGAAAATCATAATAAAATAAAACAGAGAGTACATGTGTTAGAGAGACAAGTTTATAATAAATAAATAAAAAAAACAAGAAAATCATAAAATAAAATAGAGAGTACAAGTGTTAGAGAGACAGGTTTTTAATAAATAAATAAAAAAAAAACAAGAAAATCATAATAAAATAAAATAGAGAGTACATGTGTTAGAGAGACAAGTTTATAATAAATAAATAAAAAAACAAGAAAATCATAAAATAAAATAGAGAGTACATGTGTTAGAGAGACAGGTTTTTAATAAATAAATAAAAAAACAAGAAAATCATAAAATAAAATAGAGAGTACAAGTGTTAGAGAGACAGGTTTTTAATAAATAAATAAAAAAACAAGAAAATCATAAAATAAAATAGAGAGTACAAGTGTTAGAGAGACAGGTTTTTAATAAATAAATAAAAAAAAACAAGAAAATCATAATAAAATAAAATAGAGAGTACATGTGTTAGAGAGACAAGTTTTTAATAAATAAATAAAAAAACAAGAAAATCATAAAATAAAATAGAGAGTACAAGTGTTAGAGAGACAGGTTTTTAATAAATAAATAAAAAAAAACAAGAAAATCATAATAAAATAAAATAGAGAGTACATGTGTTAGAGAGACAGGTTTTTAATAAATAAACAAAAAAAAACAAGAAAATCATAATAAAATAAAATAGAGAGTACATGTGTTAGAGAGACAAGTTTTTAATAAATAAATAAAAAAACAAGAAAATCATAAAATAAAATAGAGAGTACATGTGTTAGAGAGACAGGTTTTTAATAAATAAATAAAAAAACAAGAAAATCATAATAAACTAAAATAGAGAGTACGTGTGTTAGACAGGTTTTTAATAAATAAATAAAAAAACAAGAAAATAATAATAAAAAATAAATAAAATAGAGAGTACATGTGTTAGAGAGACAAGTTTATAATAAATAAATGAAAAAACAAGAAAATAATAATAAAAAATAAATAAAATAGAGAGTAAATGTGTTAGAGACAAGTTTTTAATAAATAAATAAAAAAACAAGAAAATCATAAAATAAAATAGAGAGTACATGTGTTAGAGAGACAGGTTTTTAATAAATAAGTAAAAAAAAAAACAAGAAAATCATAATAAAATAAAATAGAGAGTACATGTGTTAGAGAGACAAGTTTTTAATAAATAAAAAAAAAAAAACAAGAAAATCATAATAAAATAAAATAGAGAGTACATGTGTTAGAGAGACAAGTTTATAATAAATAAATAAAAAAACAAGAAAATCATAAATAAAATAGAGAGTACATGTGTTAGAGAGACAAGTTTTTAATAAATAAATAAAAAAAACAAGAAAATCATAAATAAAATAGAGAGTACATGTGTTAGAGAGACAGGTTTTTAATAAATAAATAAAAAAAAAACAAGAAAATCATAATAAAATAAAATAGAGAGTACATGTGTTAGAGAGACAAGTTTTTAATAAATAAATAAAAAAAAACAAGAAAATCATAAAAAAACTAAAATAGAGAGTACATGTGTTAGAGAGACAAGTTTTTAATAAATAAATAAAAAAAACAAGAAAATCATAATAAAAATAAATAAAATAGAGAGTAAATGTGTTAGAGAGAAGTTTTTAATAAATAAAAAAAAAAAACAAGAAAATCATAATAAAATAAAACAGAGAGTACATGTGTTAGAGAGACAAGTTTTTAATAAATAAATAAAAAAAACAAGAAAATCATAAAATAAAATAGAGAGTACATGTGTTAGAGAGACAGGTTTTTAATAAATAAACAAAAAAAAAACAAGAAAATCATAATAAAATAAAATAGAGAGTACATGTGTTAGAGAGACAGGTTTTTAATAAATAAATAAAAAAAACAAGAAAATCATAAAATAAAATAGAGAGTACATGTGTTAGAGAGACAGGTTTTTAATAAATAAACAAAAAAAAAAACAAGAAAATCATAATAAAATAAAATAGAGAGTACATGTGTTAGAGAGACAGGTTTTTAATAAATAAACAAAAAAAAAAACAAGAAAATCATAATAAAATAAAATAGAGAGTACATGTGTTAGAGAGACAGGTTTTTAATAAATAAATAAAAAAACAAGAAAATCATAAAATAAAATAGAGAGTACATGTGTTAGAGAGACAGGTTTTTAATAAATAAATAAAAAAACAAGAAAATAATAATAAAATAAATAAATAGAGAGTACATGTGTTAGAGAGACAGGTTTTTAATAAATAAATAAAAAAACAAGAAAATCATAAAATAAAATAGAGAGTACATGTGTTAGAGAGACAAGTTTTTAATAAATAAATAAAAAAACAAGAAAATCATAATAAACTAAAATAGAGAGTACATGTGTTAGAGAGACAAGTTTTTAATAAATAAACAAAAAAAAACAAGAAAATCATAATAAAATAAAATAGAGAGTACATGTGTTAGAGAGACAAGTTTTTAATAAATAAATAAAAAAACAAGAAAATCATAAATAAAATAGAGAGTACATGTGTTAGAGAGACAAGTTTTTAATAAATAAATAAAAAAACAAGAAAATCATAATAAAATAAAACAGAGAGTACATGTGTTAGAGAGACAAGTTTTTAATAAATAAATAAAAAAAACAAGAAAATCATAAAATAAAATAGAGAGTACAATGTGTTAGAGAGACAGGTTTTTAATAAATAAATAAAAAAAAAACAAGAAAATCATAATAAAATAAAATAGAGAGTACATGTGTTAGAGAGACAAGTTTTTAATAAATAAATAAAAAAACAAGAAAATCATAAAATAAAATAGAGAGTACATGTGTTAGAGAGACAGGTTTTTAATAAATAAATAAAAAAAAACAAGAAAATCATAATAAAATAAAATAGAGAGTAAATGTGTTAGACAGGTTTTTAATAAATAAATAAAAAAACAAGAACATAATAATAAAAAATAAATAAAATACAGAGTGCATGTGTTAGAGAGACAGGTTTTTAATAAATAAATAAAAAAACAAGAAAATCATAAAATAAAATAGAGAGTACATGTGTTAGAGAGACAGGTTTTTAATAAATAAATAAAAAAACAAGAAAATCATAAAATAAAATAGAGAGTACAAGTGTTAGAGAGACAGGTTTTTAATAAATAAATAAAAAAAAACAAGAAAATCATAATAAAATAAAATAGAGAGTACATGTGTTAGAGAGACAGGTTTTTAATAAATAAACAAAAAAAAACAAGAAAATCATAATAAAATAAAATAGAGAGTACATGTGTTAGAGAGACAAGTTTTTAATAAATAAATAAAAAAACAAGAAAATCATAAAATAAAATAGAGAGTACATGTGTTAGAGAGACAGGTTTTTAATAAATAAATAAAAAAACAAGAAAATCATAATAAACTAAAATAGAGAGTACGTGTGTTAGACAGGTTTTTAATAAATAAATAAAAAAACAAGAAAATAATAATAAAAAATAAATAAAATAGAGAGTGCATGTGTTAGAGAGACAGGTTTTTAATAAATAAATAAAAAAACAAGAAAATAATAATAAAAAATAAATAAAATAGAGAGTAAATGTGTTAGAGAGAAGTTTTTAATAAATAAAAAAAAACAAGAAAATCATAATAAAATAAAATAGAGAGTACAAGTGTTAGAGAGACAGGTTTTTAATAAATAAATAAAAAAACAAGAAAATCATAATAAAATAAAATAGAGAGTACATGTGTTAGAGAGACAGGTTTTTAATAAATAAATAAAAAAAACAAGAAAATCATAAAATAAAATAGAGAGTACAAGTGTTAGAGAGACAGGTTTTTAATAAATAAATAAAAAAAACAAGAAAATCATAATAAAATAAAATAGAGAGTACATGTGTTAGAGAGACAGGTTTTTAATAAATAAATAAAAAAAACAAGAAAATCATAAAATAAAATAGAGAGTACAAGTGTTAGAGAGACAGGTTTTTAATAAATAAATAAAAAAAACAAGAAAATCATAATAAAATAAAATAGAGAGTACATGTGTTAGAGAGACAAGTTTTTAATAAATAAATAAAAAAACAAGAAAATCATAATAAAATAAAATAGAGAGTACATGTGTTAGAGAGACAGGTTTTTAATAAATAAACAAAAAAAAAACAAGAAAATCATAATAAAATAAAATAGAGAGTACATGTGTTAGAGAGACAAGTTTTTAATAAATAAACAAAAAAAAACAAGAAAATCATAATAAAATAAAATAGAGAGTACATGTGTTAGAGAGACAAGTTTTTAATAAATAAATAAAAAAACAAGAAAATCATAAAATAAAATACAGAGTGCATGTGTTAGAGAGACAGGTTTTTAATAAATAAATAAAAAAACAAGAAAATAATAATAAAAAATAAATAAAATAGAGAGTAAATGTGTTAGAGAGAAGTTTTTAATAAATAAATAAAAAAACAAGAAAATCATAATAAAATAAAATAGAGAGTACATGTGTTAGAGAGACAGGTTTTTAATAAATAAACAAAAAAAAAACAAGAAAATCATAATAAAATAAAATAGAGAGTACATGTGTTAGAGAGACAGGTTTTTAATAAATAAACAAAAAAAAAACAAGAAAATCATAATAAAATAAAATAGAGAGTACATGTGTTAGAGAGACAAGTTTTTAATAAATAAACAAAAAAAAAACAAGAAAATCATAATAAAATAAAATAGAGAGTACATGTGTTAGAGAGACAAGTTTTTAATAAATAAATAAAAAAAACAAGAAAATCATAATAAAATAAAATAGAGAGTACATGTGTTAGAGAGACAGGTTTTTAATAAATAAACAAAAAAAAAACAAGAAAATCATAATAAAATAAAATAGAGAGTACATGTGTTAGAGAGACAAGTTTTTAATAAATAAATAAAAAAAACAAGAAAATCATAATAAAATAAATAAAATAGAGAGTACATGTGTTAGAGAGACAAGTTTTTAATAAATAAATAAAAAAACAAGAAAATCATAATAAAATAAAATAGAGAGTACATGTGTTAGAGAGACAGGTTTTTAATAAATAAATAAAAAAAACAAGAAAATCATAATAAAATAAAATAGAGAGTACATGTGTTAGAGAGACAGGTTTTTAATAAATAAATAAAAAAACAAGAAAATCATAATAAAAAATAAATAAAATACAGAGTGCATGTGTTAGAGAGACAGGTTTTTAATAAATAAATAAAAAAACAAGAAAATAATAATAAAAATAAATAAAATAGAGAGTAAATGTGTTAGAGAGAAGTTTTTAATAAATAAAAAAAAAACAAGAAAATCATAATAAAATAAAATAGAGAGTACATGTGTTAGAGAGACAGGTTTTTAATAAATAAATAAAAAAAACAAGAAAATCATAAAATAAAATAGAGAGTACATGTGTTAGAGAGACAGGTTTTTAATAAATAAATAAAAAAAAACAAGAAAATCATAATAAAATAAAATAGAGAGTACATGTGTTAGAGAGACAGGTTTTTAATAAATAAACAAAAAAAAAACAAGAAAATCATAATAAAATAAAATAGAGAGTACATGTGTTAGAGAGACAAGTTTTTAATAAATAAATAAAAAAACAAGAAAATCATAAAATAAAATAGAGAGTACATGTGTTAGAGAGACAGGTTTTTAATAAATAAATAAAAAAACAAGAAAATCATAATAAAATAAAATAGAGAGTACATGTGTTAGAGAGACAGGTTTTTAATAAATAAATAAAAAAACAAGAAAATCATAATAAAAAATAAATAAAATACAGAGTGCATGTGTTAGAGAGACAGGTTTTTAATAAATAAATAAAAAAACAAGAAAATAATAATAAAAAATAAATAAAATAGAGAGTAAATGTGTTAGAGAGACAGTTTTTAATAAATAAAAAAAAAACAAGAAAATCATAATAAAATAAAATAGAGAGTACATGTGTTAGAGAGACAGGTTTTTAATAAATAAATAAAAAAACAAGAAAATCATAAAATAAAATAGAGAGTACATGTGTTAGAGAGACAGGTTTTTAATAAATAAATAAAAAAAAACAAGAAAATCATAATAAAATAAAATAGAGAGTACATGTGTTAGAGAGACAGGTTTTTAATAAATAAATAAAAAAACAAGAAAATCATAAAATAAAATAGAGAGTACATGTGTTAGAGAGACAGGTTTTTAATAAATAAACAAAAAAAAAACAAGAAAATCATAATAAAATAAAATAGAGAGTACATGTGTTAGAGAGACAAGTTTTTAATAAATAAATAAAAAAAACAAGAAAATCATAAAATAAAATAGAGAGTACATGTGTTAGAGAGACAGGTTTTTAATAAATAAATAAAAAAAAACAAGAAAATCATAATAAAATAAAATAGAGAGTACAAGTGTTAGAGAGACAGGTTTTTAATAAATAAATAAAAAAACAAGAAAATCATAATAAAATAAAACAGAGAGTACATGTGTTAGACAGGTTTTTAATAAATAAATAAAAAAACAAGAAAATCATAATAAAATAAAATAGAGAGTACATGTGTTAGACAGGTTTTTAATAAATAAATAAAAAAACAAGAAAATAATAATAAAATAAAATAGAGAGTACATGTGTTAGAGAGACAGGTTTTTAATAAATAAATAAAAAAAAACAAGAAAATCATAATAAAATAAAATAGAGAGTACATGTGTTAGAGAGACAGGTTTTTAATAAATAAATAAAAAAAACAAGAAAATCATAAAATAAAATAAAATAGAGAGTACATGTGTTAGACAGGTTTTTAATAAATAAATAAAAAAACAAGAAAATAATAATAAAATAAAATAGAGAGTACATGTGTTAGAGAGACAGGTTTTTAATAAATAAACAAAAAAAAAACAAGAAAATCATAATAAAATAAAATAGAGAGTACATGTGTTAGAGAGACAGGTTTTTAATAAATAAAAAAAAAAAAACAAGAAAATCATAAAAAAAACAATAAAATAGAGAGTACATGTGTTAGAGAGACAGGTTTTTAATAAATAAATAAAAAAACAAGAAAATAATAATAAAAATAAATAAAATAGAGAGTGCATGTGTTAGAGAGACAAGTTTTTAATAAATAAATAAAAAAAAACAAGAAAATCATAATAAAATAAAATAGAGAGTACATGTGTTAGAGAGACAAGTTTTTAATAAATAAATAAAAAAACAAGAAAATCATAAAATAAAATAGAGAGTACATGTGTTAGAGAGACAGGTTTTTAATAAATAAATAAAAAAAACAAGAAAATAATAATAAAAATAAATCAAATAGAGAGTAAATGTGTTAGAGAGACAAGTTTTTAATAAATAAATAAAAAAAACAAGAAAATCATAATAAAATAAAATAGAGAGTACATGTGTTAGAGAGACAAGTTTTTAATAAATAAATAAAAAAAAACAAGAAAATCATAATAAAATAAAATAGAGAGTAAATGTGTTAGACAGGTTTTTAATAAATAAATAAAAAAACAAGAAAATCATAAAATAAAATAGAGAGTACATGTGTTAGAGAGACAGGTTTTTAATAAATAAATAAAAAAAAACAAGAAAATCATAATAAAATAAAATAGAGAGTAAATGTGTTAGACAGGTTTTTAATAAATAAATAAAAAAACAAGAAATAATAATAAAAATAAATAAAATACAGAGTGCATGTGTTAGAGAGACAGGTTTTTAATAAATAAATAAAAAAACAAGAAAATCATAAAATAAAATAGAGAGTACAAGTGTTAGAGAGACAGGTTTTTAATAAATAAACAAAAAAAAACAAGAAAATCATAATAAAATAAAATAGAGAGTACATGTGTTAGAGAGACAGGTTTTTAATAAATAAACAAAAAAAAAACAAGAAAATCATAATAAAATAAAATAGAGAGTACATGTGTTAGAGAGACAAGTTTTTAATAAATAAATAAAAAAACAAGAAAATCATAAAATAAAATAGAGAGTACAAGTGTTAGAGAGACAGGTTTTTAATAAATAAACAAAAAAAAAACAAGAAAATCATAATAAAATAAAATAGAGAGTACATGTGTTAGAGAGACAGGTTTTTAATAAATAAATAAAAAAACAAGAAAATCATAAAATAAAATAGAGAGTACAAGTGTTAGAGAGACAGGTTTTTAATAAATAAACAAAAAAAAAACAAGAAAATCATAATAAAATAAAATAGAGAGTACATGTGTTAGAGAGACAGGTTTTTAATAAATAAACAAAAAAAAACAAGAAAATCATAATAAAATAAAATAGAGAGTACATGTGTTAGAGAGACAGGTTTTTAATAAATAAACAAAAAAAAAACAAGAAAATCATAATAAAATAAAATAGAGAGTACAAGTGTTAGAGAGACAGGTTTTTAATAAATAAACAAAAAAAAACAAGAAAATCATAATAAAATAAAATAGAGAGTACATGTGTTAGAGAGACAGGTTTTTAATAAATAAATAAAAAAACAAGAAAATCATAATAAAATAAAATAGAGAGTACAAGTGTTAGAGAGACAGGTTTTTAATAAATAAATAAAAAAACAAGAAAATCATAATAAACTAAAATAGAGAGTAAATGTGTTAGACAGGTTTTTAATAAATAAATAAAAAAACAAGACAATAATAATAAAAATAAATAAAATACAGAGTGCATGTGTTAGAGAGACAGGTTTTTAATAAATAAATAAAAAAACAAGAAAATAATAATAAAAAATAAATAAAATAGAGAGTAAATGTGTTAGAGAGACAGGTTTTTAATAAATAAATAAAAAAAAACAAGAAAATCATAATAAAATAAAATAGAGAGTACATGTGTTAGAGAGACAAGTTTTTAATAAATAAATAAAAAAACAAGAAAATCATAAAATAAAATAGAGAGTACAAGTGTTAGAGAGACAAGTTTTTAATAAATAAACAAAAAAAAAACAAGAAAATCATAATAAAATAAAATAGAGAGTACATGTGTTAGAGAGACAAGTTTTTAATAAATAAATAAAAAAAACAAGAAAATCATAAAATAAAATAGAGAGTACATGTGTTAGAGAGACAGGTTTTTAATAAATAAATAAAAAAACAAGAAAATAATAATAAAAAATAAATCAAATAGAGAGTGCATGTGTTAGAGAGACAGGTTTTTAATAAATAAATAAAAAAAAACAAGAAAATCATAATAAAATAAAATAGAGAGTACATGTGTTAGAGAGACAGGTTTTTAATAAATAAATAAAAAAACAAGAAAATCATAATAAAATAAAATAGAGAGTACATGTGTTAGAGAGACAGGTTTTTAATAAATAAATAAAAAAACAAGAAAATCATAATAAAATAAAATAGAGAGTACATGTGTTAGAGAGACAGGTTTTTAATAAATAAATAAAAAAACAAGAAAATCATAAAATAAAATAGAGAGTACAAGTGTTAGAGAGACAGGTTTTTAATAAATAAGTAAAAAAAAACAAGAAAATCATAATAAAATAAAATAGAGAGTACATGTGTTAGAGAGACAGGTTTTTAATAAATAAATAAAAAAACAAGAAAATCATAATAAAATAAAATAGAGAGTACATGTGTTAGAGAGACAGGTTTTTAATAAATAAATAAAAAAACAAGAAAATCATAAAATAAAATAGAGAGTACATGTGTTAGAGAGACAGGTTTTTAATAAATAAATAAAAAAAACAAGAAAATCATAATAAAATAAAATAGAGAGTACATGTGTTAGAGAGACAGGTTTTTAATAAATAAATAAAAAAACAAGAAAATCATAATAAACTAAAATAGAGAGTAAATGTGTTAGACAGGTTTTTAATAAATAAATAAAAAAACAAGACAATAATAATAAAAAATAAATAAAATACAGAGTGCATGTGTTAGAGAGACAGGTTTTTAATAAATAAATAAAAAAACAAGAAAATAATAATAAAAAATAAATAAAATAGAGAGTAAATGTGTTAGAGAGACAAGTTTTTAATAAATAAACAAAAAAAAAACAAGAAAATCATAAAATAAAATAGAGAGTACAAGTGTTAGAGAGACAGGTTTTTAATAAATAAATAAAAAAAACAAGAAAATCATAATAAAATAAAATAGAGAGTACATGTGTTAGAGAGACAAGTTTTTAATAAATAAATAAAAAAACAAGAAAATCATAAAATAAAATAGAGAGTACAAGTGTTAGAGAGACAGGTTTTTAATAAATAAGTAAAAAAAAACAAGAAAATCATAATAAAATAAAATAGAGAGTACATGTGTTAGAGAGACAGGTTTTTAATAAATAAATAAAAAAACAAGAAAATCATAATAAAATAAAATAGAGAGTACATGTGTTAGAGAGACAGGTTTTTAATAAATAAATAAAAAAAACAAGAAAATCATAAAATAAAATAGAGAGTACATGTGTTAGAGAGACAGGTTTTTAATAAATAAATAAAAAAACAAGAAAATCATAATAAAATAAAATAGAGAGTACATGTGTTAGAGAGACAGGTTTTTAATAAATAAATAAAAAAACAAGAAAATCATAATAAACTAAAATAGAGAGTAAATGTGTTAGACAGGTTTTTAATAAATAAATAAAAAAACAAGACAATAATAATAAAAAATAAATAAAATACAGAGTGCATGTGTTAGAGAGACAGGTTTTTAATAAATAAATAAAAAAACAAGAAAATAATAATAAAAAATAAATAAAATAGAGAGTAAATGTGTTAGAGAGACAAGTTTTTAATAAATAAACAAAAAAAAAACAAGAAAATCATAAAATAAAATAGAGAGTACAAGTGTTAGAGAGACAGGTTTTTAATAAATAAATAAAAAAAACAAGAAAATCATAATAAAATAAAATAGAGAGTACATGTGTTAGAGAGACAAGTTTTTAATAAATAAATAAAAAAACAAGAAAATCATAAAATAAAATAGAGAGTACAAGTGTTAGAGAGACAGGTTTTTAATAAATAAGTAAAAAAAAACAAGAAAATCATAATAAAATAAAATAGAGAGTACATGTGTTAGAGAGACAGGTTTTTAATAAATAAATAAAAAAACAAGAAAATCATAATAAAATAAAATAGAGAGTACATGTGTTAGAGAGACAGGTTTTTAATAAATAAATAAAAAAACAAGAAAATCATAAAATAAAATAGAGAGTACATGTGTTAGAGAGACAGGTTTTTAATAAATAAATAAAAAAACAAGAAAATCATAATAAAATAAAATAGAGAGTACATGTGTTAGAGAGACAGGTTTTTAATAAATAAATAAAAAAACAAGAAAATCATAATAAACTAAAATAGAGAGTAAATGTGTTAGACAGGTTTTTAATAAATAAATAAAAAAACAAGACAATAATAATAAAAAATAAATAAAATACAGAGTGCATGTGTTAGAGAGACAGGTTTTTAATAAATAAATAAAAAAACAAGAAAATAATAATAAAAAATAAATAAAATAGAGAGTAAATGTGTTAGAGAGACAAGTTTTTAATAAATAAACAAAAAAAAAACAAGAAAATCATAAAATAAAATAGAGAGTACAAGTGTTAGAGAGACAGGTTTTTAATAAATAAATAAAAAAAACAAGAAAATCATAATAAAATAAAATAGAGAGTACAAGTGTTAGAGAGACAGGTTTTTAATAAATAAACAAAAAAAAAACAAGAAAATCATAATAAAATAAAATAGAGAGTACATGTGTTAGAGAGACAGGTTTTTAATAAATAACAGGTTTTAATAAATAAATAAAAAACAAGAAAATCATAATAAAAAATAAATAAAATACAGAGTGCATGTGTTAGAGAGACAGGTTTTTAATAAATAAATAAAAAAACAAGAAAATAATAATAAAAAATAAATAAAATAGAGAGTAAATGTGTTAGAGAGAAGTTTTTAATAAATAAAAAAAAACAAGAAAATCATAAAATAAAATAGAGAGTACAAGTGTTAGAGAGACAGGTTTTTAATAAATAAACAAAAAAAAAACAAGAAAATCATAATAAAATAAAATAGAGAGTACAAGTGTTAGAGAGACAGGTTTTTAATAAATAAACAAAAAAAAAACAAGAAAATCATAATAAAATAAAATAGAGAGTACATGTGTTAGAGAGACAAGTTTTTAATAAATAAATAAAAAAAACAAGAAAATCATAAAATAAAATAGAGAGTACATGTGTTAGAGAGACAGGTTTTTAATAAATAAATAAAAAAACAAGAAAATCATAAAATAAAATAGAGAGTACATGTGTTAGAGAGACAGGTTTTTAATAAATAAATAAAAAAAAACAAGAAAATCATAATAAAATAAAATAGAGAGTACATGTGTTAGAGAGACAGGTTTTTAATAAATAAATAAAAAAAAACAAGAAAATCATAATAAAATAAAATAGAGAGTAAATGTGTTAGGACAGGTTTTTAATAAATAAATAAAAAAACAAGACAATAATAATAAAAAATAAATAAAATACAGAGTGCATGTGTTAGAGAGACAGGTTTTTAATAAATAAATAAAAAAACAAGAAAATAATAATAAAAAATAAATAAAATAGAGAGTAAATGTGTTAGAGAGACAGGTTTTTAATAAATAAATAAAAAAAACAAGAAAATCATAATAAAATAAAATAGAGAGTACATGTGTTAGAGAGACAAGTTTTTAATAAATAAATAAAAAAACAAGAAAATCATAAAATAAAATAGAGAGTACAAGTGTTAGAGAGACAAGTTTTTAATAAATAAACAAAAAAAAAACAAGAAAATCATAATAAAATAAAATAGAGAGTACATGTGTTAGAGAGACAGGTTTTTAATAAATAAATAAAAAAAAACAAGAAAATCATAATAAAATAAAATAGAGAGTACAAGTGTTAGAGAGACAGGTTTTTAATAAATAAACAAAAAAAAACAAGAAAATCATAAAATAAAATAGAGAGTACAAGTGTTAGAGAGACAGGTTTTTAATAAATAAATAAAAAAACAAGAAAATCATAATAAACTAAAATAGAGAGTACATGTGTTAGACAGGTTTTTAATAAATAAATAAAAAAACAAGAAAATAATAATAAAAAATAAATAAAATAGAGAGTAAATGTGTTAGAGAGACAAGTTTTTAATAAATAAACAAAAAAAAAACAAGAAAATCATAATAAAATAAAATAGAGAGTACATGTGTTAGAGAGACAAGTTTTTAATAAATAAATAAAAAAACAAGAAAATCATAATAAAATAAAATAAAATAGAGAGTACATGTGTTAGAGAGACAAGTTTTTAATAAATAAATAAAAAAACAAGAAAATCATAATAAAATAAAATAGAGAGTACATGTGTTAGAGAGACAGGTTTTTAATAAATAAATAAAAAAACAAGAAAATCATAATAAAATAAAATAGAGAGTACATGTGTTAGAGAGACAGGTTTTTAATAAATAAATAAAAAAACAAGAAAATCATAATAAAAAATAAATAAAATACAGAGTGCATGTGTTAGAGAGACAGGTTTTTAATAAATAAATAAAAAAACAAGAAAATAATAATAAAAAATAAATAAAATAGAGAGTAAATGTGTTAGAGAGAAGTTTTTAATAAATAAAAAAAAACAAGAAAATCATAATAAAATAAAATAGAGAGTACATGTGTTAGAGAGACAGGTTTTAATGAATAAATAAAAAAACAAGAAAATCATAAAATAAAATAGAGAGTACAAGTGTTAGAGAGACAGGTTTTTAATAAATAAATAAAAAAAAACAAGAAAATCATAATAAAATAAAATAGAGAGTACATGTGTTAGAGAGACAGGTTTTTAATAAATAAACAAAAAAAAAACAAGAAAATCATAATAAAATAAAATAGAGAGTACATGTGTTAGAGAGACAAGTTTTTAATAAATAAATAAAAAAACAAGAAAATCATAAAATAAAATAGAGAGTACATGTGTTAGAGAGACAGGTTTTTAATAAATAAATAAAAAAAAACAAGAAAATCATAATAAAATAAAATAGAGAGTACAAGTGTTAGAGAGACAGGTTTTTAATAAATAAATAAAAAAACAAGAAAATCATAATAAAATAAAATAGAGAGTACAAGTGTTAGAGAGACAGGTTTTTAATAAATAAATAAAAAAACAAGAAAATCATAATAAAATAAAATAGAGAGTACAAGTGTTAGAGAGACAGGTTTTTAATAAATAAATAAAAAAACAAGAAAATCATAATAAAATAAAATAGAGAGTACAAATGTTAGAGAGACAGGTTTTTAATAAATAAATAAAAAAACAAGAAAATCATAATAAACTAAAATAGAGAGTAAATGTGTTAGACAGGTTTTTAATAAATAAATAAAAAAACAAGAAAATAATAATAAAAAATAAATAAAATAGAGAGTAAATGTGTTAGAGAGACAAGTTTTTAATAAATAAACAAAAAAAAAAACAAGAAAATCATAATAAAATAAAATAAAATAGAGAGTACATGTGTTAGAGAGACAAGTTTTTAATAAATAAATAAAAAAACAAGAAAATCATAATAAAATAAAATAGAGAGTACATGTGTTAGAGAGACAGGTTTTTAATAAATAAATAAAAAAACAAGAAAATCATAATAAAAAATAAATAAAATACAGAGTGCATGTGTTAGAGAGACAGGTTTTTAATAAATAAATAAAAAAACAAGAAAATATAATAAAAAATAAATAAAATAGAGAGTAAATGTGTTAGAGAGAAGTTTTTAATAAATAAAAAAAAACAAGAAAATCATAATAAAATAAAATAGAGAGTACATGTGTTAGAGAGACAGGTTTTTAATGAATAAATAAAAAAAAACAAGAAAATCATAAAATAAAATAGAGAGTACATGTGTTAGAGAGACAGGTTTTTAATAAATAAATAAAAAAACAAGAAAATCATAATAAACTAAAATAGAGAGTAAATGTGTTAGAGAGACAGGTTTTTAATAAATAAATAAAAAAAAACAAGAAAATCATAATAAAATAAAATAGAGAGTACATGTGTTAGAGAGACAAGTTTATAATAAATAAATAAAAAAAACAAGAAAATCATAATAAAAAATAAATAAAATAGAGAGTACATGTGTTAGAGAGACAGGTTTTTAATAAATAAACAAAAAAAAAACAAGAAAATCATAATAAAATAAAATAGAGAGTACATGTGTTAGAGAGACAAGTTTTTAATAAATAAATAAAAAAACAAGAAAATCATAAAATAAAATAGAGAGTACATGTGTTAGAGAGACAGGTTTTTAATAAATAAATAAAAAAAAACAAGAAAATCATAATAAAATAAAATAGAGAGTACAAGTGTTAGAGAGACAGGTTTTTAATAAATAAATAAAAAAACAAGAAAATCATAATAAAATAAAACAGAGAGTACATGTGTTAGACAGGTTTTTAATAAATAAATAAAAAAACAAGAAAATCATAATAAAATAAAATAGAGAGTACAAGTGTTAGAGAGACAGGTTTTTAATAAATAAATAAAAAAACAAGAAAATCATAATAAACTAAAATAGAGAGTACATGTGTTAGACAGGTTTTTAATAAATAAATAAAAAAACAAGAAAATAATAATAAAATAAAATAGAGAGTACATGTGTTAGAGAGACAGGTTTTTAATAAATAAATAAAAAAAAACAAGAAAATCATAATAAAATAAAATAGAGAGTACATGTGTTAGAGAGACAGGTTTTTAATAAATAAATAAAAAAACAAGAAAATCATAAAATAAAATAGAGAGTACATGTGTTAGAGAGACAGGTTTTTAATAAATAAACAAAAAAAAAAACAAGAAAATCATAATAAAATAAAATAGAGAGTACATGTGTTAGAGAGACAGGTTTTTAATAAATAAACAAAAAAAAAACAAGAAAATCATAATAAAATAAAATAGAGAGTACATGTGTTAGAGAGACAGGTTTTTAATAAATAAATAAAAAAACAAGAAAATCATAAAATAAAATGGAGAGTACATGTGTTAGAGAGACAGGTTTTTAATAAATAAATAAAAAAACAAGAAAATCATAAAATAAAATAGAGAGTACATGTGTTAGAGAGACAGGTTTTTAATAAATAAATAAAAAAACAAGAAAATAATAATAAAAAAATAAATCAAATAGAGAGTGCATGTGTTAGAGAGACAAGTTTTTAATAAATAAATAAAAAAAAACAAGAAAATCATAAAATAAAATAGAGAGTACAAGTGTTAGAGAGACAAGTTTTTAATAAATAAACAAAAAAAAAAACAAGAAAATCATAATAAAATAAAATAGAGAGTACATGTGTTAGAGAGACAGGTTTTTAATAAATAAATAAAAAAAAACAAGAAAATCATAATAAAATAAAATAGAGAGTACATGTGTTAGAGAGACAAGTTTTTAATAAATAAATAAAAAAACAAGAAAATCATAAAATAAAATAGAGAGTACAAGTGTTAGAGAGACAAGTTTTTAATAAATAAACAAAAAAAAAACAAGAAAATCATAATAAAATAAAATAGAGAGTACATGTGTTAGAGAGACAGGTTTTTAATAAATAAGTAAAAAAAAAAAACAAGAAAATCATAAAAAAAAACAAAATAAAACAGAGAGTACATGTGTTAGAGAGACAGGTTTTTAATAAATAAATAAAAAAACAAGAAAATAATAATAAAAAATAAATAAAATAGAGAGTAAATGTGTTAGAGAGACAGATTTTTAATAAATAAATTAAAAAAAAACAAGAAAATCATAAAAAAACAAAATAAAATAGAGAGTACATGTGTTAGAGAGACAAGTTTATAATAAATAAACAAAAAAAAAAAAAACAAGAAAATCATAATAAAATAAAACAGAGAGTGCATGTGTTAGAGAGACAGGTTTTTAATAAATAAATAAAAAAACAAGAAAATCATAAAAAAATAAAATAGAGAGTACATGTGTTAGAGAGACAAGTTTATAATAAATAAACAAAAAAAAAAAACCAAGAAAATCATAATAAAATAAAATAGAGAGTACATGTGTTAGAGAGACAGGTTTTTAATAAATAAATTAAAAAAAAAACCAAGAAAATCATAATAAAATAAAATAGAGAGTACATGTGTTAGAGAGACAGGTTTTTAATAAATAAATTTAAAAAAAAACCAAGAAAATCATAATAAAATAAAATAGAGAGTACATGTGTTAGAGAGACAGGTTTTTAATAAATAAGTAAAAAAAAAAAAACAAGAAAATCATAAAAAAAACAAAATAAAACAGAGAGTACATGTGTTAGAGAGACAGGTTTTTAATAAATAAATAAAAAAACAAGAAAATCATAAAATAAAATAGAGAGTACATGTGTTAGAGAGACAGGTTTTTAATAAATAAATAAAAAAACAAGAAAATAATAATAAAAAATAAATAAAATAGAGAGTGCATGTGTTAGAGAGACAAGTTTTTAATAAATAAATAAAAAAAAACAAGAAAATCATAATAAAATAAAATAGAGAGTACAAGTGTTAGAGAGACAGGTTTTTAATAAATAAACAAAAAAAAAACAAGAAAATCATAAAAAAAACAAAATAAAATAGAGAGTAAATGTGTTAGAGAGACAGGTTTTTAATAAATAAATAAAAAAACAAGAAAATAATAATAAAAAAATAAATCAAATAGAGAGTGCATGTGTTAGAGAGACAAGTTTTTAATAAATAAATAAAAAAAAACAAGAAAATCATAATAAAAAATAAATAAAATAGAGAGTACATGTGTTAGAGAGACAAGTTTATAATAAATAAATGAAAAAAACAAGAAAATAATAATAAAAAATAAATAAAATAGAGAGTAAATGTGTTAGAGAGAAGTTTTTAATAAATAAAAAAAAAACAAGAAAATCATAATAAAATAAAATAGAGAGTACATGTGTTAGAGAGACAGGTTTTTAATAAATAAGTAAAAAAAAAAACAAGAAAATCATAATAAAATAAAATAGAGAGTACATGTGTTAGAGAGACAGGTTTTTAATAAATAAATAAAAAAACAAGAAAATCATAAATAAAATAGAGAGTACATGTGTTAGAGAGACAGGTTTTTAATAAATAAGTAAAAAAAAAAAACAAGAAAATCATAAAAAAAACAAAATAAAACAGAGAGTGCATGTGTTAGAGAGACAGGTTTTTAATAAATAAATAAAAAAAACAAGAAAATAATAATAAAAAATAAATAAAATAGAGAGTAAATGTGTTAGAGAGAAGTTTTTAATAAATAAATAAAAAAAACAAGAAAATCATAATAAAATAAAATAGAGAGTACATGTGTTAGAGAGACAGGTTTTTAATAAATAAAAAAAAAAAACAAGAAAATCATAAAAAAAACAAAATAAAATAGAGAGTACATGTGTTAGAGAGACAAGTTTATAATAAATAAATGAAAAAACAAGAAAATAATAATAAAAAATAAATAAAATAGAGAGTAAATGTGTTAGAGAGAAGTTTTTAATAATAAAAAAAAAAAACAAGAAAATCATAATAAAATAAAATAGAGAGTACAAGTGTTAGAGAGACAAGTTTTTAATAAATAAACAAAAAAAAAAACAAGAAAATCATAATAAAATAAAATAGAGAGTACATGTGTTAGAGAGACAGGTTTTTAATAAATAAATAAAAAAAACAAGAAAATAATAATAAAAAATAAATAAAATAGAGAGTGCATGTGTTAGAGAGACAAGTTTTTAATAAATAAATAAAAAAAACAAGAAAATCATAATAAAAAATAAATAAAATAGAGAGTAAATGTGTTAGAGAGAAGTTTTTAATAAATAAAAAAAAAAAACAAGAAAATCATAATAAAATAAAACAGAGAGTACATGTGTTAGAGAGACAGGTTTTTAATAAATAAATAAAAAAAACAAGAAAATCATAATAAAATAAAACAGAGAGTACATGTGTTAGAGAGACAGGTTTTTAATAAATAAATAAAAAAAACAAGAAAATCATAATAAAATAAAATAGAGAGTACATGTGTTAGAGAGACAGGTTTTTAATAAATAAATAAAAAAAACAAGAAAATCATAAAATAAAATAGAGAGTACATGTGTTAGAGAGACAGGTTTTTAATAAATAAATAAAAAAAAAACAAGAAAATCATAATAAAATAAAACAGAGAGTACATGTGTTAGAGAGACAGGTTTTTAATAAATAAATAAAAAAAACAAGAAAATCATAATAAAATAAAACAGAGAGTACATGTGTTAGAGAGACAGGTTTTTAATAAATAAATAAAAAAAACAAGAAAATCATAAAATAAAATAGAGAGTACATGTGTTAGAGAGACAGGTTTTTAATAAATAAATAAAAAAAACAAGAAAATCATAATAAAATAAAATAGAGAGTACAAGTGTTAGAGAGACAGGTTTTTAATAAATAAACCAAAAAAAAAACAAGAAAATCATAAAAAAAACAAAATAAAACAGAGAGTACATGTGTTAGAGAGACAGGTTTTTAATAAATAAATAAAAAAACAAGAAAATCATAAAATAAAATAGAGAGTACATGTGTTAGAGAGACAGGTTTTTAATAAATAAATAAAAAAACAAGAAAATCATAAAATAAAATAGAGAGTACATGTGTTAGAGAGACAAGTTTTTAATAAATAAATAAAAAAAAACAAGAAAATCATAATAAAATAAAATAGAGAGTACATGTGTTAGAGAGACAAGTTTATAATAAATAAATAAAAAAACAAGAAAATCATAAAATAAAATAGAGAGTACATATGTTAGAGAGACAGGTTTTTAATAAATAAATAAAAAAACAAGAAAATAATAATAAAAAAATAAATCAAATAGAGAGTGCATGTGTTAGAGAGACAAGTTTTTAATAAATAAATAAAAAAAAACAAGAAAATCATAATAAAAAATAAATAAAATAGAGAGTACATGTGTTAGAGAGACAAGTTTATAATAAATAAATGAAAAAACAAGAAAATAATAATAAAAAATAAATAAAATAGAGAGTAAATGTGTTAGAGAGAAGTTTTTAATAAATAAAAAAAAACAAGAAAATCATAATAAAATAAAATAGAGAGTACATGTGTTAGAGAGACAGGTTTTTAATAAATAAGTAAAAAAAAAAACAAGAAAATCATAATAAAATAAAATAGAGAGTACATGTGTTAGAGAGACAGGTTTTTAATAAATAAGTAAAAAAAAAAAACAAGAAAATCATAAAAAAAACAAAATAAAACAGAGAGTGCATGTGTTAGAGAGACAGGTTTTTAATAAATAAATAAAAAAAACAAGAAAATAATAATAAAAAATAAATAAAATAGAGAGTAAATGTGTTAGAGAGAAGTTTTTAATAAATAAATAAAAAAAACAAGAAAATCATAATAAAATAAAATAGAGAGTACATGTGTTAGAGAGACAGGTTTTTAATAAATAAAAAAAAAAAACAAGAAAATCATAAAAAAAACAAAATAAAATAGAGAGTACATGTGTTAGAGAGACAAGTTTATAATAAATAAATGAAAAAACAAGAAAATAATAATAAAAAATAAATAAAATAGAGAGTAAATGTGTTAGAGAGAAGTTTTTAATAATAAAAAAAAAAAACAAGAAAATCATAATAAAATAAAATAGAGAGTACAAGTGTTAGAGAGACAAGTTTTTAATAAATAAACAAAAAAAAAAACAAGAAAATCATAATAAAATAAAATAGAGAGTACATGTGTTAGAGAGACAGGTTTTTAATAAATAAATAAAAAAAACAAGAAAATAATAATAAAAAATAAATAAAATAGAGAGTGCATGTGTTAGAGAGACAAGTTTTTAATAAATAAATAAAAAAAACAAGAAAATCATAATAAAAAATAAATAAAATAGAGAGTAAATGTGTTAGAGAGAAGTTTTTAATAAATAAAAAAAAAAAAACAAGAAAATCATAATAAAATAAAACAGAGAGTACATGTGTTAGAGAGACAGGTTTTTAATAAATAAATAAAAAAAACAAGAAAATCATAATAAAATAAAACAGAGAGTACATGTGTTAGAGAGACAGGTTTTTAATAAATAAATAAAAAAAACAAGAAAATCATAAAATAAAATAGAGAGTACATGTGTTAGAGAGACAGGTTTTTAATAAATAAATAAAAAAAACAAGAAAATCATAATAAAATAAAATAGAGAGTACATGTGTTAGAGAGACAGGTTTTTAATAAATAAATAAAAAAAACAAGAAAATCATAATAAAATAAAACAGAGAGTACATGTGTTAGAGAGACAGGTTTTTAATAAATAAATAAAAAAAACAAGAAAATCATAAAATAAAATAGAGAGTACATGTGTTAGAGAGACAGGTTTTTAATAAATAAATAAAAAAAAAACAAGAAAATCATAATAAAATAAAACAGAGAGTACATGTGTTAGAGAGACAGGTTTTTAATAAATAAATAAAAAAAACAAGAAAATCATAATAAAATAAAACAGAGAGTACATGTGTTAGAGAGACAGGTTTTTAATAAATAAATAAAAAAAACAAGAAAATCATAAAATAAAATAGAGAGTACATGTGTTAGAGAGACAGGTTTTTAATAAATAAATAAAAAAAACAAGAAAATCATAATAAAATAAAATAGAGAGTACAAGTGTTAGAGAGACAGGTTTTTAATAAATAAACCAAAAAAAAAACAAGAAAATCATAAAAAAAACAAAATAAAACAGAGAGTACATGTGTTAGAGAGACAGGTTTTTAATAAATAAATAAAAAAACAAGAAAATCATAAAATAAAATAGAGAGTACATGTGTTAGAGAGACAAGTTTTTAATAAATAAATAAAAAAAAACAAGAAAATCATAATAAAATAAAATAGAGAGTACAAGTGTTAGAGAGACAGGTTTTTAATAAATAAGTAAAAAAAAAAAACAAGAAAATCATAAAAAAAACAAAATAAAACAGAGAGTGCATGTGTTAGAGAGACAAGTTTATAATAAATAAATAAAAAAACAAGAAAATCATAAAATAAAATAGAGAGTACATATGTTAGAGAGACAGGTTTTTAATAAATAAATAAAAAAACAAGAAAATAATAATAAAAAAATAAATCAAATAGAGAGTGCATGTGTTAGAGAGACAAGTTTTTAATAAATAAATAAAAAAAAACAAGAAAATCATAATAAAAAATAAATAAAATAGAGAGTACATGTGTTAGAGAGACAAGTTTATAATAAATAAATGAAAAAACAAGAAAATAATAATAAAAAATAAATAAAATAGAGAGTAAATGTGTTAGAGAGAAGTTTTTAATAAATAAAAAAAAACAAGAAAATCATAATAAAATAAAATAGAGAGTACATGTGTTAGAGAGACAGGTTTTTAATAAATAAGTAAAAAAAAAAACAAGAAAATCATAATAAAATAAAATAGAGAGTACATGTGTTAGAGAGACAGGTTTTTAATAAATAAATAAAAAAACAAGAAAATCATAAATAAAATAGAGAGTACATGTGTTAGAGAGACAGGTTTTTAATAAATAAGTAAAAAAAAAAAACAAGAAAATCATAAAAAAAACAAAATAAAACAGAGAGTGCATGTGTTAGAGAGACAGGTTTTTAATAAATAAATAAAAAAAACAAGAAAATAATAATAAAAAATAAATAAAATAGAGAGTAAATGTGTTAGAGAGAAGTTTTTAATAAATAAATAAAAAAAACAAGAAAATCATAATAAAATAAAATAGAGAGTACATGTGTTAGAGAGACAGGTTTTTAATAAATAAAAAAAAAAAACAAGAAAATCATAAAAAAAACAAAATAAAATAGAGAGTACATGTGTTAGAGAGACAAGTTTATAATAAATAAATGAAAAAACAAGAAAATAATAATAAAAAATAAATAAAATAGAGAGTAAATGTGTTAGAGAGAAGTTTTTAATAATAAAAAAAAAAAACAAGAAAATCATAATAAAATAAAATAGAGAGTACAAGTGTTAGAGAGACAAGTTTTTAATAAATAAAAAAAAAAAAAAAACAAGAAAATCATAATAAAATAAAATAGAGAGTACATGTGTTAGAGAGACAGGTTTTTAATAAATAAATAAAAAAAACAAGAAAATAATAATAAAAAATAAATAAAATAGAGAGTGCATGTGTTAGAGAGACAAGTTTTTAATAAATAAATAAAAAAAACAAGAAAATCATAATAAAAAATAAATAAAATAGAGAGTAAATGTGTTAGAGAGAAGTTTTTAATAAATAAAAAAAAAAAAACAAGAAAATCATAATAAAATAAAACAGAGAGTACATGTGTTAGAGAGACAGGTTTTTAATAAATAAATAAAAAAAACAAGAAAATCATAATAAAATAAAACAGAGAGTACATGTGTTAGAGAGACAAGTTTTTAATAAATAAATAAAAAAAACAAGAAAATCATAAAATAAAATAGAGAGTACATGTGTTAGAGAGACAGGTTTTTAATAAATAAATAAAAAAAACAAGAAAATCATAATAAAATAAAATAGAGAGTACAAGTGTTAGAGAGACAGGTTTTTAATAAATAAACCAAAAAAAAAACAAGAAAATCATAATAAAATAAAATAGAGAGTACATGTGTTAGAGAGACAGGTTTTTAATAAATAAACAAAAAAAAAAACAAGAAAATCATAATAAAATAAAATAGAGAGTACAAGTGTTAGAGAGACAGGTTTTTAATAAATAAACAAAAAAAAAAACAAGAAAATCATAATAAAATAAAATAGAGAGTACATGTGTTAGAGAGACAGGTTTTTAATAAATAAATAAAAAAACAAGAAAATCATAATAAAATAAAATAGAGAGTACATGTGTTAGAGAGACAGGTTTTTAATAAATAAATAAAAAAACAAGAAAATCATAATAAAATAAAATAGAGAGTACATGTGTTAGAGAGACAGGTTTTTAATAAATAAATAAAAAAACAAGAAAATCATAAAATAAAATAGAGAGTACATGTGTTAGAGAGACAGGTTTTTAAAAAATAAATAAAAAAACAAGAAAATAATAATAAAAAATAAATAAAATAGAGAGTGCATGTGTTAGAGAGACAATTTTATAATAAATAAATAAAAAAAAAACAAGAAAATCATAAAAAAATAAAATGGAGAGTACATGTGTTAGAGAGACAAGTTTTTAATAAATAAATAAAAAAACAAGAAAATCATAATAAAATAAAATAGAGAGTACATGTGTTAGAGAGACAAGTTTTTAATAAATAAATGAAAAAACAAGAAAATAATAATAAAAAATAAATAAAATAGAGAGTAAATGTGTTAGAGAGAAGTTTTTAATAAATAAACAAAAAAAACAAGAAAATCATAATAAAATAAAATAGAGAGTACATGTGTTAGAGAGACAGGTTTTTAATAAATAAACAAAAAAAAAACAAGAAAATCATAATAAAATAAAATAGAGAGTACATGTGTTAGAAAGACAGGTTTTTAATAAATAAATGAAAAAAAAACAAGAAAATCATAATAAAATAAAATAGAGAGTACATGTGTTAGAGAGACAAGTTTTTAATAAATAAATGAAAAAACAAGAAAATAATAATAAAAAATAAATAAAATAGAGAGTAAATGTGTTAGAGAGAAGTTTTTAATAAATAAATAAAAAAACAAGAAAATCATAAATAAAATAGAGAGTACATGTGTTAGAGAGACAGGTTTTTAATAAATAAACAAAAAAAAAACAAGAAAATCATAATAAAATAAAATAGAGAGTGCATGTGTTAGAGAGACAAGTTTATAATAAATAAATAAAAAAACAAGAAAATCATAAAATAAAATAGAGAGTACAAGTGTTAGAGAGACAGGTTTTTAATAAATAAATAAAAAAAAAACAAGAAAATCATAATAAAATAAAATAGAGAGTACATGTGTTAGAGAGACAAGTTTATAATAAATAAATAAAAAAACAAGAAAATAATAATAAAAAATGAATAAAATAGAGAGTTAATGTGTTAGAGAGAAGTTTTTAATAAATAAATAAAAAAAAAACAAGAAAATCATAATAAAATAAAATAGAGAGTACATGTGTTAGAGAGACAAGTTTATAATAAATAAATAAAAAAACAAGAAAATCATAAAATAAAATAGAGAGTACATGTGTTAGAGAGACAGGTTTTTAATAAATAAATAAAAAAAAACAAGAAAATCATAATAAAATAAAATAGAGAGTACATGTGTTAGAGAGACAGGTTTTTAATAAATAAACAAAAAAAAACAAGAAAATCATAATAAAATAAAATAGAGAGTACATGTGTTAGAGAGACAGGTTTTAATAAATAAATAAAAAAACAAGAAACTCATAAAATAAAATAGAGAGTACATGTGTTAGAGAGACAGGTTTTTAATAAATAAATAAAAAAAAACAAGAAAATCATAATAAAATAAAATAGAGAGTACATGTGTTAGAGAGACAGGTTTTTAATAAATAAATTAAAAAAAACAAGAAAATCATAATAAAATAAAACAGAGAGTACATGTGTTAGACAGGTTTTTAATAAATAAATAAAAAAACAAGAAAATCATAATAAAATAAAATAGAGAGTACAAGTGTTAGAGAGACAGGTTTTTAATAAATAAATAAAAAAACAAGAAAATCATAATAAAAAATAAATAAAATACAGAGTGCATGTGTTAGAGAGACAGGTTTTTAATAAATAAATAAAAAAACAAGAAAATAATAATAAAATAAAATAGAGAGTACATGTGTTAGAGAGACAGGTTTTTAATAAATAAATAAAAAAACAAGAAAATCATAATAAAATAAAATAGAGAGTACATGTGTTAGAGAGACAGGTTTTTAATAAATAAATAAAAAAACAAGAAAATCATAATAAAATAAAACAGAGAGTACATGTGTTAGAGAGACAAGTTTTTAATAAATAAATAAAAAAAAACAAGAAAATCATAAAATAAAATAGAGAGTACATGTGTTAGAGAGACAGGTTTTTAATAAATAAATAAAAAAACAAGAAAATCATAATAAAATAAAATAGAGAGTACATGTGTTAGAGAGACAAGTTTATAATAAATAAATAAAAAAACAAGAAAATCATAAATAAAATAGAGAGTACATGTGTTAGAGAGACAGGTTTTTAATAAATAAATAAAAAAACAAGAAAATCATAATAAAATAAAATAGAGAGTACATGTGTTAGAGAGACAGGTTTTTAATAAATAAATAAAAAAAAACAAGAAAATCATAATAAAATAAAATAGAGAGTACAAGTGTTAGAGAGACAGGTTTTTAATAAATAAATAAAAAAACAAGAAAATCATAATAAAATAAAACAGAGAGTACATGTGTTAGACAGGTTTTTAATAAATAAATAAAAAAACAAGAAAATCATAATAAAATAAAATAGAGAGTACAAGTGTTAGAGAGACAGGTTTTTAATAAATAAATAAAAAAACAAGAAAATCATAATAAACTAAAATAGAGAGTACATGTGTTAGACAGGTTTTTAATAAATAAATAAAAAAACAAGAAAATAATAATAAAAAATAAATAAAATAGAGAGTGCATGTGTTAGAGAGACAGGTTTTTAATAAATAAATTAAAAAACAAGAAAATAATAATAAAAAATAAATAAAATAGAGAGTAAATGTGTTAGAGAGAAGTTTTTAATAAATAAAAAAAAACAAGAAAATCATAATAAAATAAAATAGAGAGTACATGTGTTAGAGAGACAGGTTTTTAATAAATAAATAAAAAAAAACAAGAAAATCATAAAAAAATAAAATAGAGAGTACATGTGTTAGAGAGACAGGTTTTTAATAAATAAATAAAAAAAAAACAAGAAAATCATAATAAAATAAAATAGAGAGTACATGTGTTAGAGAGACAGGTTTTTAATAAATAAATAAAAAAAAAAACAAGAAAATCATAATAAAATAAAATAGAGAGTACATGTGTTAGAAAGACAGGTTTTTAATTTAAAAAAAAACAAGTCATATATATATATATATATATATATATATATATATATAATAGCAAGTGCATGTGTTAGAGTCAAATAGAGAGATGTGTTTTAGCCGTTTCTTGAAGATGTTCTCTGCATTTACCAATTGTTGTAATAGTGCTTTTCTTGAAATTCTGCTCCTCATGTGTGTTTTTGTGTCTCAAGTGGATATTTCACTTTAATGTTTCCTCAGTCGAGATCAAACATGTATGCAAGAGAAATATGAGTGTATGTGTGTGTTTGTGTATGAATATTGTGTTGCTGTTACCTTTTTTTCAATTATTCAACTTGATTCAATTCTTATTAGTTTCATGAAGCAGATCTATCCTGAATCAAACTCCAAACACACCAAGACTCAAACTTATAAAGATGTGGAGATCAAATACATTCATTTGTTGTGTTTTTCTCTGTAGTGGTGTTTAATGTGATTTTATTTGATCTAATTCTGATGATATTAAACTGTATGATTTGATGTTTCAGATCTTCCCCGTGTTGTTCCTGTGTATGTGTTTGGATCAGTTGGTGTTGTTTTACTGAACTCTGTTGCTCTGATGACTGAACTGATCCTCAAAACAGGTGAATCAACACTTCAACATCACACACTATACAATTACAGTCATATATCTGCATATAAATGTATATTATAAACTAATACAACATTTGAATCTAAACTGAGTGAGTAGTGTCTCACTATGAAGCAGAAATTACCTTCATCTCAAAGTTACTCTGATCAAATTATTCTCATTTCCATTCACAGACGTTAATTACAACACTAAGCCTTATAATCAGCTCTTCATGCTGTTGTGTGGTGTATATGAGTGAATTTGAGTGAATATGAGTGAAAGTTGTTGTTGATTTTCATCCTCAGTTAATGGTGAAGGTGTGATTGGAGACATGAGGATCGTCGTCTTCTCCTCTGAATTCATCTTCACTTTATTTCTGATGATTTTAATGGTTTTTGAACCCTGTGAGTAAAACCTCAACATTTATTACAACCACTCCAGGTGTTTTAGTGTCTCTCATATTTAAGGGATTCTCATTTTCATTTAAAGATATGATTTTTAGGATGTGTCACTATCAGGAAATAAATTAATATATTTAAAGGTTTATTTTCATTTTCCTTGTTAAAAGCAGAACTCATCTATTACACAGTCTGATGTGTTTGAATCTTAGCATGAGATAAATGTGTTTCAAATACATTTCAGTATATTTATTTTCCACAAGAGTAATCCTGTAAATCTCTTTTCCTCCTCAGGGATCGAACCATGTCTGCAGTCATGTCAGGTTAGTATCAGATTTAATGTACAACAGATGTGATTCATTCACCTGCAGTGTGTTAAAAGGTGCACTTGGTAATTTTATGTTTCTCTAGTGCATATGACTGAAGTATTTGTACATGTCATTGTGGAAACAGACCTGGGTTGTGTTTCCTAAAAGCATCGTAAGCTTAAGTCGATACCAATAGAGCTATGATCAACTTAGGCTTACGATGCTGGTGTTGCCAACTAATTTTCAGGGAAAGTGGCTGAAGGCAGGACAATTTGTTGCTAAAAGTTGCTAAATGAAGTTGTGATGTCACTGTCCGATGACATCATCCTGTATTCACAACACAAAACTGCATATAACAGAGCATAGAATATTTTCTTATTAACTACACATTCTGAACAATTATATTTTTAAGCAGTGTATGGGTAATTAGTATGCAACACTTTAAGAAAATGTAAAATAGACCACAATACTGTGTTAATTTGAAGGAATTTTCTGTATTGATTTTTCACAGCTTTTTACCTGACTGTAAAATTACACATTGTATTTTGTGTTCTCACTGGTTATAACTTTACCAATTACCAGTACCTTTTCTATTTTTCTACATATTTTGTAACTGATCAACAAGCGCAGGAACAAACTAATAACAAGGTGTTATCATAAATGAACAATTTTTATAGAACAATTCCACCTAATTCATGTGTAATCCACTGTAATTCATGTGATACGTGTACTGCTAGACACCTTTGATTTCCAATTTTTTGAGTAAATTAGAGTGAAATGAGTGCCTTTTTATCATTTGATAACAGCTGCTAAAAGTTGCCAAATAAATTTTAAAAACAGCTAAATTTGTTGCTAGGAGCTTTTTGAAGAAATAGTTGCTAGGGTAGTTTCTAAATCTAGCAACAAAATTGCTAAGTTGGCAATTCAAATGTACTCAATTACATTTGCAAGGAAATGGCTAGATACTTTGACATTCATCTGAGTAAAATTAAGTACAATTTATATAGAGGAGACCGGGATTGGTTGTAAGGGAGAGTTGTAACACCAGAGTGGAAACACCATTTCCACATATCAGGCATAAGCTAAGAGTCTTATGATAATTTCACTATTTACCCACTTCCACCTTAATCTTATATGAATGGTTGTCAAGGCCTTTTTATACTAGCCTTGGTATACGCAGATTTTATAAAGAAAAAAAATATATATTTTGACGTAAAATTCAAATAGATAGATTCAAATAGATTCTCAGGCAAAATGTGATGCATTTTACACTGCTAATTTCAAACCATAATACTAATACAGCGAATGAAACACTGGATGACAGGGGTAGGGTAAGTAGTTACACAGTTTAACATTCCCTTACATAAAACTCAGAACTTTCATGTTGTCTATATGGAGCTTTCTTGGCAGCTCAAAGCCAATGTGGGTAAAATGTGCCTTATGCAGTTTCTGGATCCACCAATCCTGCACTCTAGGGTTAAAAACATTGGTTCCCTCTCTGTCGGTCACTACGAGTTATGTCGTGACGACATTAGGGGATTTATCTGGGAGCCCCAATCATCTCTGATTAAGAAAACACCAATGAAATTTACGATTCCTAAAAGAGCAAATCATGGACGGCTCGTGTCTTTTTAAAGATGCTGTACCGTCCGTGTCCCCTTGGTTGTGGTTGTGGAGTTCTCTGCTGCAGTTCTCTGCTCATCGCCACGGGCGCCCTCCTGCGTCCTTCAGCGGTGCTCCGCCCCATGCTGGATTGACTTCGAAGCCGGTGTGTCGAGCCTCTGGCAATGGTTAAAGAAAGAGCAGTTCCCCTTCTCCCTGGGTTGTCAGGCTTGCGGGCTGACAGTGAGCAACGCGCTGCCTCCTCACTCTTGCTCACAATGCCTCCCTTTGCCAGTAGCCAAGAGACTGCGGTTCGGGGACGAAATGCCTTCCCATGCATCTCTGGCCAGTCCCTTCGGGGACGCGGGCAGTCCTGCTTTGATGGGTCAGAAGGCAGCACCTTCTGCACCGTCCTGCACGACTTCCCTCCGCTGCACCACTGCGGGCACGTCGGCTGTTTCTTTGGTGCCACTCGCACGGAGCTTGGGGGCGTGGCTCATGCTCCTCAACCTGTCCTGTTGGCTCATTCAAACAATTTGACTCAGTTATGCGATTCAGTTCGCCTGGCGACCTCCCAAATTCAGCGGCATCGTCGAGACCTCGGTGGCGGTCCGAGATGCCCCTGTCTTGTGCAAGGAAATTGCTGTCCTTCTGGCAAAGGGTGCAATCGAACCGGTCCCTCCAGCTGAGATGTAGCAGGGGTTTTACAGCCCCTACTTCATCGTACCCAAAAAAGGCGGTGGCCTACGGCCAATCCTAGTTCTGCGAGTCTTGAATCGGGCCCTACATAAGCTTCCGTTCAAGATGTTGACGCAGAAACACATCATCAGATGTGTTCAGCCCCAGGACTGGTTTGCAGTGGTCGACCTGAAGGACACTTACTTTCATGTCTCGATTCTTCCTCGACACAGGCCATTCCTACGGTTTGCGTTCGAGGGTCGGGCATGGCAGTACAGGGTCCTCCCCTTCGGGCTGTCCCTGTCCCCCCGTGTCTTTACCAAAGTCGTGGAGGGCGCCCTTGCCCCGTTACGGGAAGTGGGCATCAGGATCCTCAATCTCAACGATTGGCTCATGCTGGCCCAGTTGCGAGAACAGTTGTGCGATCACAGGGACCTGGTGCTCCGGCACCTCAGCCAGTCAGGGCTTCGGGTCAACTGGGAAAAGAGCAAACTCTCCCCCGTCCAGAGAATCTTTTTCTCGGTATGGAGTTGGACTCGGTGAGTATGGCTGCTCCTCTCACTGTCGAGCGAGCCCAATCAGTGCTGAACTGCCTGAGTTCCTTCAGAGGCAGGATAGTGGTACAGCTGAAACAATTTCAGAGGCTCCTGGGGCATATGGCATCCCCAGCCACAGTCACGCCGCTTGGATTGCATCATATGAGGCCACTTCAGCACTGGTTACACTCCCGAGTACCGAGATGGGCATGGCACCACGGTACACATTGAGTGACCATCACTCCGTTGTGTCGCCATCTATTCAACCCCTGGTTGGACCTTGCTTTTTTACAGGCCGGTGTGCCCTTAGAACAAGTGTCCCGGCATGTTGTTGTCACAATAGATGCCTCCAGTACGGGTTGGGATGCCACATGCAACGGGCAGGCAGTCTCGGGGTCCTGGACAGGGGATCTCGGGGTCCTGGACATCTCCTCCTCTGGAGTCAGACACGGCTGAAATCGCTGCACGCTGTTTACATCCTGGGGAAGCTCAATCGTGCGGCTGACGCGCTCTCACGATGGCGACTCCATCCCCAGACAGTCCAGCTGATCTGGAGCCGATTCGGGGAAGCTCAGGTAGACCTGTTTGCTTCCCGTGAGTCCTCCCGTTACCAGCTATTTTATTCCCTGACTGAGGGGCCCCTCGACACGGATGCGCTGGCACACAGCTAGCCGCGGGCTCTACGCAAGTATGCGTTTCCCCCAGTGAGCCTTCTCGCACAGACACTGTGCAAGGTCAGGGAGGACGAGGAATAGGTCTTGCTGGTTGTGCCTTCCTGGCCCACCCGGACCTGGTTTCAGGAAACTTACGCTCCTCACGACAACCCCCCCCTACGAGGCAAGCCTATGCTCTGAAATGGAGTCTGTTCACAAACTGGTGTTCTTCTCAACAAGAAGACCCCCGAAAATGCCAGATTAGAGTTGTGCTTTCTTTCCTGCAAGAAAGGTTGGAGCGTAGGCTGTCACCACCTTGAAAGTGTATGCAGTGGACGGGCGGTCCCTGGGAAAGCACGATCTCATCGTCAGGTTCCTGAGGGGTGCCAGAAGGTTAAATCCTCCTAGGTCACCCCTGGTGCCCTCCTGGGATCTCTCTGTTGTCCTGGCAGGACTTCAGAGAGGTCCCTTTGAGCCACGAGTCAGTCGAGCTTAAGTTCCTGTCTGCCAAGACAGTGCTCCTGACCGCGCTCACCTCCATCAAGAGGGTCGGGGACCTCCAAGCATTTTCGGTGAGTGAAGAGTGCCTTGTGTTCAGGCCGACCTACTCTCACGTTGTCCTGAGACCCCGGCCTGGATACGTGCCCAAGGTTCCCACCACTCCCTTCCAAGATCAGGTGGTGAACCTGCAAGCGCTGCCCCTGGAGGAGGCAGACCCAGCCTTGGCGTTGCTGTGTCCTGTAAGAGCATTGCGCATATACGTGGACTGCTTCAGAAGCTCTAAGCAGCTCTTTGTCTGTTACAGAGGTCAGCAGAAAGGGAAGGCTGTCTCCAAGCAGAGGTTGGCCCACTGGATAGTGGATGCCATCATTTTGGCGTACCAATCCCAAGACGAGCCGTGTCCCCTAGGGGTGAGAGCTCACTCCACACCGAGTGTTGCCTCCTCCTATGCGCTGGCACACGGCGCCTCTCTGGCAGACATCTGTAGAGCTGTGGGCTGGGTGACACCAAACACCTTCGTGAAATTTTACAGTCTCCGCGTTGAGTCAGTTTCTTCCTGTGTGTTGGGTAACAGGTAAGTAGCTGGAACAACAGGCTGGTGTCACGCTTGCTGCGCCATTCCCCCTCACCCGGGGATACGAGCGCATTTTGTCCTCCTCCAGTTCAGTTCCCCGGATGGCGAACCCTGGTGGAGTCCTCCAACACCCCCAGCAGTCAGACTGGGCGGAGCAGTCTGACGCCAGGCCCACTATCAGGTGTTAGCTTGCCCCAGGTCTCAGGGTTCAGGTTGTGGCGTTTTCCATGGACCCCTAATGTCGTCACGACATATCTCGTAGTGAACGACAGAGAGGGAACGTCTTGGTTACGTACATAATCCTCGTTCCCTGATGGAAGGAACGGAGATGTTATGTCCTCTTGCCACAATCTCGAACCATCGCTGGTGGCCAGGGAGACTATCTCGGCTCCTCAGCGTAAAATCTAATGAGTGGATGCACCTGCACCTCTTTATACCCGTGTGCACGGGGAGTGGTGCATTATGCAAATCCACTAGCCAAATTTCATTGGCGTTTTCTTAATCAGAGATGATCGGGGCTCCCAGGTAAATTCCCTAATGTCATCACGACATAACGTCTCTGTTCCCTCCATCAGGGAACGAGGGTTACGTACGTAACCAAGACGTTTGTTACCATTGTGACTCTGATTGAATAAATTCATACATAGACACAGTCTCACAAATGTACACAGTTTTTTTTTTTTTTTTGTTAAATCTACATATTCTTTACCTCAGTACACTGGAGTTGAGTGTTCAGTAAGCATAAATACTGTTAAGGAAGTTTGTTCTAGTAGTCTAATTTATACACACACATGCACACACTCCTGCATCGAACAGAAAGTGGATTTGAGCTGTGGTCATTCGTAGAAAGTGCGACATTGTTTTGTATTTTTCTTTTCAATAAACCCGTTTTTGAAGCAAACTTCATGAGGTGGCTGCTGTATTGGCTTCTTTTGTCTGATTGTTACAACTTACCCCAGTACGTGTTACAACCTACCCCGGCAGTGGAGTGGATTGTAACAAAGGCACTCCAAGTATTTGACATTAACTTATAATGGCTGTGATATTCTTGCAGAGGTTTGATGTGGTGCCTTTTGTAGTGAGCAAATGTGGGCACTCGTATAAAAGTTTGAGCACTGTAGCTCAAAAATTCTGTCAGTTACAGATGTTGAAACAAAAAAGTGTTACAACCATACCCATTTACAACCAAAAGTGTTACAATCTCCCTTAAATAAAAAAGTTTGTGCAGCTCTGTTGAGGGGTGTCTGCGATAAAGTGAGCAGAAATGTGTTATTCTTTTCTCTTAAAATATGGGGACAAAATTACTGACTGAACCTTTAAACAACTGTCTGAAAAGCAGAAACACATTTAGTGAAGATGTGTGTAAATGAACTGTCTTTTCTGAACACAGAAGGCAATGAAGTCTCGTCAAACTAGAACCACCGGATCACAGAATCAGGAATCTCAGGTTAGTGTCAGAATCACTGTAAGAGATGTTTGTAGATCAGTGCTCCTCAGTCCTGCAGATTCTGCATTTTTCCTTTATTTGACACAAACCAGTTCAGGTAATTGATCAGTGAATCTGTAATAGCTGTATAATATCTGTAACAGCACGTCCTGATCATCTGCTCTGGCACAAACACTCTCAGAAGTATTGAACTGTATACTGTCAAGTTCTTATATGAGGAGAAACAGTAGTTGAAAACATGTTAAAATGTGTCTTATTGTGAACCCAGAATGCAGCAGCAGCAGCTTCTGATGAAACTCCAGCCAGTGGATCAAACCAGAACCAGAACACAGCAGAGTCATATGAGATGAATCCTCTACTGGACAAACAAAACCAGGAGAACAGCAGGAGCGACACGACAGAGGAAACTCAGCCGGATTCAGTGGTTACACAATCATAATCAACAGTCAGAGAAAAACACTCTTGAGAAGCTTTTGGATGTGATTTAAGAGAAGAGTTCTATAATCACTTTAAGGTTCTATAATGATCCATTGGTTATTTGGCAGTTAGTTTTAGAACCTTTTTTTGTGGTAAAAGGTTCATTTTAGAACCTAGCATAGTTAAGGTTCTTTAATAACCCTTTTCTAAGATGTACTGTAAAGACTAGAGTAGAACACCATTTGCTTGTTGGATTAGTAAATCACTAATTCACATACTCAGTATTAATGAATTTACTCTTATTCAGTTACTAATTATGATGTAAGATGCAGTTTAAGCAAAATTTTTAGGAATTTCAGTTGATACAGTGTGTTTCGTTGACCACCTCACATACATCTCTAAATTGCACAATAACCTTTAGGGCACCATGCTGTTGTCAATTTGTAGAACACAAATTAACCCTTTGAGCGGTACGATCCCACATATGGGATTCTTATTTCTGTGCCCGTGGTAGTACGGTCCCACATATGGGATTTAGAACGTTCGGTGACGTCACGCAACTGCCAAATTCAAACTGCGTTTTCGCGCGTTGGCTGGCACTGAGCCAGAGGGAGATGCGCGCTGTGTTTGTCATATAATCACAATTATGTAGTGTTTTCAACCACATAACATTTATTTTAGGTTTCAGACATTTAAATACACATAAGTACTAGTAAAACAATACATTTAGAGTTTGTAAAATACACACGGATGCCTATGGAAGCAGCAATAACAATACATTCAAGTATAATTTCTTTCCCAGTTTACCAGCCACTTACTTGCATGTATTTCAGGAGAAACTGGTGAATTTATGTGCTGTAAATCCAGCTGACAGGACTCTCCGAACAGCAGAGCGAACAAACATGGCGGCGCCCATCTCACGTTATAGATCACGATCCAGATCATTTCTCATCAATATGCGTATAAATAACACGGCTTTACACTTTCCAGTTGCGTGTAATACATACGCCAAAGTCCAATTTCGCGTGCATATGATACACCAATCCTTCCCATTAACTTCTGTGGAGAGCAGATGCGTACAAATACCACGCAGCATCTTCTACGGCAGTGACGTCACCAGCGAGGCTCGGTTTGCCCAGTTCACCTGATGCGTGTACACCTTCAAACAGGTAAGAAAGGGCAACAATCTTTTCTTTTGTAATGAGATAATTATTTTAGTTATTCCGGTGCTTCTGCATCTCCTTACATGGGCTCATGTGTTAAAATGGAAGCCTCTGCTTTCAAATTAGTTAGTAGAACAGTCGGCTGCTTTGTTAGCACAGCTGCTAACATTAGCCTGCCATTTACATTAGCCTAAGCTAACTTCTAACTGTTGCAGTTAGAACACTTGCCATGGTTTTACCACTGTAAACGTAGTTTTAACTGTGATTTTTACGGTATACTATTTGTAAAGCACAGTAACCAAAATGCTTGCCACACCTTTACTTTACTTGCCACAACTTGAAATAGATAAATAAATAAAACTGTTTTAATCATGTTCACGTGGCTGATGACAGCTTTACAAATCAACCAACCCAGTATTACGTGATAAGCGTGATCATGTAAAAGTCCGCACATTTACCATATTTTTACCATAGTAACTGTTGCCTGACCATGTTATGTGTAGCCAATACACAACAACCACAATGCTTACCATAGTTTTACCTCAGTATCCATAGTTTTACTGTGGTATTTGTAGTTAAAGCACAATAACCACAATGCTTCCTGTGGTTTTTACCACTGTAACCGTAGTTTTACTGTAGTATTTGTAGTTAAAGCACAATAACCAAACGCTAGCCATTTAATATTTTTCATCCATACTGTAATGCTGCAGTTTGCACAAAAGAATTTCACCTGTACACTTGTGATTATGGTATTGTGACAATAAAGTGATTTGATTTGAACTAGTCATTTCTTTTGTTCATCACTTGTACTATAGTGTGCTGGATAACAACTCCAAATTATTTATGACATGGAAGAGGTTTATGGATAAACAAAGAAGGAAACCAGGAGAGATCAGATGATGAGCAGGAAACTGAATGTGATTCCATGATGCTCAAGAAATTTGACCATGCATGCAACTGGGTGGCTTCATCTGATTAAAATATGGTTTTAACATAACCCATTTTTATTTCTCTTGAATATCATTTGTCTTTATAATCTACTTTAGCTGTCTTTATGATGTATTCTCCAGTAAAGTATTGCACATGATGTTGGATAATAAAGTATGGTGAATATTCTGTATTTGGGATGGTGTTTGGTGAAAACACCATTTAATTTTGTAAACAATACACCTCACTACCATGAGTGTTTTAATTAAGGCATGAACATTTGATCATATTAATGACATTCAGTTACCTGAAGGGAAAGCTAAAAGATTAATTAGAAGAGACTGCATGGACCATATTGCTACAGACACCTAATGCACAACTGAGGGTGATGGACCAGAGAAAGATCAATACTCAATACATAGATATGAATCTAATACTGTATTATAAGCAAGATGAGCGTGCACATTACTGATGTTTCACATCAGAGAAAGAATAAAATAAGGAATATTTGACACAGAGACTCAAATTAGGTGTTTTATATTATGATTCTTTGCATTGCATGAATTGTATGGCTTTTGCACCATAAACCACACACTGTCTGTGCCTTGTCTTACTGGATGACACATTGAAATTGTGTGATAGTACAATGAAGGATCACAATATGTATTGTTTTTTTACATTTGTGTCTTCATTTAGTGTCATCACTGCATTCTTGCTCCTGATCTAATGAAATCAATGGAGCCCATTTCAAATGGGAACTGTCTAATTCTTATTCTAAGATAACCATGACTTGCAACTTACATATTGGCAAGTTGCTGAAAAGACAATCTCAAAAAGTGACTCAGCACAGTGTGTTGTCGATGAGGAGAAGAGATTTGTGTACATTTTACTGCCCTTCCATCTCTAGGGGCCCAGTAGAGTCCCCTGGAAGAGCAAAAAAAAAAATAACATTTCAAATGGCTGTAAATCAGTGTCTGATTATAATGACAAAGAGAAAACTGGCAGGACAACTACTTATGCTATGTTAATTACATAATGTTTTAAAACGTATATGGAAAGGTGGTATAAAGGTGTTTTAAAAAGTGGTCTAAGTAAAATACCCAATTTCAGCCTGCCTCTGGAATATGCCATAGATGTTTGCACAATGAACATGTTTAGATAACCTTTGTTCAAAAAAAGATTGTATTTTCCCCCATTTTATAATTAAACATTCTAAACCGCATTACCCATAAGCCTCTGCCATTCTATCGATAAAACGCGAAAAAAGATGGCGCTGTTATTTGTAGTTTAATGAAGATATGCTTAGGGTTAGGGTTACGATCTCTGTAAAGTGGCAATTTCTCACCACATAGCAACACTGTATTGTTAACTGAGGGTATTACAGATGTAATAATAACTGCAAAACGGACTTTACAACATCAAGCGTTTTTTCATTTGGTTTAAAAGAGTCAAATCACAGCGAGTTCTACAAGTGCCATGGGAACTTCAAAGCAAAGGGCAACCCAGCTGAGCAGAGGCATCACACTTACTTGTCCATATATGGTCATTTAGGACAGGATCTTCCGGGTTCTTGTGGGGAATGGACAGATAATCAGTTGAACGATTTATTTGTCGCCACTCCATATAAAACTGTGGAGTTACCCTGATGCAGCAATAGATTTGTTGCTAAAAGTATATATATATATATATATATATATATATATATAGGTACACATTGTGTACACCAATATTAATGTACAATACCTAAAGTAAAACGTTTGCATATCCTGTGTGAAAAATAAATAAAAATGTAAAAAATAAATAAATAAATAATTAGTTAAACATGCAGTATTTTTCTACTATTCAATTTAGCTTCTGTAACATTTACAGTGTATTTATAGTTGTAACGCCACGCCAGCAGAGGGAGCCCTTGCTCATGGACTGCCTGTTACTGCTCCCTCTGCTGCCTCTATGATTACTTCCTGTTTGGTGGCCATTTAAGGAGGCCTATACCAAACAGACCCCGGCGAAGTATTGTTTTGCCTGTGCGGACTCTACCAAGCGTTTTCTCTGTTTTCATTGCCTTGTTTTGTTATTTCCCACGGTTTTGTTTTCTGTAATGAGACCCCAGGGAAGCGTGTAAGATCCAGGTGCGAGCTTTTTTATAACACAGCGTAGTCAAGACAGGCAGGGTCGATCTCCAAACAAACAGTAACACGTAGGCAAGACAAAAGCAAGATCCAAAATAAACAGGCAGAAGGACAAAGTCCAAGTGAGCAGTCCAAAAGAAACAAATAAACAAGGCTATGAAACTAGGCAAAAACTATGGCAGTGAAGCTAGGCAAAACTATGGCAAAAACAAGGCAAAACAATGACAAGAAACAAAACCGTGGGAAATAACAAAACAAGGCAATGAAAACAGAGAAAACGCTTGGTAGAGTCCGCACAGGCAAAACAATACTTTGCCGGGGCCTGTTTGGTGTAGGCCTCCTTAAATGGCCACCAAACAGGAAGTAACCACAGAAGCAGCAGAGGGAGTGGTAACAGTCAGTCCATGAGCAAGGGCTCCCTCTGCTGGCGTGGCATTACAATAGTATATTAAATAAATAATTAATCAGTTCTATGTTTCCTGGAAATGGACCCTATAAAGTGTCATTCTTAGATCTGCCAGTTTAACTATAGGAATAATAATAATAATAATAATAATAATAATAATAATAATAATAATAAATCATGACTCACACATTTTGTAGTAATTTCCCAATTTTATTGATATGTCAAACTTTTCCCAGATAAACAGTGCTCAGAACAGCATTCTTTCTACAGTTTGTGTTGTTATGAAAAAAAAAGAAATACAAAAACAAAACAAAAAACCTGTTGATTATAAAAATTTACACACTGTAAAAAGTGATTTTTTGACCTTGTAAATAATGGAAACATTATTTAAGTATGTTTTACAAACAAATACTATTTTGTCTTTTTACTTAAAAATGGCATGTTTAATTCAGTACATTACTTGCAGTTTCTTTGTCATTTATTGTTCTAAAATACATATGTAAATTTAAATACAATCTCCTAAGTAATATTTACTTAGTGTTTGCCATCTAATCAAATCACACCAAAAATGAACAACTCAAGTAAAATGTAGTCAGTTCAGCAAGATAATTGATGCGCATGCGTCTTTGGCTCCGAGTTTGAAGTGGCACGCACAGAGGAAAGGAAGAGAGACTTCACGACGGCTAATGTGAATTTTACCACGGTAAGTTATTAATATGCTTAGTAATTAATTGAAGTATGTTTGCAGAAAAGTGTAGAGTTATTAAGCTATCTGCAGTCCCAGTGGTTTGTGCCTACCGTTTCTTTTTTTATCGAGTTACAAGTGCTAAAGGTGTTCATGTTAACAGTGTTAACAAATTTTTGAATAACGTTAAAACTTAATCTTAGTTTTGTTTAAATCATTACTAAATGAAGCTATTAATATAGTTGACAGAGTTTGCGATTTGCACCACCATTCGTTATTAACAAACGGCATATCTGTCGAAAACAATTGTCTTAAGTTTTATATATGACCTTAATCTTGTCAGACGATTACTGTAAAAATTAGTTTTAACATCCGTGCAAACTTGGGCATTGCCCTGTCGTGTTCGAGCATTCTGTCCCAGAAAAGTTCGAGCTGCCGAAATTTAATAATCACCCTGTTTTTCGCGTATTAATCACACAGGATTAACGTTAGTTTTTAAAATGCACTTGTACAAGACAAATATTACCTTGAACTTTATTTATATTGTTTACCTATACTATCGGGTATGATAGCTATATATAGAAATCGATAAGGTGACTGTGCTGCACACTTTTGCAATTACACAAGTCTAAATGCTTGTTTAAATAAATCTTAATTACTTAACAATCAACCTTATATAAGTTGTAAAGCCTGTATTTTATTTCATGATGTTCTTTTACTGACCAACATCCACTTTACACGTGGTTGATATCTGCAAGCAGTTAAAAATGAATTCTGACATGAACATTTCTTACATTCTTTTACAGATATTGCACTCACTATTCAAGCTAATGCAAGGTAAGTTGGCAATACTTTATTACAGCACACCTCACAGATAGATAGCAATAAGTATGCATTCACATGTGCATCGTTTGTTAACTGTAGGTGCCGGAGAATGAGGTGGTTATATAAAAAATGCTATTAAAACACTTAAGGCTAAAACATGGAAATGCAGGCCGTCAATCATCAATACCATGTCTTTATGCAGATTGTCCTTGTTCATTTAAAACATTTAATGCCCTTCAGATACACTTATCCCGAAACCACACGGAATCAGACAAACCAAGCGAGGTGCTGTCATTTAGTTGTCTAAAATGCAGTGCAACTCCATTCTCTTCGGAGAAGCAATACTTTGAGCACCTTAGAAGCCATATGAGGAGGTATGAGGTAGTGACATGTGTGTTCAAAAACTGCAGCTTCAGTACAAACATTTATTCAACCTTTGCGACTCATAAACACAGGAAACACAATACACACTCCATTGAAGATTTTAAAACTGAAGTCTTGAAAAAATACCCAAATCCTGCTGCTTTTCAAAATGATCTAGAGGTCTCTGATGATGACACAGAACTTGATGAAACTTTGGTTGATGCAGGAGAGAACTTGCCTGAAGTTGTAAAGAAGAAGTTTGGACAACTTCTTCTAAAGTTGCAAAGTAATTTTAATGTGTCAGGCAAGTGTATTGATCAAATTGTAGATGACCTTCAGTTCCTATCTTCCGCTGCATCTGCTCCAGTTTTGAAAGATGTTGTTAAGTCCACTTTGAAGAAACATAACTGTGAAGTACATTCAGCGGTTATCTCAGATTTGTTGAAAAATCTTTGTGAATCACACCCTTTAAGTTCAGCTCTAGGGAAAGATGGCCCTTTTTCAACGTCATTTAAGAGGTCACAATTCATGAAAGCACATTTTTCAGTCGTTGAACCAGTAGAATACATACTACACAATAAAGACAACAGAACATTCCAGTATGTTCCAATACTTCAGTCGTTATTGCAAATCTTGAAGAATGTAGAGGAAAAAGACTTGGTCACTCAAAGAAAATCTGGATGTGCATCACAATACCAGTCCTTCCAAGACGGATCTCACTTCAGTAAAAATGATTTTTTGGCTGGAGATGAGGACAGATTAAGTCTTATTCTGTATATCGATGATTTCGAAGTGTGCAACCCCTTGGGAACTTCCCGCAAGATCCACAAAGTCACGGCCGTCTATTGGGTGTTAGGAAACTTTCCAGCACATGCACGATCAACACTAGCTTCTATCAATTTAGCTATTCTGTGCAAAGCAGATGACACAAAGCGATTTGGATATCAGAAAGTTTTAGAGCCACTCCTGACAGATCTTCAAAGCTTGGAAAAAGATGGTATTTTTATTCCAAGTTTAGGAAAAATCATGAAAGGCACTGTGGTGAGCGTGGTGGCTGATAATTTGGGGGCCCATTCTTTGGGAGGATTCGTTGAAAACTTCACAGGATCTAATGTCTGCAGATTTTGTCTCGGAGAAAGGTCCCAGTTTCAGACCACAGAAGTAAGATCTGGACTTTTTCAGAGGAGAGATAAAGAGCAGCACACTCTGCATGTTGAGACGGCTTTGTCAAGTCCTATTTCCACTCCTTGCTATGGTGTGAAAAAACAGTGTGCACTGTCTGAAAAACTACAACATTTTCATGTAACATCTGGTTACCCACCAGATGTGTTACATGACCTTCTTGAAGGTGTCATTCCATTGGAACTGGCATTGTCATTTCAAGACTTCATCAAGAAGAAATATTTTTCTCTTGTGGAGCTCAATACTTGCATTCAACAGTTCCCTTATAAGTGGAGTGACCAAACAAATCGTCCACATGTGATTCCTAGTCATTTTGCCACAAAAAGAACTGTAGGAGGGAATGCACATGAAAATTGGTGTCTGTTGCGTCTGTTGCCTCTCATAATAGGTTTGAAAGTACCTGAGGATGATGAAGTATGGCAGATGTTAATGACCTTAAAAGACATCGTGGAACTTGCAGTGGCCCCAGTTCATACTGAGCAGAGCATCTGCTACCTTGGCACTTTAATATCTGAGCACCGAAACAGATATCTGGAAGTTTTTCCTCAAGAAAAGCTCCTCCCCAAACACCACTTTCTCGAACACTACCCTGAGCTTATTCAGGAATTTGGTCCTTTGGCAGCCCTGTGGACCATGAGATTTGAAGCTAAACATAGCTTTTTTAAAATAATCGTCAGACAAACAGGCTGTTTCAGGAACATACTGCTGTCCCTTGCAAAAAACACCAGCTTATGATTGCATTGCATCTCCATGATTCAAATGTGACAAAGTCATCACTTTTAGTCACAACAACTTCACAAGTCTCTGTGGATGTGCTAAAGGATGGAATAAAAGATTTGATTTTACAACACAGGTATCCACATGTCACAGTGGTGCATGTTGCAAACAATGTGCACTTCTCAGGCACCAACTACAAACCAGGGATGTTGCTATGTCATGGCTTCACTGCAGACTTGCCAGACTTTTCTGAGGTGTTACAGATTATCTTGGTTTGTAACGAACTGGCCTTTGTTGTCAGACTACTAAGCACATGGTATAATGAGCACTTTAGGAGCTATGAGTTGGAACACACAGGCAACATTCAGATACTGGAGCAAAAAGAAATGGTTGACTACTGTCCTCTGGCTGCATACACTGTTGCAGGAAGACGACTGACTACCTTAAAGCACTACATTTCCCCTATATCTGTTTAGGTGCATGATTATCAAAGTTAATATTGTACTGAATTCATATTGTAATAAATTGTGTTCATTTATTTATTTATTTTTTTTTGTATCTGTTGCAGATGTGCACCCCAGCAAAGCTGCGATTAGTTTTTGGAGAGAATGATGTTCGCAAATTGGTTCTGCCCTCAGGCATCCCCAGTACTCTCAAGGACCTCAAAAGTATAATCCAAGAAACATTCAATATTCCAGAATGCTTTACTTTGATGTATGAAGACATGGAATTTGGGGGCCAGTTTTTCAATTTGGACTCAGTAGATGATGTGCAGGATAAATGTACTCTGAAAGTAGTACAAACTGAACCCATCACCCTAAATCTGGTTGCTATGAATAGATCAACTCTACCAACAGAGTCTGATGCCAGGTCATGCAGTTCTCAGGACACTGTTGTGCTGACTCCTGTAAGTGACACTTACCTTTCTTCTGACTCCACATCCAGTGGATCTCAGGACACTGTTCTTCTATCGTCCTCTGAGACTACCACATCATGCCGTTCTCAAGGATGGCCAACAAAGTTTATAGTACCTACTTTCTCCTTTGATACTGAGCTCTTGCTTTCAGATGGAAACAAAGCCTACCAAAAGGACGGCACTCTCTTGAACAATCATAGAGTGACAAGTAGTGTCCTTGAGACACTAGCAGAGACAATATTTCGTTACACTGCATATCCAACGGGTGTCCAAATTATGAATGTAGTGGAGATGTTGATTGAAAAGTATCCATGCCTCAAAGAGCCAGGGTCCTTTAATGGACAATATGGGTGGCAACAAAGAATTAAATATAAAATGGGAAATTATCGAGCCAAATTAAGAGGTAGCCAGCTTTCTTGCCCAGAGCTTGAGGTGAACCGGAAAAGGAAGACAAATGAAAACCCTACTCCAAAAGGCCTCAAAAGACCTAGGAAGGCTGAAGTAAATTACTTGCCACCATTTCCATTTGGGGAAACAGGAGAAGGTTTAGAGAAGGAGAGACTAGATCTCCTTAATGAAATTAGGAAGAAAAACAACAAAAACATCATTGGTGAGAAAATGGAGAAGACTTTCTCCTATCGAAGAACAGAAGTAGTTAAGGACTGCCCTGCTGTTAAAGATTTCATGGAGAGATGGCCAGCCCTTTTCTGTGAATCTGAGGTAAACTTCAGTTCTTTTCTTTGTTGGCATAATATGCAGTGATGTCAAATAAAAAAAATTTGAAGTGCAATACAAAAATTTACCAGTGCACTCAACTGTAATCATCACTTGATTGTGTTACATTTTATTTTCTGTTTTAGATCAAGAATGAATTTAGAAGAATCACCACAATTTCCTTGGAGCGTACATTCTTGGAAAAGCTGGACTTCTACACTCCAAAACTCCTGGCTTTGTTTGAGATGAAGGGTGGGGTTGCTGGCATAAGAATTAGACATTTGCTGGATTCACTCAGCCAGGTAAAATGTAAATTTTGTTTACAATTGTGAATCACTTATGTGATGGTATGCTGCTTCCTGACTCTGTAAATATGTTGTTATATGTAGATGTATACACATTTAATGTTCACTGCATTTTACTTCTGTTTTTAACAGCAAGAAGATAGGCGAGACGTTGTGATTCGCTGCCTCCTGTCTTTCCTTGGAGAATCAGCTGAGGAGCTCATTGAAGACCACCAGGTAGTACAGTTCAATTAAATTCAAATTTATTTGTATAGTGCTTTTTACAGTGTACAATGTTACAAGGCAGCTTTACAAAAAACACAATGTTGAATGATCAATAGATTAAAACAAATCAAAGAAAAAGTAATAATCAATTATTAGTCTAGTGCTGACTTTGTTTGAAGTCCTTGCATGGCCCGGCGTCATCAAGTCTTGGGTCATCTAACGTCTTACTGGGAGGCGGGGTCCAGACATGGATATACAATAGTTAGTGTAGCAGCTAGCAGTTAGCTAGCTACATACACAGCTACATCCATTTCTATTTTACCTTGATTTTGGATGTAGACAGTAGTGGTTTGACTGATATACTGTATTTGTGTTATGTGGTAGATGTTCTTTTTATTTCTGAGCCATTAAACCGTCTACAAGGAAATCTTCCACAATCGTTGTTTTTTGCAGAATTTTCTGCATATTTGAACCCTGTCAAGCACTGACGATGATGCTGAGATCCATGTTTTCATACTGAGGAAAATTGAAAGGCTTATACACCATTGTTACAAAACTTAAAGAACACCCAGTGATGGCAGCACCACACATTTAACTTGGACAGGATTTCCAGTGTAAATTGTTATTTTGTTTATATTTCTTATCTTTCATTTATATATTGTCTTTAGAAACCATTCAGATGTTTCCCAAAAGACATAATAATTTACACCAATTATCATTTCCAGAGGTTTACACCCTCCTGACTCTAAATGTACGGTGTTATCTTTATTAGCATCACTAAATGTTTCTATCTACTGTAATAATTGTGTATGAGTCTCATTATTGTGTTCAATGTAAAAGTATAATTTAACAGCATACAGATACTGCTGAAGAAACTGCATATTGGGTTTAAATATGCAGAAAATGCTAAATATACTGAAGACTAGTTGACAGTTTGTCTCAGAACAGGAACCCACTGAGGAAAATTGAAAAAGTGATACTGTACAGTATTTTAACCACTTTGCACTGATTTGTGTATTTCACAGGATGTCAGCAGAGACATGATTAAGGATACCTTCTCCAGTCATGTCATGAAAATCATCGTACTGAGCAGATCTGTAGAAGAGGAAGATGCCAGTATATCTGATGTCATCATTGTCATCGAGGGAACTGAGGTGCTGCTGGGATGTAAAAATCTCACAAATGCATGTCTTTCACTCATGGGCTGCATTTACTCCCTAAACTTAAGCTATCCCCCAAAGCTGAGAAACACATTTGAAGTGTTTCAGAAAATCTTTCTTGGGCTAGATGCTTTAAAATTTTCTCCAAAGGTTAACTCTTTGCATAGAAAGCTTCTAATGTAATCTACTAGTTGGGCACTACTTGCACTTATTTACACTACTTATGCTGTTTTACTGTTTTTTTTTTTTTTTTTTTTTTTTTTTTTGCAAGAAAGGTTGTTCAGAAAACAACTACAACTTCAACTACAGTACTGTTTAACATAACCATTCTTATGCATTTTAAGTAATGCTATTCTGCTGGAGACTATAGATGCAGAGTTTTATTATTATTTTATTTGATGTTTTTGTTCCCTTAGTTTAATCTTATTGAAATTAAAGTTAACTAATGAAAGGCAGCTACTAGTTTGACATTATTTGCACTTTTACACTTTTGTATTTGATATCTGCAACTGAGATTGTTGTAAAATGTTTATGTTATATTTAAAGGTTTTATATGTTTAAATGTTTATGCATTTTAATGCACTGTGTGGTTGTTCTAAAAAAGTTTACTGGAGTAAAATGCACTATAGTGCACCATTTACCAGAACCATCAAACAGATGCAGTTTTACTATTTTTTTATTTCATGCTCTCATCTGTTAAGGAATCTCATAGAAATAAAAGTATTCAAGTAAAATGTATGTCAGTGTTATTTTATTGACCACCATTTAAATACATAAACAACATCAAATAATGTTAAAATAATATTTAAAGTAAAGGTTACTCAAAATTTAAAATAAGATAACTAGGATTATTGTGTAAAAAAAAAACATTTATAAGCATTACTTAAGTAAAATATATAAACAAACAGTCAATACAGTTTACTGGGAAATTACAAGTAAACTTTACTTGAGATTTTCTAATTAAAGCTAAAGTTCCTTGTGTTTAGTAAATCCTTTTTTTAAGTAAATCCTACTCCAAATTTTTTTCAGTGCAATACTCAAAAATAGAAAGAGAATTTGTTTACAGAACATGTTACAAGATGCCAAATAATATTAAAGGCTCCAGCTGAAAATATATTTTCTTCCCTTAAACAAACAATTAGGCAAAAATGATTAAGAACAAAACTTCAATATTTTACAATTATTACCTTATATGATATATTTCCTGTTTCCTGTCATCATTGTTTGCCTCTATTGTGACTAAATGCAAGACAAATGAATGATTAATAATTCTAATTTTATATTTAGTTTTTAGTGGTAGTTATAAATCACTATACATTGACAGGAGTGCCCACAGTAGAGATGGGAGTGAGTGTTGACTGTAGAGGAGAAATTAGAAAATAATAAGCAGACATGCAAAAACTGGGAGACGGCAGTAAAGCACTGAGAGCAGATGTGCCAAACGAGAGAAAACGATGTGGAAGCTGTTGGAAGGGCTGAAATTGTGGAAAGCTGATGAAGAAGGACTTAGTAGTCTGTGAGAAATCCTGCAAGACAGGAAGAAAGAGAATTGATCACATGATGAACAAAAAAAAACATCGACAAAAACAGATGGCAGACAACAACATACTGTAACTGTAGCATGTATAACAGTTAACAGAACGTTGTCGTCTGTTGGTGTAGATGCTAAAATAGTTATTATCATAGTTTTTGTTCATGGTGTGAACAGCTTTAAGTTTAAGATATCATGTACTGTTCGAACGGGATAAGACAGTGGCAATTTGTAAAGGTTAATAAAGAAAGAACACAATGGACTTAATATAGACTTTATGATACAAACACTCTGACTACTTACTTCTCATGCTAATTTTGCTAGCATTAGAGTTCAGGCAATGGCCAATGACAAAAGTACGAGTGAAAGTCGTAGAATTTTGCATAACTACACTTGTACAATATTATATAAATTTGCTGATTTGCTGTTAATTGTATGAATGAGTTCGACATGACACTTTGTTGGTAGTTCTTTCTGATGGGGCCATGGAGCAAACTGTGCAAAATATAACTGCAGTACAGTTCAGTCAAGATGCTCAGACTTGACAGCTTCTTCAAGATCAGCACTGGGAGCTTCGAGTTCAAGTTCCCTGTTAATTCTAGCAGCTTTCTGACAGAATTGGTCAAAATTATGAGATTATAAAAATATCATGATTGACCACAGAAAAAAAAAAAAAAAAAAAAAAAGTAAAGGTGTGGCAAGCATTTTAGTTACTGTGCATAACAAATAGTATACCATAAAAATCACAGTTAAAACTATGCTTACAGTGTTAAAACCATGGTAAACACTGTGGTTATTGTGCAAATACCACAGTAAAACTATGGATACTGAGGTAAAACTATGGTAAGTGTTATGGTTATTGTGCTTTAAAAACAAATACCACAGCAAAACTATGCTTACTGTGTTAAAACCATGGTAAACCTTGTGGTTGTGCTTTAACTACAAATACCACAGTAAAACTACAGTTACAGTGGTGAAACCATTGTAAGTGTTGTAGTTATTGTGCTTTAACTACAAATACCACAGTAAAACTATGGATACTGAGGGAAAACTATGGTAAGTGTTGTGGTTATTGTGCTTTGACTACAAATACCACAGTAAAACTATGGATTGTAACGCCACGCCAGCAGAGGGAGCCCTTACCCATGCTGTTGCTGCTCCCTCTGCTGCCTCGTTGGTAACTTCCTGTTTGGTGGCCATAAAGTGAGGCCATTTCCAAACTGACTTCGCCAAGTATTGTTTTGCTCAGCGGACTCTACCAAGCGTTTTTCCTGTTTTCGATTATCACAGTTTGGTTTCTTGTCATTGTTTTCCTTTGTTTTTTGCCACAGTTTTGTCTAGTTCACTGCCATAGTTTTTGCCTCGTTTCACAGCCCTGTTCATTTGTCACTTTGGACTGCTCTCTCTGGTTTTTGGACTCTGCCTGTTTGTGTGGATTACGCTATTGTTTTGCCTTCGTAACTTTGTTTGTTTGGAGATTGACCCTGACTGTCTGACTACGATCTGTATAATAAAGCTTGCACTTGGATTTTACACGCTTCCTACGAGTCCGCGTTACAGAAATCTTCGCCACCCAAAAATCCAGCGGCTTTCAGAAGATACAGATCAAACCATGGATCCAGCATCACGCCTCCTCCACCTCCGCCAAGGTAACCGGCCCATTGAGGATTATGTAACTGACTTCTGTGAACTGTGCTCTTAGGTGGACTTTAATAATACATCTCTCAAGGACATTTTCCGTTTTGGTTTATGTAAGGACATTTCATGTTTCATGCCACGTAATACCCCACATTTGTCTCTTGAAAAATACATGGACCTTGCACTCCGGTTAAGTGGCTCACCTTTTACTGTTGGGATTGCGGAGGAGGGACCCCGCAATCCTGCAGTAACCCCCATACCTCAACCTGCTCACGTCATGTCAAGCAAGCCAGAAACCTTTCACGCCAAGTCCACCAAGCCAAAGCCTGCTCAAGTCATGTCTGGAATTATTCAAGTAACGTCAGAGCCCTATCATGCCATGCCTGCCAAGCCAAAGTCTACTCAAGTTATGCCTGCCAAATCAAAGCCTGTTCAAGTCACATCCACCAAGTCAAGGTCTGCTAACGTCACGTCTGTCAAGCTACAGCCAGTTCACTCCACAACTGCCAAACCACCACCTGCACTCACCATGCCTGCCGCTCCAGGGCCTGCTCACACCATGCCTGCCCGTCTAGAGTCTGCATCTGTCATGGCCGCCCTCCTACAACCAGCTCACAAGATGGCCACCATCCCAGAGCCAGTCCACAAGATGGCCGCCATCCCAGAGCCAGTCCACAGGATGGCCGCCAGCCCCAAGCCTGTTCACAAGATGGCTGCCCCGTCTGAGTCCCCGGCCAAGATGGCTGCCACGCCTGAGCCTCATCAAGTCAAAATCATCTCATCCAAATCTCATCTCGCCATGTCTGCTGCACCCAAAGCAAATCAAGTGATGCCTGATCCTCCGGTGTCAAGTCAAGTCAGGGCTACACTTGTGCCAAGTCAAGATACAGCTGTTGTTCTCCATGAGCCAAGCCAAGATACAGCTGTTCTCCATGAGTCAAGCCAAGACACAGCTGTTGTTCTCCACGAATCAGGCCAAGTCACAGCTGTTCCCCACGAGTCAAGCCAAGTCACAGCTGTGCCCCACGAGTCAAGCCAAGTCACAGCTGTGCCCCACGAGTCAAGCCAAGTCACAGCTGTGCCCCACGAGTCAAGCCAAGTCACAGCTGTTCCCCACGAGTCAAGTCAAGTCACAACTGTTCCCCACGAGTCAAGTCATGTTACAGCTGTTGTCCCTGAGCCAAGCCAAGCCACAGTAGATCTTCATGAGCCAAGCCAAGTTACAGCAGATCTTCATGAGCCAAGTCAAGTTGCTGCTGTTATTCCCGAGCCAAGTCAAGCCACAGCTGACCTTCATGAACCAAGTCAAGCCACAACTGACTTTCATGAGCCAAGTCAAGCCACAGCTGACCTTCACGAGCCAAGTCAAGTCACAGCTGGACTGCACGAGCCAGGTCAAGTCACCGCTGTTCTTCACGAGTCAAGTCAAGTCACGGCAGGCCTCCCTGAGTCAAGTCAAGTCACGGCAGGCCTCCCTGAGTCAAGTCAAGCCACGGCAGACCTCCCTGAGTCAAGTCAAATCACAGCAGACCTCCCTGAGTCGAGTCAAGTCACGGCAGACCTCCCTGAATCAAGTCAAGAAACTGCTGTCCTGCCAGAACCTAACCAGGTCCCCTCTGACCTTCCAAAATCACATCACATCTCAGCTGATCCTCTAGAGCCTCCTCACGTCACAGCTGACCACCAAGAACCTCATCACGTCTCAGCTGATCCCCTAGAGCCTCATCATGTATCAACTGAACCAAGCCACGCAGAGCCCACGCTCCCAAGTCACGCAGAGCCCACATTCCCAGGCCACAAGTCCACAGCATCAACACCCTCAAGGCCAACAGACATCCCACTATCTACTGTGCTGCCGGTAATGGCCGTTGCCATTTTCAGTGTGTGGGCTGCACACTGTGCTCCAGAGGCCTCGACTGTCCACGAATTTGCTCCAGAGGCCTCGTCTATCCACGAGTCTGCTCCAGAGGCCTTGCCTGACTGCAAGTCTGCCCCAAAGGCCTCATCTGACTACAAGTCTGCTCCTGAGGCTTCATCTGTCCACAAGTTCATGCCCATACCTCCTGAGGTGTCAGCTCACGCTGTAGAACCTCCTAAGGAGGTGGCGTCCATTTATGAACTCACTGCCACGTCTGTCCAAGAATCTGCGCCTATGCCTCCAGAGGTGTCAGCACATGCTGTAGATCCTCCAATGGGGGCGGCGTCCTCCTATGAACTCTCTACCTGTCATGTCATAGCCAAGAAGCCATATCATGAACTCTCTGCCTGTCATGCCACGGCCAAGGAAGTCTGCCGTGAACACACTGCTCTGCTATGGATCTCACTAGTTCCACTGTGGATATCTCTGCTCCTGCCTGCTCTGCCTGCCTCGCCATGGCTTCCTGTTCTGTCTGCCCTGCCCTGCCTGCTCTGCCTGCCCCGCAATGTCTCCCTGTTATGCCTGCTCTGCCTGCCTCGCCATGGCTCCCTGCTCTACCTGCTCTGCCTGCCCCACCATGGCTTCCTACTCTGCCATTGCTCCACGGCCCAGGTCCTCCGAGGTCCCACTGTCTGCCATTGGTCTACGGTCCAGGTCCTCCAAGGTTACACTGTCTGCCATTGCTCCACGGCCCAGGTCCTCCAGTGCTTCACTGTCTGCTGGGGGGGGATTCTGTAACGCCACACCAGCAGAGGGAGCCCTTACTCATGAACTGACTGTTGCTGCTCCCTCTGCTGCCTCGTTGGTAACTTCCTGTTTGGTGGCCATAAAGGGAGGCCATTTCCAAACCAACTTTGCCAAGTATTGTTTTGCTCAGCGGACTCTACCAAGCGTTTTTCCTGTTTTCATTGCCCTGTTTTTGATTATCACGGTTTGGTTTCTTGTCATTGTTTTCCTTTGTTTTTTGCCACAGTTTTGTCTAGTTCATTGCCATAGTTTTTGCCTCGTTTCACGGCCCTGTTCTTTTGTCACTTTGGACTGCTCTCTCTGGTTTTTGGACTCTGCCTGTTTGTGTGGATTACGCTATTGCTTTGCCTTCGTAACTTTGTTTGTTTGGAGATTGACCCTGACTGTCTGACTACGATCTGTATAATAAAGCTTGCACTTGGATTTTACACGCTTCCTACGAGTCCGCGTTACATGGATACTGAGGTAAAACTATGGTAAGTGTTGTGGTTATTGTGCTTTAACTACAAATACCACAGTAACACTATGGTTACTAGGGTAAAACCATGGTAAACACTGTGGTTACTGTGCTTTAACTACAAATACCACAGTAAAACTATGATTACTAAGGTAAAACCATAGTAAACATTGTGGTTGTTGTGCTTTGACTACAAATACCACAGTAAAACTACAGTTACAGTGGTAAAACCATTGTAAGTGTTGTGGTTATTGTGCTTTAACTACAAATACCACAGTAAAACTATGATTGCTGAGGTAAATCTATGGTAAGCGTTGTGGTTATTGTGCTTTAAAAACAAATACCACAGTAAAACTACAGTTACAGTGGTAAAACCATTGTAAGCGTTGTGGTTATTGTGCTTTAACTACAAATACCACAGTAAAACTATGGATACTGAAGTAAAACTATGGATACTGAAGTAAAACTATGGTAAACTTTGTGGTTATTGTGCTTTAAAAACAAATACCACAGTAAAACTATGGTTACAGTGGTAAAACCAAGGTAAACGTTGTGGTTGTTGTGCTTTCACTACAAATACCACAGTAAAACTATGGTTACTGAGGTAAAACCATGATAAACGTTGTGGTTGTTGTGTATTGGCTACACATAACATGGTCAGGCAATAGTTACTATGGTAAAAATATGGTAAATGTGCGGACTTTTACATGATCGCGCTTATCACGCGATACTGGGTTGGTTGATTTGTAAAGCTGTCATCAGCCACGTGAACATGATTAAAACGGTTTTATTTATTTATCTATTTCAAAACTGCAACAGTTAGAAGTTAGCTTAGGCTAATGTAAATGGCAGGCTAATGTTAGCAGCTGTGCTAACAAAGCAGCCGACTGTTCTACTAACTAATTTGAACGCATACGCTTACATTTTAATACATGACCCCATGTAAGGAGATGCAGAAGCACCAAAATAATTAAAATAATGATCTCATTACAAAAGAAAAGATTATTGCTCTTTCTTACCTGTTTGAAGGTGTACAGGCATCAGGCGAACTGGGCAAACCGAGCCTCGCTGGTGACGTCACTGCCGTAGAAGATGCTGCGTGGTATTTGTACGCATCTGCTCTCCACAGAAGTTAATGGGAAGGATTGGCGTATCATATGCACGCGAAATTGGACTTTGGCGTATGTATTACACGCAATTGGAAAGTGTAAAAGTGTAAAGCCGTGTTATTTATACGCAAATTGATGAGAACGGGTTGAGTGTATAGTGCACAGCATAAATGAGTACACCCTCTCTGAATAAATATAAACAATGTATTTTCTTAATGATTACTACAATAATTAATGGAAAGATGGCAAAATTTAAATGTATTAAACATATACTTAATAAAAACTACAAAATATATGCCAATATCTTCCGTAAAATAAGCAAATTACCCAATTTTGTTTAAATGAAGGATTGCAGAAATGAGTACACCCTAGATGTAATTCAGCAAATGTATAATATTCTAGTACTTAGTATGTGTCACGCTGGCGTGTGCGGGGAATGATCAGGATGAGCCAGGAGATCCAAAACATGTAACTTTATTAAATAATCCAAAAGGTAAACAGGAACGGACAGGAAAGAGCAGGGAACCAAAACGCAACACAACGTAAACGGACAGATATGACAATACAAGAACCGAGCATCAGATGTGGAACACAGCCAAACTTAAATACAAGGACTAATCAGGGGGAGACAGGTGTGGATGATTAGACAGTGACGTAACAAATTGAAAACGGAACAGGAAATAAGGGCAAATACCAAATAAGGGCATACATTGGGAAAACACACAAAACACCCTGCTGAAAAAAACAGCTAAAACCAGCTTAAGCTGGTTGGCTGGTTTTAGCTGGTTTAAGATAGAAGTAGCTGGTTTTTTGCTGGTCTCCCAGCCTGGCCAAGCTGGTCAAGCTGGTCTCCCAGCCAGGCTGGTTTCAGCTGGAAGTAGCTGGTTTTAGCTGGTCTCCCAGCCTGGCCAGTCTGGTTTTAGCTGGTTTAAGATGGAAATAGCTGGAAGTAGCTGGTTTAAGCTAGAAGTAGCTGGTCTCCCAGCCTGGCCAGGCTGGTTTTAGCTGGTTTAAGCTGGAAGTAGCTGGTTTTAGCTGGTCTCCCAGCCTGGCCAGGCTGGTTTTAGCTGGTTAAGCTGGAAGTAGCTGGTTTTAGCTGGAAGGTGCTGGTTTTAGCTGGTCTCCCAGCCTGGCCAGGCTGGTTTTAGCTGGTTAAGCTGGAAGTAGCTGGTTTTAGCTGGTCTCCCAGCCTGGCCAGGCTGGTTTTAGCTGGAAGTAGCTGGTTTTAGTTGGTCTCCCAGCCTGACCAAACTGGTGTCCATTTGACCTAATTACAAATTAATCAGTTTGTTTCACTTACTGACAAGGTTCAATTCAAGGTAAGTTTAGTATCATAATCAGGCAGGCTAGATGATACATCTTAAATTATTCTAGTTGTTAATGATATATCTGAGAAGAGTCTTAAATAAATTGTAGTATAAAGTATAGCATAAAATCAAGCTAGCACTCAAAAAATCAGCATAGAACTCAAATCAGATTAAATTATTGTCTGAAGAAATACATTCACCATAGTTGTATGACCAAATATAGTCAGCTGTTTTATTTTTAAGGAGTGTTTCGGTATTAGACTTTTACACAAGATATAAATTAAACAAACACAGTCTTTATATAACAGATAACAATCACCTGCAATAAAAAAAAACACTACGTGAAAAAAAAACAATATCTTTAACAAGAAATGCTTAAAGCGTAATCTGATCAGTGGATCACGTGTTGGTTTGAGCAAACCTACAGCATATTGCTGTAAATTTGAAATCTACAGAGGCGGGATTTTCTTCAACGGTAGACATTCGGGAGCAGTGGCGGTTCTACACTGAATTGCTCCCCGGGCGAGACTCCCTCCCGGCACTCCATCCCGGTATATGATGGATTCTATTGGTGGGTGGGATGGTAAATCCTATTGGAAAAGTGTCCAAAACACACTACAATAAGGAATTTTGAAATAGTTTCACTGGAAAAAGTTAATGGTTCATAATGCTATTTAATAGAAACCATTAGAATTTCTGTGATGGTTTGTATATTAGGCTTTTATTGTGTTTTTTTAGCAAGGTAAGCATAGCAAGCATCATAAGCAAGAAGGCTAACAAACCTAAGAGTTAACGTTATACCACTAATTAACATAATGACATGAATACCTTAATCATACAGAGAGAACATTGTTGCATACCTTTATCTTTTGCCCGTTTCTCCTCATCTTCTTTTCTTTTTTTCCTAAATTGGGCACCTGACAGCTTTGGCCTTTTTCTCTCCATCGCTGTGTTTACTTTGTAATCGACAATCAACAGATTTCCCATCCCCCAACGCTGTCACTCACGACCAGAAGTCAAGACTAAACCAATTCACCTCCACATCATAATCGTTTTTTATTACCTATTTTTATTAGCAATTTCACACAATTAAATAAATAAAAAAAGTGCAACTTATTGGTCTGTTTATAATTTTTTTTCTCTCTTTTTTTTTTTTTTCAAAGTAATATTTTGAATGAAATGTGCGTTTTTTGTAATAAAGTCAGGTGTCACTGACATAGTTTAGCCCACCTCCTTGTCCGCTTCATTTGGGAGAGGTGAACTGTACTCTGCGCCCCCTCATCCCATCTCCTCTCCTCTCCGTTCGCTCAGCTTCTGTGCGGCTCCTTCAGCAGCAGGGGCGGCACAGGTATCATAGACAATAGAAAACCGCTTAGCGGCACAGATGATTTTTTTTTTCCTCCAAGTTCGTGTGCCGCCCCCCACGTGTCATGAAAAAATGCTGCTCCGGGCGGCTGCCCCGTTCGCCCATGCCTAAAACCGCCACTGTTCGGGAGCAGCAATAAGTACGATTCACAACTGCGGTAAGTGATTTATTTCACTTTTAATTTTTCATGCTTGGTAACTGCAGTAGGGTCTACATTCGCGGTAACCGCAGATTAACGAATCCTCCGTCCGCGGGGCGCGAGGGAGACTTGTGCCGGGTTTAAGGAGCGCGGTCGCGGGAGGATTTCACACATTCCCCGGCCTCATAGCGGCTATAGGCGGAAAATCTCTGGGTTCCTACGGTAATAATTACACGCTTCACTGACAACAGTTGTGATTCACGGGAACGTCGTGTTGTTCAGCACACTTTCTCGTTAGTATTTTATGATGTAAATCAAATTTGCACAAGCAGTCATCTGTAAACACGGGCGCCGAAATGAAACGCGTGACGTTACTCAAGTCTCGCAACTCGCGGTCATCCCGCTCACGGAGGATGTAAACTGTAACTTAAACTCTGAACGGTGCTGTTAAAGCGGTTAACGTAAGCAGAGAGACGTGCGAGAACCTTTGATAACTTGCTAATTCGCTTATTGTTTGATTGTAATGCTTTTTGCTAACTTTGGTTTAAAGAATGAGTTAATTCAGCCCATCTTTTTGTCTGGCCTGTTAGCAGCATATATTCACTCTGGAGTAACCTTACCAGGAGGAGACAGACGGAGATTTGGAGTTCATTCAAAGGTAATGGTTGCATTCTAAGAATTTAAATACCTGAATTTTACATGTAGATATGTTAGAAGATGTTTCTCAACTCCAGAAGAGAGACGGATTTTAAGGGAGAATGATTCAGATATATCTGTTTCCTGACTGATTTGTAGATATTACAGAGGAGCTAAGAAGTCGAAAGGAAAAGTGCCATCTATAACAACAGGGCAAATGGTACAGAAGAGACCGGTTGAAGTGAACTCAAGTTGCCACTCTTCTTTGCAAAGTGAAGGACTGTCAGCAGAATTTCTGAAATGTAAGACATACACACATACCAAAATCTCCTTCTTCCTTTTATTATATTCTTTTATTATCTACATTGCCATTCAATAGTTTGGGATTAGTACAATTTTTTTTATGTTTTTTTTATTAAATAAGTCTCTTCTGTTAATCAAAGCTGCATTTAATTGATCAAAAATACAGAAAATTAATTGAAAAAAAAGTAATGTTGTGAAATATTATTGCAATTTAAAATATAGTTTTTTTGTCTATTTTAATATGCTTTAATTTATTTCTGAATTTTCATTTTTCATAATGTCTTTTCATTACGCCAGTCTCACATGATCCTTTATAAATCATTGTAATATGCTGATTTATTATCAATTTTAGAATAGAATAGAAATATTTTTTTTTTGGAACCTATGATACTTTCAGGATACTTTCATGGATAAAAAAAAAGTTTTGTTTTTTTTTTAACTTTTATCCAACAAGTATGTGTTAAACTGAAATTGATAGTAAAGACTTCTATTGTTAGATAAGATTTCTATTTTCTGTTTTCTATTTGTTGAGAGGTAATCTAATTTTTCTATTCATTCATGCATGCACTATATGTAATCATTTGGCCTGCCCATGACTAAAAATTTCTGGTCAACTAGTAGTCATTTATTTTTAAGAGATTAGTCGACTAATTGCATATTAATAAACTATATAATTTATAATAATGAACCTTTAATTGCCTATAGCCCATCAGCGCTCAAGCGCACACAAAGCTTGCCACAGAACACTGGCAGAAGTAATGATTATAAATGTGTCAGGTAAAGAAAACAGCGAAGAAGACTGCCTTAACATTATAATAATTCATTAATATGTGTTTTCTGTATTTTTGGCTGCAGTGAGAAAGTCGATAACACTTGTCATCTCTACATTGGATGTGCACGTTTGATTGAATGGATTACACAATCTGAAAATATTTGTTTTCCATTTTAACTGGCTTATTTAAAAGTAGACATTTCGCTTTCTATAGATACATTTTTTCATGTCTGTGAAGTAAGCATGGAGTTTCTGTTTTTTTGACACCCTCAAGTTCTTAGAGATATATAGATATATATGTATGTATGTATACACACACTTCCATTTGGATATATCAATTTTATCTTTATTTTAGCAATAAAAGGAACAACTATCAGGGGCATTTTTCTAAATTATTGCAGGCTATGTCTGGGATAAAAAAGGAAAATGTGCAACAAAGACATGACACTATAGTTTGTTTGTTTTTAAGTAGTTTTACTTGTTGAAAATTAATAATCTAAATTATTTATTTTTTTAAGTCTGTTTCAGTGACTGGCGGAAACAAAAGGAGCCTGAAAGAAGAGAGAGAGAGAAGAGGGAGAAACAAGTGGGGCATTACACATCCCAAAAAAATACAAGATATGATAAAAAGAAAAGAAAAATGAAAATGCATAATATGTTTAGAATTCTGTTATCGTTCATCTTCACCATTAATTCTTAATATAGTTTTAGAATTGTAATCATTCCAATTATTTTGTAAATATTTTGTAAATATTTGTTATTAAAGGGGCTGTAAGATCAAATAAAAATTGTTTTAATGGTTCCTTGTGGTCCTGCAGATTATTAAAAGTAAACATATTACTTATTTGTTGCATTATTTGTCAGGAAAATTGAGGCAGACACTATGTAATCAATCCATCATCAAACATTTTGACCAGCTAAGACCAGCCTGGCTGACCAGCTTGACCAGCTTAAACCAGCTAAGACCAGCCTGACCAGCTTGACCAGCTAAGACCAGCCTGGCTGACCAGCTAAAACCAGCTAAGACCAGCCTGACCAGCTTAAACCAGCTAAGACCAGCTTGACCAGCTTAAACCAGCTAAGACCAGCCTGACCAGCTATGACCAGCTAAGACCAGCCTGGCTGACCAGCTAAAACCAGCTAAGACCAGCTTGACCAGCTAAGACCAGCCTGACCAGCTTGACCAGCTAAGACCAGCCTGACCAGCTTAAACCAGCTAAGACCAGCTTGACCAGCTTAAACCAGCTAAGACCAGCCTGACCAGCTATGACCAGCTAAGACCAGCCTGGCTGACCAGCTAAAACCAGCTAAGACCAGCCTGACCAGCTTAAACCAGCTAAGACCAGCCTGACCAGCTAAGACCAGCCTGGCTGACCAGCTAAAACCAGCTAAGACCAGCCTGACCAGCTAAAACCAGCTAAGACCAGCCTGACCAGCTTAAACCAGCTAAGACCAGCCTGGCTGACCAGCTAAAACCAGCTAAGACCAGCCTGACCAGCTTAAACCAGCTAAGACCAGCCTGGCTGACCAGCTAAAACCAGCTAAGACCAGCTTGACCAGCTAAGACCAGCCTGACCAGCTTGACCAGCTAAGACCAGCCTGACCAGCTTAAACCAGCTAAGACCAGCTTGACCAGCTTAAACCAGCTAAGACCAGCCTGACCAGCTATGACCAGCTAAGACCAGCCTGGCTGACCAGCTAAAACCAGCTAAGACCAGCCTGACCAGCTTAAACCAGCTAAGACCAGCCTGACCAGCTAAGACCAGCCTGGCTGACCAGCTAAAACCAGCTAAGACCAGCCTGACCAGCTAAAACCAGCTAAGACCAGCCTGACCAGCTTAAACCAGTTAAGACCAGCCTGGCTGACCAGCTAAAACCAGCTAAGACCAGCCTGACCAGCTTAAACCAGCTAAGACCAGCTTGACCAGCTTAAACCAGCTAAGACCAGCCTGACCAGCTATGACCAGCTAAGACCAGCCTGGCTGACCAGCTAAAACCAGCTAAGACCAGCCTGACCAGCTTAAACCAGCTAAGACCAGCCTGGCTGACCAGCTAAAACCAGCTAAGACCAGCCTGACCAGCTTAAACCAGCTAAGACCAGCTTGACCAGCTTAAACCAGCTAAGACCAGCCTAACTAACAACACAAAAAGGTGTAGTGAATAATGCAAATAATTCTAAGCTCTGAAATCAAGACTCATGCAGTGCAGGAAATCTCACACCATCATGTAGTGAGAAGAAGACCCAGACGAAAGACAAAACGAGTTGGCCAGGCAAGAAAGCTAAACACAGGGAACTCGGGAACTAGGGAACACACGCGAAACGACCATAGAAATAACCACAATACTCCGTGAGTCACAGGGGGACAGTCCGGGGCTTATATAGCGCGCCTGATTGACCACAGGTGTTGGTGCAATCAGCGCGATGGGTGATGGGAGACGTAGTCCGGGGTGTAGTGCAACAGTCTGTGTGATGTGAACTGTACAGCGAACACTGGTGGTGGGCAGACCGGACAGGATTCGTGACAAATACAAAGATCAACATATTACCATAAACTTGAAAATCCAAAAATCAAAGCAAATCATAAACAAAACAGCAGGGCCTAGACATCAGAAGTTGTTGTGGTTTCCCCTCTTCCCCGTCATAGAATTACTCTTGAGTCTTGGGTTTTGATGCCAAAAAATAGACTTTATTGCCGAAACAATCAAGCCGAGTTGTCTATAGAGAACTGATCTTTACTTGGTACGGGACAGCGTTATATAGTGGTCTTCGCACACAAACATGTCACCCTAAATCACTGGGGGGGGGGGGGTCCCTAAGGTAAACACTATCATGGGAAACAGATGGTTTTCCTTAACGGCGTCTTAGTAGGCCCCTAAAATAATATGAGATATAGCTCTGCTAGTGAGGCCTAAAGGATAACCATATGGGCTTGTCTATTTTCCATACTTATGGCCTCTACAACAACACAGGACATGCTTGCCCAGCGACATATAGGGTAGGACTTATAATGGTAAAATAATTTGGACACAATTCCTTTATATTTTAGTTAATAAAATCTTCCTCAAAGTCTGCATGCATAGAGCTCCACAAGCAAAGATCTGTCAAATAAAAAAAACATAAATACAGACACCTTTAACAACCTAGATTAATATAAATACAAACATTACAAATAAAACACTTGCTGCGAAGCAAATGCAACATGGTGCCGTAATCACTGAAAATACACAAATCACAATCCACATCAATATTATCACTGTAACAACTATAGATCCACTGCACACATACCTCTGCCGTAATCTAAGAGTGTAATGTGACTGAGCAGAATAGAACCACTGCGTAACACAGAATCCACAGCTCCGAAAATAACTGCATTAACAGCTCACATGCTCTCACACTCGTGTCGAGGGTTACCTCCCTGTGATTAACACAGAATAAACAATATAAAAAACAAAACATCTTTATATGAGCTTTGATACAGCATCAGAACAAAGACCATGCTCATAGCTCACCATCACATTTCAGAGTCACGTCACCAGAATGAGACAACGAAAATCACAACATCAGGAAGTTACGCAATCTTCTTCTTCTTCTTCTTCTTCTTCTTCTTCTTCTTATATTTTATGGCGGTTGGCATCCAGCGTATTGATGCTTTACCACCACCTTCTGCTCCGGAGTGAGGATCAGAAAATAGGTTTTCAGACTTATATCACCTGCTTTCCCTATGGCCTAAAATTTTGTCCCAGTCCTGCCCTGTTCTACATGGTGGTTGTTTAGCTTTGACAAATTTATTATCTAACAACATTTTAAATGTAAGTACCTTCCTTCTTGGAAGTGCACGAGGAACTTATGCAATCGCGGAAGGCACTTTTTTCTGCCAGAACATGGCCTGTTGGCTACTCCACCCTTGACGGTGCATCAGGGTACTCGGACATGCCACAGGTGGAGCATGTGATTGCTGTGCATTTATCTCCACAAAACGCCACCACCTGGCCACACCGCCCTGTAAGGCCCTGTCCCAAATGGCACACTTCATGAGCACTTGTGAGACCGTAGGGCAGGGGTGTCAAACTCAATCAGAGAAGGGGCCAAAATTTAAAACACAGTGTAAGTCACGGGCCAAACAGGTTAACATTTTATTGAAGAGACTAAAATCACTTTTTGTTTAATCAGAAATCTGAATTTGAACAACCAGAATACTGTAAATATTCTCAATAACACAAATTAAATAATAAAATAATACATTTTATAAAATAAATTAAATAAAAAATAATAAAATTATGTTGTTCAAATCATTTTCAAAAAGAGGACATTTCAGATATAAACAAGCTTGTGAAAATTGTCCAAATCTTGCAAATAAAAGTGTATTTTGATTTCAGGAAAAGGTGCAAAAAAATAAAAATAAATAAACAAATAACAAAAATATTTTCTTTTCTTTTTTATGTCATTTTGTCCTTGTGGGATGTTTGGCATCTTTTCTTGGCTACAAGTTCATTAATGTTTGGGGTTAGGTTCTGAGCTGTGGAAACTCTTAGAGTGGAGTGGAGGTGTTCATCAGTGAGACGGCTTCTGTGTGCGTTTTTGTTCATCTTCATCAAAGAAAAAAGTTGCTCACACAAATACGTACTACCAAACATGCAGAGCATTCGAGCAGCTTGCAAGCGAAGTTGAGGCATCGTTTCGGGAATGAAGCTGGGGAACTGTGCGGGCCCCACAGTGTCATACTTTGCCTTGAGTGTGCTGTTACACTGGAGTTCTATCAGCTCCATCTGAATGTTTGCTGGTGCTTTTTCAGCGTCAACTGCAAATGGATTACTGAACAGTTCTAAATTAAATTTCTGCGCTTCAAAGTCCGCAAAGCGTCGCGTGAACTCAGCGCGCAGCGTGCTCCGTTTATCAGCAAAATGCGCATTTGGAAATGCGGCGTTGGAGGCCTGGCTTGTAATTGTTTGGCAACACGGAAAGTGACATAAATTTCCTTGCTGCATCTGAATCTCCCACAGGCGTAGCTTGGCTTGAAAAGCTTTCACTGCATCATACATGTCTGTGATCACACGGTTCCGTCCCTGCAGCTGGAGGTTTAGTGCAGTTAGATGCTTAGTTATGTCACACAGAAATGCTAACTCGTGTAACCACTTTTCATCCCGGATAACTGTGGAGTCTTTTCCTTTACCTTCCATGAACTGGCAGATTTCCTCACGCAACTCAAAAAATCTGTTGAGAACTTTTTCTCTACTTAGCCATCGCACCTCTGTGTGATAGGGTACGTCACCAAGTTCCGACTGTATTTCCTCCAGAAAAGACTGAAATTGGCGGTGATTTAAGGCTCGGGCTCTTATAAAGTTAACTGTCTGTGTCACAGTGCTCATTACATGTTCCATCTTAAGGGCTTTACCGCACAGCGATTCTTGGTGGATAATGCAGTGATAAACTGTCAGCTCACATGTGCAATTCTCCCTCTGCATCTTCTCCCGCATCCTTCCAACTAGTCCACTCTTTTCCCCGCACATTGCGGGCGCTCCGTCAGTCGTCAGTCCCGTGAGTTTGTCCCAGGGCAGTTTCATGTCATTTACACATTTAGATACTTCTTCAAATATGTCTTTTCCTGTGGTTGTGCCATGCATTGACTTAATGCCCAAAAGTTCTTCTGTAACGCATAAGCTGGAGTCCACTCCACGGATGAAGACTGCCAGCTGTGCAGTGTCAGTCGTGTCAGCGCTCTCATCCACAGCAAGGGAGTATGCAATGAAGTCTTTTCCCTTTTCTATCAACTGTCCTTGTAAATCAGTGGCAAGATCACACACCCGATCAGCAATGGTATTTCTGCTTAGGCTTACATTTAAAAATGCTTGTTTTTTGTCTGGACACACGACATCGCACACTTTAACCATGCAGCTCTTCAAAAACTCTCCTTCGGTAAATGGCCGGGCAGATTTTGCGATCTCTTCTGCCACTATATAACTAGCTTTCACGACAGCTTCACTTTGCGATTTTAAACATAGTCTGCTGTGACGCTAGACTCTTTTTAAGCTCTTCGACCTTCTGTTGCTTCTGCTGTATGTTGAGGTCTTTGTACTTGTCCTCGTGTTTCGTCTCATAGTGCCGTCTTATGTTATATTCTTTATTTACGGCCACATTACCACCGCAAACAAGGCATACAGGTTTACCTCCAATGTCAACAAACATGTACTCTGCCTCCCAGCGTTCTTGAAAACCCCTGTTTTCAAAGTCTACTTTTCGTTTGGCCATTTCTTTCGGAGATATTTTAAGCACTGAACCATTTATCCGCTGAACACCGATGAGGCTATGACAACAGCGCAGCGGGGAGGAGGGGCTGATGCTGCGATCTGTTGCTTGGTGATTAGAGGTCATGACCGCACGGTAACTTTTGTTGTGCATTATGGGATTTGTATTAATAATATTAATCAGCGGGCCATAATAGACATATGAAATTGTCTCGCGGGCCACATATAATTTTATCGGGCCTTGAGTTTGACATGTCTGACGTAGGGTGTCCAATTTGTCATTTTAACTTTTAGAAGGGTGCTCACGAGTGCCCCCTTTGCGGGCGGCCGTTATGCACCCTCAATTAGCAGTTCTGCCAAGTCTGCACCGAGGTGAGTTCCGCGGGAGATTTGACTACCTGATAGTCAAAGCACCATTACATCATGAAAGCGTGGACTCAGAGGAAGACTGTGAGGACCTAGTGTGCGATTTGGGACAGGGCCTAAATTCTCCTCATCTCTCGTAATGAGGGCTTACATCTGTGGCTTCACCTGGTAGAGATTCCGGATGCTGAGAAAGCCGTCCCTATTCCTCCATATGAACTATTCTGTGACACTGTTAAGGACCAGCAGTTAAAAAGCAGAGGCCATGAGTCACATCTTGCCTCAGCACTAGGCATGGCTCGATACCATAATTTTGCTTTCGGTACGATACCAGATTCTAATACCTTGGTATCGATACTAGATCAATACCATAGGTGACAAATAACTAGCCTCAAAAGATAAAAAAAAAAAAGATAAAAAAAAAAAAAGTTAATTGAAAACAATTAGTATGTTAACATACTAAATATGTATTAGTTCATTTATCATTTATAAATATTATTGACCTAGATTAATAATTGCTGTAATACTGTTCAGTATTAAAAATCATGTTATTATCTCTCTCTCTCTGATTGTTTTCAGATTACAGACTCAGATAGCCAAAGAAAAAGTATTAAATATAAATCTCTCTCTCGCTCTGTCAGCTGCTTCATATTAGCGGTCGGCAGCATGGCAGAAACATTCCCTTTATATTATTGATACTAAAATTAATATAGCAAATCTCTTGATTTGTTCAAATTCAGTAAATATTTGATTGTTTGAATTTGAAATGCAAGTACAAATATTATGTGATCAAAACTAAAATGGTTCTTGTACTTTTTACTGCATTTTCATATTAAATATCACTTAATATTTAATTACATTAGGAATCTATTACTTTCTATTATTCAAGTAAAAGTAATTCAAAGATGTACTTGAGTACAAGAAAATACTACATTGTTAATGTTCTTAAGTATTAAAGTTTATGTATTGCAGTAAAAAGTATGAAAAAGCTTTGAATGTAGTGAAGTAAATTTTTTCCAAAGAAAAACACTCTTATAAACTACAGATACTTTTTAAATTTACTTGAGTAAAGCAAAATACTTCACTGCTGTCCACCTCTGATCAGTTGTGAATAAAAGTTAATTCAATCTGAATTTATGAATGATGAATAATGCACTCACATATCGATCTCTAAATTCACGGAAAAGATCAGGATGAGCAAGTGACAAACGCGTGGCAAGATTTGATGCGTTGCATCCTGTGGCAGCACATGATTTATAGCAATGCTTGCATACAGGTGCAGTAAGGTGTCACAGTTGTGTGAGACTGAGACGAACAAAGACGTAATATAATGAAAAGTCGTTAATAAACTCCGAAACAAGGGTACATCAAGACAGGAACAGCAGGAAGATACACACACCAACATACGTTAAGGTCTGATGACAAACACTGAACTGAATACAACTTATAAAGGGGTGCTAACCATACAAGGACAGGTGTGGGTGATTAACCAGTAATGACTTAACAAGGAACGGAACAGGAAAGACCATATATGGACACAAGAGGGAGAAACCAACAAAACAGTCCAACGGGGGTGTGACAAAAGGCAAAACCAACACAAACAGTCCAAGGGGTCTGACATAAGGTCAGTTTGTTTTGGGATTTTGCAATTTGGGAAACATACAGGTGAACTTAGGAACAGCAGCTTATGAAATACCAAATTGGGCAAAATGATGATATCGAACCATTTGAAACATAATATATACCGGTATTTTTCCAGTACCAGTATACTGTGCATCCCTATTCAGCACAGATCGACCACCAGATCCCTGAGGTCCCAGCTCCCATCTGCTCATCACTGATGGTGGCCCCTGCAAGGCTGCACTGGCCCCTACCCCAAGGAGCCTGGGCCATCAGCTAGACTGTTAGTCCTTCTGCAGGAAGGTGGTATTGTTGCCTCTCAGCAGGTCCCTAAGAACTTGCATAGTATTTAGAAGTGGCCCTGAGACAGGCAACACAGGGATGGAGGAGACCTTGCTGATGGATGTCGTTCTGTTTCTGCCTCTCGTACGGAGATGTGTGGTTAGCACTGCCCAATACATATATACATATATCCTCAGAAATCCATTGCTGGCATGTTTGACTCGCTCTCTTACTCAGCATTCTAGTGAAGAATTATCTGTATAGCCTACCGAGTGGTTATAACTCATTAGAGTTGGACTCTATACTCTGCTTATTCTGGACGCTGATGCACATCTTAATCTTTTTAATTCTACCTGTGCTGATATCATGAACTCTATTGCTCCCTTGAAGTATAAAAATCATAAGTATCTGTGACCTGGCACACTGAAACTATGTGTACTTTGAGACAGACTAGTAGACAGGCTGAACACAAATGGAAGAAGGACAGATTGCAGGTTTCATATGAAGCTTTGAGGAACTTCTACAACTTGTTTCAGAAAGCTGCAAAGGCTGCAAAATGCAAATATTTGTCTGTTATTACAAACTATTGTCACAAAACTCTCAAAGTTCTCTTTTCTACTGTTCACTCTGATTTAAATCCTTCTGTGTATTCAATCCTAGACAATTTTGGAAAGTTTTTTTGCTGAGAAAATCACAACATTAAGATCACAGCTGTCTAGTTCAGTATACATTTTGCATGATTTATCATTATGTTCTTAAACCTGGTCTGAGTTTGAGCCTATTGATTTGATCTCATGTAAGGAAACTGTTGGTCATATAAAACCTGTCTTCAGGATATTATTCCACCTCTTTTCTTTAGACAAATTATGAACACAGTTGGTCCTGGTCTGTTATTGGTTATCAACAAATGTTTGTCTACTGGTTCCTTCCCTAACAGTCTTAAATGTGCTGTAGTCACGCCATACCTTAAAAAAAATCAACCCTGGATCCAATTTTCATCCTATTTCTAATCTACACTTTATCTCAAAAATCCTTGAAAAAGTTGTATTGAATAGTCATATAGTTGTATTGTACTGATTACAATCTTACTTGACTGTTAATTCTGTTCATGATATGTTTCAATCTGGCTTCAAAACTTTACACAGCACTGAATCTGCCCTTTTGAGAGTCTCAAGTGATATTTTCACAGAAACTGATTCTGGTAAATCCATGGCTTTAGTTTTATCAGATCTGAGTGCTGCCTTTGATTTGGTTGATCATAAAGTCTTGTTGACACATTTGGAGACATCTGTGGGCCTTCGTTGCACAGTTGTTTCGTTCTTATCTGACCAACAGATGTTTTAGTGTTCATACCTTGTACATGCTCCCTCTGGCTTCCATTTTTAATAAACATAAAGTATCCTTTCATTTATACGCTGACGACACTCAGATCTATTTTCCTTTAAAAGCATAATGATAAAAATTTTCGAAATTTAAACGAAAATAAAACGGAAATAATCCTATTTGGGCATAAGGAAATTTTGTGTTATATGTTGATTGTAGTTCTCTGGCCCAATATGAAACTCAGTGTGGTAGAAACTTGGGCATTCTGTTTGATCAAAACCTAAAATTTGATAAATAGATCAGTGCTGTACTAAAATCATGTTTTTTTTTGTTTTGTTTTTTCCATCCATGCCTTTGTAACAACTCGTTTAGATTACTGTAATTCACTTTACTATGGTGTTTCTCAGTTATCCTTCTTTCGTCTACAGCTTGTGCAAAACACAGCTGCTAGATTGCTCTCTGACACCCGGAAGTATGAGCTGGTAACTCCTATTTTATCTGCACTGCACTGGTTACCCATCAAATATAGAATTGTTTTTAAGATGCTATTATTTGTCTATAAAGCCCTCAATAATCTTGCCTAGCACTTTGGACAACTCCGGTTGTTTTTAAATGTGCTTTATAAATAAATATTGTATTGTATTGTGTTGTATAAGGATGAAACAGAGAGACTAATATTAGTGTAGATGCCATTCTTCTTACAATGTAACGAGCACATCAGGTGCTATGTCAAGTCAAGTGAAGTCACCTTTATTTATATAGCACTTTTAACAAAACATATTGTGTCAAAGCAGTTTTAAAAAAAAGACAACAAAGTCGGTAACTCCAACTGCAAAAAGACAACGCTAAACAGTCAATTTTCAGTTAAGGGCAGTTCATCATTGATTCAGTGATGTCATCATCCAGCTCAGTTCAGTTCAAATAGTGTCTGTGCAATTAAGTTGATGATAATTAATCGAGTACCCAACTAAGCAAGCCAGAGGCAACAGTGGCAAGGAACCAAAACTCCATTGGTGACTGAAATGGAGAAAAAAACCTTGGGAGAAACCAGGCTCTCCCGGAGTTTGGGAGAGTTTGTTTATTAAGCAAGCAGAAAAACCACCCAATAAAGCATTACAATAATCTAACCTTGAGGTCATGAACACATGAATTTGACATTGAGAGCATAGGTCGTAATTTAACAGTCTTTTGTCAGTCAAGAAGTTGACCAAGGAAAGCCAGAGAAGCCAGAGACAAAGTGACGATGGTAAAAAGTAACAGTTTATTGAACAATCTTAGTTGAGTATGTCTCAATGTTCAGACTTCATCTGATGAACATAAAATCAGCAAGTAATGATATCAAACTGATTCACAACAACATCCCATAATCCTTGGGTTTCCATAAACATTCTCCTTTTATCTGTCTCTCATTCATACAGACAAAACAGTTCATGAAACCCCACAAGGATGAGACTGAACAATAATGGAAATGGATAAGCAAGAAAAATAATAAGAAATCCAAAATACAGAAGCATAATAAAATAGTGAATAAATGGAAAAAAAAAAAAAAAAAAAGCTTAAATGATATAATGATAAATGATAAAATAACAAAATGCTAAAAATGATCAAATAATAAATCATTTGAATGACAAACAATTATAAAATAATAAATGATAAAATGCTTAAATAATTATAAATGAATTAAAATGAATTAATAATAATAATAATAATAATAATAATAATAATAATAAAACATGAAACTTAAAACACACACTCACACACACACACCCACACAAACACATGTTGTGTTTCCATGTTTTATGGGGACATTCCATAAGCGGAATGGTTTTTACACTGTACAAACTGTATTTTCTATCAACGTACACCTAAACCATCACAGGAGACTGTGCACATTTTTACTTTCTCAAAAAAACTCATTCTGTATTCTGATTTATAAGCCTGTTTCCTCATGGGGACCTAAAAAAATGTCCCCACAAGGATAGTAATACCAGTAAATTTTGACATTTGGTCCCCATAACGTGATAAATACCAGGTACACACATACACACACACACACACACGCAATGTGTATGTAAGGATCTAAGGGATCCTTCAGTTTGATTTAAGGTTTTATCATGACAGAGACAGAATTAACCGCTGTGACATGCAACATGCGGTTATATTAAAATGAAATGAAACCACTTCTTATAAATAAACAAGAACATGGTTTTCATTTCAATTAAATACCAATGGTTAAATAGGCTAATTATGCATTCTTTAAAACTTGTTTACCACATTCTTCATTTTTTTTCAAGCAGACATATTCATATAAATAAATTTAGATGAATCTTTATTAGGGTTACTAAAGTGATTCAATCAAGAGCAGTGAGTGATTTTCTGTCTTTCTTTTGTTGCTTGATTGACATCAGTGACTCTAACTTTAGCAACTAAATTAGGCAGCCGTCCTTTTAAAACTGAATGCACGGATGCAATGTACTGATATACATTCAATATTATCCCAATTGTTTTCATTCACCTAAGTTGTAACCAAGTGTGTTTACGTGAATACTTGTCAAAACAGACACTTCAACATCATTGTGTGTTTCTCTGTTCATGCGATGTGAAAGAGTATTTGTGTGCTGTGTGAGAGGCACTGCTTTGGTGCACCGAACTGAGTTCTCTTTTGCGTCGTCAAATTTATACATATGCTCTTCTCTCACTCCAGATATTTAAAATGTATGCATCTAACTTCCTAACCACCAAGCAGATTCGTTCTGAATAGGGATGGGTGTGTCAATCATTTATACTTAAATAAAAAATGTTGCTTATAAGCTGGGTCCCCTTTTGAGGAACTCAAACTGCGTCCTCTAGAGGTCGCTATGGGAACGTCTCCTACGTGACCCGTGTCTGAAGCTATATACAAAAACTACATGGTACTGGCCGGCGACAGCCTATGACGTCACTGCTGGCGTGACTCGTCGCTGCTGGCGCGTCATACCAGCGCGACCGCATTGTATAAAAGGGCGCCGGTTGAACACAACATCCTCTTTTTCGTCTTCAGCGACTGTTTTGTTTGAAGCCTGCAAATTCTACCAGTAAGCTTACTCTTCTTACCTATTATGGCCAGCACTAGCAGGCGTTTAAGAAGTGTGCGGATCCGTGTCCTAGATTCTGACACCCGATGACACACACGATTTTTGCGTCATATGTTTGGGCGAGGAGCACGCACGCGTTGTCCTCAAGGGGGCCGGGGACAAGAGTGAGCTGTTGGAGGATGACGACAGTGTTAATTTCGTTAACGAAGACGACAACAAAAAATATTCATTAACGAAATTTTTTTCTGTGATGAAGATGAGACGTTGACAAGCTAAAACTAATATCTGGTGATAAAAAGTATGACAAAATTTATGCCGCCTCTTCATTAACAAGACGAGACGGGATGAGAATGTTATTTAAGAAATACCAGACATTGAAAATACATCCTATAGGCTTACCGTCCTCTTTCAAAATGTGCGTCTCTGTCATTAGATTGCAACTGGATAAGGGGCGCTTGCATGTCTAATCTCAGTATGGCAGCCGCAATGGAAAGATAGGCTACCAAAACGTGAATTTGTGATCTGAAACAATGGCCGCAGCACCTGAAGGGTTAGGGATAGAGTCACCAGATGTCCCATTTTCCCCGGTAGTCACAATTCGTTGTCGATTAAAGTTAGTGAAGGTGGGATAGGCGGAATCACGCTGATAGACACACACCAGAATTGCGCTCTCTTGCACAGGCTCCACTTCTTCTGTTCTCAGACATCAATCAATTCTCAGTGCTCAGATGCACACACAGTAGTCCAAATGTCTATCATGTTAAGTATCACATGTAAATTATGTAAGTTATGGCTTAAGTGAACGTAAACAGGTGGGTAAAAGCTGAATGTGTCAGTATTACATGCATGCCTTCCATCTTAAAGGGACAGCATTCCTAATTAAATACCTATCTGTCATTAATGTTAACCAACAAAAGATGTTAAATACAAGAGAGTTTAATTTGTATCTCTAGTGTATTTGTCTTATTGTGCCTCTTTTTCAAAAATTATAAATTATATATATTTATTAACAACTATAATTATAATAATTAGATAATAATAAGTAAAAGTACAAGTATACTGATAAGTACTCCTTTTTCCAAACTGTTAAAGGGATAGTGGAAGTGGGTTAAAAAGGTGGCGCCGCGGAGCGTTTCCTTTCTGACCATAACCTCCCGGCTCAAGTGAGCCTTCCATTCTTTCCCGATCTCCATTCGGAGGTCGTGAAGGCATGGAATAAGCCATTTTCCTCGCATATTCATAGATTCCAGCAGACCAGTTATGCTAATATTGAGAGAATGCGCGAAAGTGGCTATGAGAGGAAGGCCAGGTGAAACAATCTCTTAAGGCTCCCTCCCTGCCATCCGAGCCCCTTCAGAGATCATCTTGCTTGAATGGCAGGGCATACGTGGCAGCGGGTCAGGCTGTGGCCTCTTTGCACACAATGCTGGTGCTTCAGGCTTATCAGGCTGACCTGCTGAAGGACCTGGATAAGGGCCAGGGGCTTTCCCCTGATGAGGTAGCGGAGCTGCGTCGTACCACAGATTTGGCTCTCCGGGCCACCAAGCAGGCCGCCACTGCCATGAGCAGATCTATGGCGGTTACGGAGAGGCATCTATGGGTAAATCTTGCTGACCTCGGGAAGAAAGAGAAGGGCTTTCTCCTCGATGCGCCGGTTTCGCCCTTTTTGGTACTTCCGTTAAGACGGTGATTGGGAAGTTTAGCGAGGCGAAGGCGCGCTCTGCTGCTTTCAGAACCTTCATTCCTCGAAGGACCAGGTCTGAGCCCGAACATCAAAGGAGTCCTGGCCCGTCCCGGTCTGAGGATCGGAGACAGGCTTAGAAGGCTAGTGTTGCGGCCTGTGCCCCAGCCTTACTGATGGTCCGGACTTTTCTAAGTCCCTGTACGACCGTTTTGATGAACCATGCTTGAGGACCATGGTGGGTGAGTATGATCCTTTTTCTTCTTGTCAAATTGTATTGATATCTGTTGTTAAGCCTCTTGGCTTGTGTCGCAGTATGTACGGTTGGGCTTTTGTGTTCTTCCTATGTTTCATAGCGACCTCTAGAGGACGCAGTTCGAGTTTCTCAAAAGGGAACGTCTCAGGTTATGTATGTAACCCTGGTTCCCTGAGAAGGGAAAGAGAAACTGCGTTCTCTAGACTCGTAGCCATGCTTCGGACACAAGCTTCAGCGCTGGTATGACGCGCCAGCAGTGACGAGTCGTGCCAGCAGTGACATCATAGGCTGTCGCCGGCCAGTACCGTGTAGTTTTTGTATATAGCTTCAGACACGGGTCGCGTAGGAGACATTCCCCATAGCGACCTCTAGAAGATGCAGTGTCTCGTTCCCTTCTCAGGGAACCATGGTTACATACGTAACCTGAGACGTTTTATTTACCAGTGATTTTGTTTATTTAAAAAAAAAAAACAATAATATTTCATACAATATGCATTGAATTGGACAAATAATCTATGTTAGTGAATATGAAGTATTTCAACAATAGTCAGGGCTGTAGCTGGGATTTGTGGGGCACCAGTGATGGTTGTACTTGCTCTCTGCATGCGCACCAAACATGGAGTGCAAGTTCTCAGTTGAGTTCATCTGTTTTTTTATTTTTAACGCTGTTTGTGTCATTTACAGCCAATAGCTGCAGTTCTGCCTCCAACAACTCAAGTCTGAAAAATTACAAACCACAGTGTACAGTATAGTATGTAGTAGTAGAGTAACATGCTGTGTAAAGCAAAAAGCTGTAGCTTTGAAGATTGTAGCAAGGGTTAAAGCATGTGAATTATGCAATGTTCAAAAGGTTCCTAAAATAAATAAATAAATAAATAAATAAATAAATAAATTAATTAATTAATTAAAAATCCCAAAACAGCCATAACAGCTTTGTTCCCTTACTTGCTGCTAGCAAGTACATTTATTTGTTTGTTTGTTTTTTGTTTTTTTTTTTTTCAAACTAGCTCAAAAGGGAAATGTATATAAATAATTACAATTAATTATGACTAATTACAATTATTTATATCAGCTGCCAATAGTAACTGTAGCAGAATTGATTTTCCATCAACTAATCTGTTCGTCAATTCTATCACAAACTCTACAATTTATAAATGTGTTTTTTCAGCCACAGAAAGACATCAAGAGGCTAAAATGCACAACTGTCACGTAAATTAACATTTACCTCATATTCAGGAAAGACATTCACTGAACATACAATCGATAACTAGAAAAAGAAATAATTCTAGAGGGAAGCATTATATTACATTCATTATATTTTACTTAACCTGTCGCCTTTATTTTTGGTGTTAGTCTGAAGAAATATGTCATGGGAATGTGCAGGAGACCTCAGATACAAAAACGTAGACGTGTTAGGAAATATTTAGTTGAGATTAAAATAATGAGATTATTTCGCGGTGGCTTCACTTGTTATGATGTCTTGAGCAATTCAGTTTTTTATTAGTAGTTGTAGCCATTGCAGCGTCTGTGTCGTCTCAGCTATCACTGCGGGAGAATGTGTTTGCGTGGACGCGCATCGTTTACACCGGACGTAGTTGTGCCTGGTCGTAGTTTTAGCTGGTGCAACAGGTGTAAATATTTATCATAAAGTTGGACGTTGCCACTGACTGACTGAGGTGAGTCACTTATGTGAGACGAGTGAAGAAACTAAAAAGAAAACGCACAAAACTTTGTGGTCGAGAGCCACAGCCCTATATGTTGGGGCGTGCCGGGTCCGCCCGGCTCAGGCTCCCCATGAGTCCTTCCACACGGGCAGCGATCGGAAGATTTTTGCAGAAGAGAGAGGGGTGATCACTTGTGTGATGCCTTTAAGGTCTCTGGGGGGCTACACCTCCAGGAGGTCCAAGAGCCAATGGTGACTTTCACTTTTGGAGGGAAAGTTTACCACTCTTTGTCTGTGAGCATGGTATTTTGCATATGTAATTTGATTGGGTGTTGATGCAAAACTACTAAAGTTTATCCGATCTGGCCCAGGTATCCTGGTTGCCATGGTAACCAGGGGCCTGGTGAGCCATTGGAAATGTCCCGGCAGCCAGTGTTGTGGATTGGGCGAGGGGGTCTGTGATTATTTATTAATTGAATGAATATTTGGTTTAGTAAATCGAATTAACAATTGTGTGTCTGATTGGCCCAAACGCTACATCTGCCTGACAACTGGTTTTGTAACTTGTAGGCTCTTCATTGTGAATAATTATAGGTTATTTTGGTCATGAAAAATGAAGATTAATTAAAGAAATTAAGCCACAATGTTTCACATTTGTAACATTTTTATTCCAAAATATTAATTCCTCTGCTGTTGAAGGACTTACTACTTTTACAGCCTTCGAAACAATAATTTCACAAGGGACACTTGTTGCAGGCATTCACATATATTTTATTAGCAAGGAGATACAAGTGAGGCTATTTGCACTTAATGTTAGACACCCTGTAATTTAAAATAGCTCTATACAAAACCGTCAACATTGTTCAAAACAGCTCAAAAAGGTGGCAGAACAGGCATTTTGTACTCTCCAGTGTTTTACAATGAAAATTCATTGTAAAGAGCATACATTAATACAGTGGCGGTTTTAGGCATGGGCGAACGGGGCAGCCGCCCGGAGCAGCATTTTTTCATGACACGTGGGGGGCGGCACACGAACTTGGAGGAAAAAAAAATCATCTGTGCCGCTAAGCGGTTTTCTATTGTCTATGATACCTGTGCCGCCCCTGCTGCTGAAGGAGCCGCACAGAAGCTGAGCGAACGGAGAGGAGAGGAGATGGGATGAGGGGGCGCAGAGTACAGTTCACCTCTCCCAAATGAAGCGGACAAGGAGGTGGGCTAAACTATGTCAGTGACACCTGACTTTATTACTAATAACGCACATTTCATTCAAAATATTACTTTGAAAAAAAAAAAGAGAAAGAAAATTATAAACAGACCAATAAGTTGCACTTTTTTTATTTAATTGTGTGAAATTGCTAATAAAAATTGGTAATAAAAAACGATTATGATGTGGAGGTGAATTGGTTTAGTCTTGACTTCTGGTCGTGAGTGACAGCGTTGGGGGATGGGAAATCTGTTGATTGTCGATTACAAAGTAAACACAGCGATGGAGAGAAAAAGGCCAGAGCTGTCAGGTGTCCAATTTAGGAAAAAAAGAAAAGAAGATGAGGAGAAACGGGCAAAAGATAAAGGTATGCAACAATGTTCTCTCTGTATGATTAAGGTATTCATGTCATTATGTTAATTAGTGGTATAACGTTAACTCTTAGGTTTGTTAGCCTTCTTGCTTATGATGCTTGTTATGCTTACCTTGCTAAAAAAAACACAATGAAAGCCTAATATACAAACCATCACAGAAATTCTAATGGTTTCTATTAAATAGCATTATGAACCATTAACTTTTTCCAGTGAAACTATTACAAAATTCCTTATTGTAGTGTGTTTTGGACACTTTTCCAATAGGATTTACCATCCCACCCACCAATAGAATCCATCATATACCAGTAGACACTGTTATACTTACGCCGGGAGGGAGGGAGTAGAACCGCCACTGGTTTGACATATCAATAAACATTGGAAAATTTGTAATGTGTGTGCGTGTGTGGTTTTTATATATTCCTGTTCTTCAACTAGCAGAGCTACGAATGGCAAGTTTGTAGGGTCCATTTTCAGGAAACATAAAAGTGATAAATTGTATACCTTTAATACACTATAAATACACTCTAAATGGTACGAAAGCAAAATTGAATAGTATGCTGCATGTTTGACATGTTTGAAAAATTATCTGAGGTTTTTTTTTGTGAGCAAATGATTCATTACTTATTTTTCACACAGTATATGCACACTTTTGAATTTAAATACTGTACATTAATTAATATTAGTGTAAACAATGTATACCATAGGAGCCATTACACCCTTGTTTGGAGAAAAAAAAACAACAACAACACTGTAATCAACAAATATATTACTGCATCATGTTAACCACACAATGCAATCTGTTGTTGCAGTTTTTTATATTAAATGGGGACAAATAAATCTTTAACTGATTATCTGTCTATTCACCACAAGAACCTGGAAGATCCTGTCATAAATGACCATATATGGACAAGTAAACTCTGCTCAACTGGGTTTCCACTGGCTTTGAAGTTTCCTGGCACTTGCAGACATCCCTGTAATTGAATCTTTTAACCCAAATTAAAAAAAAAAAAAAACGCTTAATGTTGCAAAGTGCGTTTTGCTGGTATTATTACATAATTAGTACATTCAGTTAACAGTTCAGTGTTGCTATTTCGTGAGAAATTAGCACTTTACCGAGATCATAACCCTAACCCCGAGCATAACCTAATTAAACTACAAATAACAGCGCCATGTTTTTCTCATCCTATCGATTAAATAGCAGAGGCTTATGGGTAATGTAGTTTAAAATGTTAAATAATACAATGGGGAAATAACAATCTTTTTTGAACAAAGGTATATCTAAACATGTTCGTTGTGCAAACATCTATGACATATTTAAGAGGCAGGCTGAAATGTGGTATTTTACTAAGAGCACTTTCTAAAACACCTTTATACCACCTTTCCATATTTGTTTGAAAACTCTGTCTAACATTATTCAATTAGCGTTGCATAAGTAGTTGTCTTTCCAAATTTCTCTTTAAAGATATAATCAGACTTTGATTTACAGCCATTTGAAATGTTAATTTTCTTTGCTCTTCCAGGGGACTCTACTGGGTCCCTGGGGGTGGAAGAGCAGTAAAACATGCACAGATCTATTCTCATCATGGACAACAAACTGTGCTGATTAGATGGTCTTTTCAACAACTTCCCAATATGTAAGTTGCAAGTCATAATTATCTTAGAATAAGAACAGACCCAAAAAATCTACACCAGTGCCTATTTAGAATGGGCTCCATTTATTTCAATAGATTAGGAGCAAAATTACAGTGTTGACAGTAAACAAAGACACCAATTTAAACAACCAATACATACTGTGACACTTCATTGCATCACAATGTCAATGTGTCATTCAGTAAGACAAGGTACAGACGCAGATAAGAGTTTCACTTATCCAAAGATGTTCTGAGGGCAAAAAGGAAAATGATTGGTTTACAGATTCAACCAATGAAATTGAAGCAGAGGCGGGGTCAGGAAATTTGGACGTGTGGAGGGAATACTTCAGACAGAAACGTTATTAAGGCTTCGTGGGAGGCATTTGCTGCAAGGTAAGTGAATTTACCATGTATTTTATTTAAAAATAATAATAAATCAACATAACTCTAACGTTTACTGAGATAATTAGCCGGCAAAGACGCACAGAACAAGTAATCATCGACTACATATCATATCATGTATGCATTTTCATTCAACTGCTTTATCAGTCGATCGCACCAAAGCTGCTTATGGGGTAAATTGAGTAAAACATGCTTTTCCAATGCTACCGCGCTGTCTGTGATACCGATATGAGCGACAACAGAACTCGTTCAAATCTCCGTGACATTTCATTACTCAGTTAGCGCTAGCATTAACATCAGCGCTGCTCTCAGGGCAGGAGTAAATCTAACAGTACTAAACTGAATTATGCGCTGCTCTCAGTACAGGAGTACTCAATAGGTTCGTATTACTGTTATTTTTACTAAACTATGCACTGCTCTCAGGACAGGAGTAAAAAATAACAGTACTAAACTGAATTATGCGCTGCTCTCGGTGCAGTAGTACTCAGTTGGTCTGTATTACATTACCATTATATTTATAAAACAGTAGACAATTTCTGTATGATTGACTGATCTTTTATTTTATTCTTCAGTTACCTGGAGGAGTTGCAAAATCTGGACAAATCAAAGGAGCTAACACTGATCTGATACTGCCGAGTCCAAAATGGTGCAAAAATGGAGATGTATGAAAAATGGTGTAAGTTTGGATCCACCTGATAAAAGCACATAATAGCCAGATTCAGTCTGTAACTGTTAATCATGGGGACGCAAGCGATTTTCAACATTTACAGGGCCATCCGAATCCAGAATGTTGGTGTTTTTCTCCCATCACCCTCGTAAAAATTCCCAGCCAAATTACATGCTGTTTTTTAGGCACCAAGGTTGTGTGGTCGAAGAAATCGATTCAAAATGAACTACAACAAAAATATTTCATAACTTCTTCAGCACAGCGGGTAGGAGCTGTTAAGAACAAAAAGACAAGAAAAGTACTTAAACATTTTAAATTAGTCATTATTATGGCAGTAATAGGTATGCAATACAATTTTAAAATATAGGCCTACAATTACATACATAAAAATATAAACCAAGCAGCCTTGTCATTATAGTCCCTCATGTCCGCTGCTTTCTCAAAACTTTGAAAATACCCAAAATATCAAAATCAACTGTGGCGGCAGATAATTTTCTTATTTAGCGCCCACACTCTGGAACAATCTACCTAACACTGTTCAGGAGGCAGACACATTCTGTCAGTTTAAATCTAGATTAAAGACCCATCTCTTTAACCCGGCCAACACAACACATTAACACATTTCTATAATTCAAGACCGTTAAAGGATGGTTAGGCTGCATTAATTAGGTCAACAGGAACTGGGAATAATTTCCATAACACCTGATGTACTCATTGAATCATAAGAAGAATGGCATCTACACTAATATTAGTCTGTTTCTTTCTTATTCCAAGGTCACCAGATGATGGATCAGCACCTAGAGACCAACTCTACATCCCTAAATGTCCTAAATGAGTCCTCTGCAATCTGACTTTACTCAGGGGTGATAGCGCTCTGGCACCACGCCGGATTTCCGGCGTACTGTGGCTGCGAAAAAAAAAAAAAAAAAAATCAGGTTCGCGGATATTGATCTGTCATTTCTCTAGATGTGAGATGCGCAGGTCAAAGAGCAGCTTTAACGCTCAACGACTCAAACAATACACATACTAGCCGATGAGCCAATCAGAAGTAGGGAAGGGGCATGCCTTGTGTCTTTGTCAAATAGATTGATACAGGTTAAGGCAATGCTCCATGCGCGAAGGTGTTTTTAGCTCCCATACTGTACAATTGTGTGTCTCATACTGGCAACTCAAACCGTAAGTCATGGCTATGTTTATGAAGCCAGGGGAAGACATTAAAGATATCGATAAAGGCATAAAGAATAAATGGCGCTGGGCTTGGATTGAGGATGTGGGTAGCAACGGAAAGCCCTTTGGAAGCTGGTGTCAAAAGCTCTGGCAACCAGGAGCATGCTATTGCACTGTGTGCGCAAGGAAACTGATGTATGGAACTAGCGGGGAAAAAGTGCTGTCACGGCACGAATTAGACCCTGTTCATAAAGCAACAGTCAGAGCACTGCAACACACCTCACGTTTGCCAGGGGCAACAGCCACGGCAGATATTCCACCCTCAATGACCGATCGTGTGACTGATTTAAAAATTCGTTTGTGCTCCTTCATTGCTGAGCTTGACCTGTCATTTACTATCGCCCACCCACTCGTCACTTTATGTAAGAAATTAGCGGAGGATAGACTCGCCCTGGCGCATCTGTCTGTCTCCAGGCAGCACGCAAGCTATCTTCTTACACACGGCATCTCGCCAGAGCTTAAAAAACGTCTGTCTGAGAAGCTTAAGAATGGCATGTTTTCAGTCAACATTGACGAGGCCACGGACAAAAGTATGGATAAAATAAGGAAGAAATAAAGGGAGGGAGAAAGGTTTTTTGTTAATTCCATACTGTCTTTTATAGTATATTTATTTATTTATTATGGTTTTTCAGTTCAATGGTCCATATTTTTCACTATTTGCCTATTTTGGACCAAAAACTATGTTCAGAAAGGAAGAAATAAAGGGAGGGAGAAATGCTTTTTTGTTAATTCCACACTGTCTTTTATAGTATATTTATTTATTATGGTGTTTCTGTTTAATGGTGCATTTTTTGCACCATTTGCATGTTTTGGACCAAAAACTACGTTCAGAAAGGAAGAAATAAAGGGAGGGAGAAATGCTTTTTTGTTAATCCCATACTGTCTTTTACAGTATATTTATTTATTATGGTTTTTCAGTTGAATGGTGCATATTTTGCAATTAAATTTGTTAAAGAAAAATGAATGTGTGTCCTTTTCATGTCCTTTAGTTAATCAATTCCTGTGTACTTTGGAGTACTATTATTGCCACTTACTGACCTGTCTTGGTATGGCTGTAGCATCTGTAGCATTTACTTCCAGTGATTGTACTAAGATGGGCTAATAATGTCAATCTAGGCACTGAACATATTGAGAAGAAAATGCTGTGTTTTCTTGAATAATACTGGGGGCATAATGCAAATATGAAAATATCTAAAAAGAGCCACTTGACAATAATGATGATCAGGGTTATACATAGGCTGTTTATATATTTGGGTCCAGGGGCCAACAAGTTATGTGTTAAAAGTGCGTCGCATACATAGTACCCCCACCCCTACTCACCTCGGGGGAAAAAAGGTTCAGGCTCAGGAATTTTTTCCACTATCAGCCCTGCTTTGCTGCAACATGGAACTTTTGCATTATTGATACACTATTGTCCTATGAAAAACTGTAAATTTGCTTTGACACAACCTGTTTTGTTAAAAAGCACTGTATAAATAAACGTGATTGATTTACCTCATGTAAATAAGAGGTTGCATGCAACTTATTTCTGCTAATCTTCACATTTCTCATTTTGAGAGATAAAATTTAAGAAAACCATTTCAGCTATAGTGGGTCTATTTTTGAACCTGAGATTTAAATAAATAACATTTTAAATTTATTCTTAATCCAAGCATGTGACATTTATTTTATAGCAGACAACTATGCGACAGGCCATATGAGCAGTGCATTCCTGGGTTCATATAATCACACTGTGAATAAATCAAATCCATGAGTTTTATCACTGAGGTGCCATGTACATAAATTTTTACATACGTTCCTACTGTCCGAATAGGGCTTCTCTCACACTTTCACTTGGTGATACATAAATGTGATTACAAAAGGTACTAGTCAATTTTTGTGCAACCACTTAATGTTCCTCCCATGGACTATTGCAGAGAAATTAAGACTTTTAATTATAACTTGTGAGTTATTTTTTTTGTTAATGTTGTATCATTCAATGTCTGTTGTACAGATTGTTTAAGAACAGAATGAAAGAAATGTTGATTGAAAATAATCAGTTTATGGGTCCAGTATTACAATAAAATAAGTTTAATTATGACTTCTTTCTGTTTTTATACAATTACAAATTACAAACAAATCCAGTGAATTAAATGCATGTATAAAACACAGGAACGTTTCACAACAAAAAAGTTCAGCAAGATGTATCATTAAACTGCTGTAGTCTTAACTAGTGGATATCATCATTCCTAGAGGTTTTTAAGTTTTTTATTTTTGTATTTTTTATTTTTATTGTAGACATGAATCAACAAATTTGAACAGGCTCCCTTTAAACCAAGCCCAAGGTCATAGGTTGCTTTGCCAAATATCTTCTCAAAACCAGTCTCTCAAAGTCTCCAGAAATGTTTGTAAGGTCTTCCTGCAATTGAAATGCATAAAGAATTTTGTTTCAATTTACACTGACAGTCATGATAAAAGAAAGAAAGGAAAAAAAAAAGTATTTTACCTAAAGGCTTTAGTTTGGGATATTGAATCATGAACATCCTCATTTTCATATATTTTCTGGACCAATGTCTTTTGTGCAGGAAACTTCCATGCCAGGAACACAACATCACTGACCATCTCACTGCACAGCATCTGAAATATAGCAATGTAAGCAAACAGAATTACTAGCAAAATCATAAGATTAAAGATAAAAATCACATACAACTCCCTCAAAATTGACAATTTCTTAAGGACAAGTAATACATCTTTAAACCCTGCCACTCCTAGAGCCTACTATACTCTGGCCTCAGCTACAACCACAATGACTGAGGGCAGATCAAAGTAGACGTTTGAGGGAGAGCTAATGAAGTCCATAGGCTGGAATTATGCAAACAAACCTAACAGGTAATTGGTAACAGGAAGTGAGACTGGAGTTTCTGACATTTAATATGGGCACTTCAAAAAAAAAAAAAAAAAAAAAAAAAAAAAACAAGATTCTTAACTAAAACTAGATGAACTTACAAAGAAAGTCCAGAGATTCCCTTTCTCCAAGTTTGGACCAGTGACGACTTCTGCTTTTTCCAAGAAGTTTTTCTGCAAAGAGAAGAAAAACTACATGAAAGGGTCAATGACAGGCCTATAGTCATACAGAATATAGTCATATAGTACATGACAAAAAACAGAAATATGAACCTATTCAGTACTCCTGCCCTGAGAGCAGCACATAGTTTAGTAAAAATGACAGTAAAAATGACAGTAATACGAACCTATTGAGTACTCCTGCCCGGAGAGCAGCGCATGGTTTAGTAAAAATAACAGTAATATGGACCTATTGAGTACTCCTGCCCCGAGAGCAACGCATAGTTTAGTAAAAATGACAGTAAAAATAACAGTAATACGGACCTATTGAGTACTCCTGTCCTGAGAGCAACGCATAGTTTAGTAAAAATGACAGTAAAAATGACAGTAATACGAACCTATTGAGTACTCCTGCCCTGAGAGCAACGCATAGTTTAGTAAAAATGACAGTAAAAATGACAGTAATACGAACCTATTGAGTACTCCTGCCCGGAGAGCAGCGCATGGTTTAGTAAAAATAACAGTAATACGGACCTATTGAGTACTCCTGCCCCGAGAGCAACGCATAGTTTAGTAAAAATGACAGTAAAAATGACAGTAATACGAACCTATTGAGTACTCCTGCCCGGAGAGCAGCGCATGGTTTAGTAAAAATAACAGTAATACGGACCTATTGAGTACTCCTGTCCTGAGAGCAACGCATAGTTTAGTAAAAATGACAGTAAAAATGACAGTAATACGAACCTATTGAGTACTCCTGCCCCGAGAGCAACGCATAGTTTAGTAAAAATGACAGTAAAAATGACAGTAATACGAACCTATTGAGTACTCCTGCCCGGAGAGCAGCGCATGGTTTAGTAAAAATAACAGTAATACGGACCTATTGAGTACTCCTGCCCCGAGAGCAACGCATAGTTTAGTAAAAATGACAGTAAAAATGACAGTAATACGAACCTATTGAGTACTCCTGCCCGGAGAGCAGCGCATGGTTTAGTAAAAATAACAGTAATACGGACCTATTGAGTACTCCTGTCCTGAGAGCAACGCATAGTTTAGTAAAAATGACAGTAAAAATGACAGTAATACGAACCTATTGAGTACTCCTGCCCCGAGAGCAACGCATAGTTTAGTAAAAATGACAGTAAAAATGACAGTAATACGAACCTATTGAGTACTCCTGCCCGGAGAGCAGCGCATGGTTTAGTAAAAATAACAGTAATACGGACCTATTGAGTACTCCTGTCCTGAGAGCAACGCATAGTTTAGTAAAAATGACAGTAAAAATGACAGTAATACGAACCTATTGAGTACTCCTGCCCGGAGAGCAGCGCATGGTTTAGTAAAAATAACAGTAATACGGACCTATTGAGTACTCCTGCCCCGAGAGCAACGCATAGTTTAGTAAAAATGACAGTAAAAATGACAGTAATACGAACCTATTGAGTACTCCTGCCCGGAGAGCAGCGCATGGTTTAGTAAAAATAACAGTAATACGGACCTATTGAGTACTCCTGCCCCGAGAGCAACGCATAGTTTAGTAAAAATGACAGTAAAAATAACAGTAATACGGACCTATTGAGTACTCCTGCCCCGAGAGCAACGCATAGTTTAGTAAAAATGACAGTAAAAATGACAGTAATACGAACCTATTGAGTACTCCTGCCCGGAGAGCAGCGCATGGTTTAGTAAAAATAACAGTAATACGGACCTATTGAGTACTCCTGCCCCGAGAGCAACGCATAGTTTAGTAAAAATGACAGTAAAAATGACAGTAATACGAACCTATTGAGTACTCCTGCCCGGAGAGCAGCGCATGGTTTAGTAAAAATAACAGTAATACGGACCTATTGAGTACTCCTGTCCTGAGAGCAACGCATAGTTTAGTAAAAATGACAGTAAAAATGACAGTAATACGAACCTATTGAGTACTCCTGCCCCGAGAGCAACGCATAGTTTAGTAAAAATGACAGTAAAAATGACAGTAATACGAACCTATTGAGTACTCCTGCCCGGAGAGCAGCGCATGGTTTAGTAAAAATAACAGTAATACGGACCTATTGAGTACTCCTGCCCCGAGAGCAACGCATAGTTTAGTAAAAATGACAGTAAAAATGACAGTAATACGAACCTATTGAGTACTCCTGCCCGGAGAGCAGCGCATGGTTTAGTAAAAATAACAGTAATACGGACCTATTGAGTACTCCTGTCCTGAGAGCAACGCATAGTTTAGTAAAAATGACAGTAAAAATGACAGTAATACGAACCTATTGAGTACTCCTGCCCCGAGAGCAACGCATAGTTTAGTAAAAATGACAGTAAAAATGACAGTAATACGAACCTATTGAGTACTCCTGCCCGGAGAGCAGCGCATGGTTTAGTAAAAATAACAGTAATACGGACCTATTGAGTACTCCTGTCCTGAGAGCAACGCATAGTTTAGTAAAAATGACAGTAAAAATGACAGTAATACGAACCTATTGAGTACTCCTGCCCGGAGAGCAGCGCATGGTTTAGTAAAAATAACAGTAATACGGACCTATTGAGTACTCCTGCCCCGAGAGCAACGCATAGTTTAGTAAAAATGACAGTAAAAATGACAGTAATACGAACCTATTGAGTACTCCTGCCCGGAGAGCAGCGCATGGTTTAGTAAAAATAACAGTAATACGGACCTATTGAGTACTCCTGTCCTGAGAGCAACGCATAGTTTAGTAAAAATGACAGTAAAAATGACAGTAATACGAACCTATTGAGTACTCCTGCCCGGAGAGCAGCGCATGGTTTAGTAAAAATAACAGTAATACGGACCTATTGAGTACTCCTGCCCCGAGAGCAACGCATAGTTTAGTAAAAATGACAGTAAAAATGACAGTAATACGAACCTATTGAGTACTCCTGCCCCGGAGAGCAGCGCATGGTTTAGTAAAAATAACAGTAATACGGACCTATTGAGTACTCCTGCCCCGAGAGCAACGCATAGTTTAGTAAAAATGACAGTAAAAATGACAGTAATACGAACCTATTGAGTACTCCTGCCCGGAGAGCAGCGCATGGTTTAGTAAAAATAACAGTAATACGGACCTATTGAGTACTCCTGTCCTGAGAGCAACGCATAGTTTAGTAAAAATGACAGTAAAAATGACAGTAATACGAACCTATTGAGTACTCCTGCCCCGAGAGCAACGCATAGTTTAGTAAAAATGACAGTAAAAATGACAGTAATACGAACCTATTGAGTACTCCTGCCCGGAGAGCAGCGCATGGTTTAGTAAAAATGACAGTAAAAATGACAGTAATACGAACCTATTGAGTACTCCTGCCCGGAGAGCAGCGCATGGTTTAGTAAAAATAACAGTAATACGGACCTATTGAGTACTCCTGCCCCGAGAGCAACGCATAGTTTAGTAAAAATGACAGTAAAAATGACAGTAATACGAACCTATTGAGTACTCCTGTCCTGAGAGCAGCGCATGGTTTAGTAAAAATAACAGTAATACGGACCTATTGAGAACTCCTGCCCCGAGAGCAGCGCAGAGTACACTAAAAATAACAGTAATACGGACCTATTGAGTACTCTTGCCCTGAGAGCAGCACATGGTTTAGTAAAAATAACAGTAATACGAACCTATTGAGTACTCCTGTCCTGAGAGCAGCGCATGGTTTAGTAAAAAATAACAGTAATACGGACCTATTGAGTACTCCTGCCCCGAGAGCAACGCATAGTTTAGTAAAAATGACAGTAAAAATGACAGTAATACGAACCTATTGAGTACTCCTGTCCTGAGAGCAGCGCATGGTTTAGTAAAAAATAACAGTAATACGAACCTATTGAGTACTCCTGCCCTGAGAGCAGCGCATGGTTTAGTAAAAATAACAGTAATACGGACCTATTGAGTACTCTTGCCCTGAGAGCAGCACATGGTTTAGTAAAAATAACAGTAATACGAACCTATTGAGTACTCTTGCCCTGAGAGCAGCACATGGTTTAGTAAAAAATAACAGTAATACGGACCTATTGAGTACTCCTGCCCCGAGAGCAACGCATAGTTTAGTAAAAATGACAGTAAAAATGACAGTAATACGAACCTATTGAGTACTCCTGTCCTGAGAGCAGCGCATGGTTTAGTAAAAAATAACAGTAATACGAACCTATTGAGTACTCCTGCCCTGAGAGCAGCGCATGGTTTAGTAAAAATAACAGTAATACGAACCTATTGAGTACTCCTGTCCTGAGAGCAGCGCATGGTTTAGTAAAAAATAACAGGAATACGAACCTATTGAGAACTCCTGCCCCGAGAGCAGCGCAGAGTACACTAAAAATAACAGTAATACGAACCTATTGAGTACTCCTGTCCTGAGAGCAGCGCATAGTTTAGTAAAAATAACAGTAATACGGACCTATTGAGTACTCCTGTCCTGACAGCAGCGCATAGTTTAGTAAAAATGACAGTAATACGAACCTATTGAGTACTCCTGCCCCGAGAGCAGCACATGGTTTAGTAAAAATAACAGTAATACGGACCTATTGAGTACTCCTGCCCTGAGAGCAGCGCATGGTTTAGTAAAAATGACAGTGATACGGACCTATTGAGTACTCCTGCCCCGAGAGCAGCACATGGTTTAGTAAAAATAACAGTAATACGGACCTATTGAGTACTCCTGCCCTGAGAGCAGCGCATGGTTTAGTAAAAATAACAGTAATACGAACCTATTGAGTACTCCTGCCCTGAGAGCAGCGCATAGTTTAGTAAAAATAACAGTAATACGAACCTATTGAGTACTCCTGCCCTGAGAGCAGCGCATAGTTTAGTAAAAATAACAGTAATACTAACCTATTGAGTACTCCTGCCCCGAGAGCAGCTCAGAGTACACTAAAAATAACAGTAATACGGACCTATTGAGTACTCCTGTCCTGAGAGCAGCGCATAATTCAGTTTAGTACTGTTAGTTTTACTCCTGCCCTGAGAGCAGCGCATGGTTTAGTAAAAATAACAGTAATACGAACCTATTGAGTACTCCTGCCCTGAGAGCAGCGCATAGTTTAGTAAAAATAACAGTAATACGGACCTATTGAGTACTCCTGTCCTGACAGCAGCGCATAGTTTAGTAAAAATGACAGTAATACGAACCTATTGAGTACTCCTGTCCTGAGAGCAGCGCATAGTTTAGTAAAAATAACAGTAATACGGACCTATTGAGTACTCCTGCCCCGAGAGCAGCACATGGTTTAGTAAAAATAACAGTAATACGGACCTATTGAGTACTCCTGCCCTGAGAGCAGCGCATGGTTTAGTAAAAATGACAGTAATACGGACCTATTGAGTACTCCTGTCCTGACAGCAGCGCATAGTTTAGTAAAAATGACAGTAATACGAACCTATTGAGTACTCCTGCCCCGAGAGCAGCACATGGTTTAGTAAAAATAACAGTAATACGGACCTATTGAGTACTCCTGCCCTGAGAGCAGCGCATAGTTTAGTAAAAATAACAGTAATACGAACCTATTGAGTACTCCTGCCCTGAGAGCAGCGCATAGTTTAGTAAAAATAACAGTAATACTAACCTATTGAGTACTCCTGCCCCGAGAGCAGCGCATAATTCAGTTTAGTACTGTTAGTTTTACTCCTGCCCTGAGAGCAGCGCATGGTTTAGTAAAAATAACAGTAATACGAACCTATTGAGTACTCCTGCCCTGAGAGCAGCGCATAGTTTAGTAAAAATAACAGTAATACGAACCTATTGAGTACTCCTGCCCTGAGAGCAGCGCATAGTTTAGTAAAAATAACAGTAATACTAACCTATTGAGTACTCCTGCCCCGAGAGCAGCTCAGAGTACACTAAAAATAACAGTAATACGGACCTATTGAGTACTCCTGTCCTGAGAGCAGCGCATAATTCAGTTTAGTACTGTTAGTTTTACTCCTGCCCTGAGAGCAGCGCATGGTTTAGTAAAAATAACAGTAATACGAACCTATTGAGTACTCCTGCCCTGAGAGCAGCGCATAGTTTAGTAAAAATAACAGTAATACGGACCTATTGAGTACTCCTGTCCTGACAGCAGCGCATAGTTTAGTAAAAATGACAGTAATACGAACCTATTGAGTACTCCTGTCCTGAGAGCAGCGCATAGTTTAGTAAAAATAACAGTAATACGGACCTATTGAGTACTCCTGCCCCGAGAGCAGCACATGGTTTAGTAAAAATAACAGTAATACGGACCTATTGAGTACTCCTGCCCTGAGAGCAGCGCATGGTTTAGTAAAAATGACAGTAATACGGACCTATTGAGTACTCCTGTCCTGACAGCAGCGCATAGTTTAGTAAAAATGACAGTAATACGAACCTATTGAGTACTCCTGCCCCGAGAGCAGCACATGGTTTAGTAAAAATAACAGTAATACGGACCTATTGAGTACTCCTGCCCTGAGAGCAGCGCATAGTTTAGTAAAAATAACAGTAATACGAACCTATTGAGTACTCCTGCCCTGAGAGCAGCGCATAGTTTAGTAAAAATAACAGTAATACTAACCTATTGAGTACTCCTGCCCCGAGAGCAGCGCATAATTCAGTTTAGTACTGTTAGTTTTACTCCTGCCCTGAGAGCAGCGCATGGTTTAGTAAAAATAACAGTAATACGAACCTATTGAGTACTCCTGCCCTGAGAGCAGCGCATAGTTTAGTAAAAATAACAGTAATACGAACCTATTGAGTACTCCTGCCCTGAGAGCAGCGCATAGTTTAGTAAAAATAACAGTAATACGAACCTATTGAGTACTCCTGCCCTGAGAGCAGCGCATAATTCAGTTTAGTACTGTTAGTTTTACTCCTGCCCTGAGAGCAGCGCATGGTTTAGTAAAAATAACAGTAATACGAACCTATTGAGTACTCCTGCCCTGAGAGCAGCGCATAATTCAGTTTAGTACTGTTAGTTTTACTCCTGCCCTGAGAGCAGCGCATGGTTTAGTAAAAATAACAGTAATACGAACCTATTGAGTACTCCTGCCCTGAGAGCAGCGCATAGTTTAGTAAAAATAACAGTAATACGAACCTATTGAGTACTCCTGCCCTGAGAGCAGCGCATAGTTTAGTAAAAATAACAGTAATACGAACCTATTGAGTACTCCTGCCCTGAGAGCAGCGCATAGTTTAGTAAAAATAACAGTAATACGAACCTATTGAGTACTCCTGCCCTGAGAGCAGCACATAATTCAGTTTAGTACTGTTAGTTTTACTCCTGCCCTGAGAGCAGCGCATGGTTTAGTAAAAATAACAGTAATACGAACCTATTGAGTACTCCTGCCCTGAGAGCAGCGCTGATGTTAATGCTAGCGCTAACTGAGTGATGAAATGTCACGGAGATTTGAACGCTTATATCGATATCACAGACAGCGCGGTAGCATTGGAAAAGCATGTTTTACTCAATCTACCCCATAAGCAGCTTTGGTGCGATCGACTGATAAAGCAGTTGAATGAAAATGCATATGATATGATATGTAGTCGATGATTACTTGTTCTGTGCGTCTTTGCCGGCTAATTATCTCAGTAAACGTTAGAGTTATGTTGATTTATTATTATTTTTAAATAAAATACATGGTAAATTCACTTACCTTGCAGCAAATGAATCAGGGTATCTTCCGTCCATTCGTTTTTTGATTTAATATTGAAAGAAGAAACATGAGAAAACGGCTCCTTTATCGTTTTTTCATTTTTTCCAGAAAAACGAAAAACAAGAATTCAGCCTGAATTTTCGTTTTTCGTTCAAGGGTGGAAAAATGAATAAACAGCTTGAATATTCGATTTCTACTGGTGGGCGGAACGAAACGCCACTTTCTGCTGATTGGTCAGCCGAAGATCAAACCATGCCCCCGTCAGTTCTTCCGCAATTTGGCGCAGAATCATTGTCCTCCGCTACTGCAGTTGAACGGATAATTAACGCGTTTATTGCAACTACATTTAAACGTTTTCTTATAAAACAACCACACTAACGAATAGCTCTACGCAACTCGTACCGGGGCAGAGCCTAGACAGGGCTTTCTTCTGTGTGCTATTCACAAAGTGCCAGGGGTTGCGCAAAATTTGCTATAGCCTACAGTATTTTCTGGACTGTAAGTCACGGTTTTTTTTTTTTTTTTTTTTTTTTTGCATGAAACATGCTGTGATTTATTCCAAATTTATATAATGCATTTAATGTCAAATAATCTTAATGTAGACTGTTAAAAGTAGACGCGTCCGTTGTGTTATGGTTCATGTTTGTGGCATACGCCAGAAAGGAGACGAAAGCAGCGCATTCTATTGTTTTCTATATTTTTCAAAGGGATTAATTTTGCACTCATTTTGATTGTACACAAATAAAAATACATTTCTTTCCATTTCAAATGATGTCCTGCTCTTATCTGTGTGACTGTAAATGACAGAATATTAAGTGGTTTCCGCTGCTGAGGAAAGAAATTTAAGTGATGTCGCTGGCGCCTCGCGCGCTTACACAATCAGTGCACTGTTTATTATCAAAGTAAAACACCGTCAACCAAACATATTAAAAAGTTATTAAGCTTAATTAAATGTGTCTGTTGTACGATAGCCTATAGGCTAAACGTATCATCACATGTATAGCTACTTGCATATTATTGGGACCCGACTGAAGAAGCCTTCTTTACAAAAATATTTTAGCAGGTAAATCGCAAACAGGCTATAGAAACTTTGGAGTGAATGAGAATTGCAAGTCTAATATATGTTAAAATATGTTAATATATATGTGTATGTGTATATGTATGTATATATATATATATATATATATATATATATATATATATAATATATATATATATATATATATGTTATTATGTTAAAATAAATGTTGTCTATAATGGCACTAATTTTAAATAGGCTAGCATATTTATATTTTACATGGCTACTTATATTTTTTATGCTTGGTTCTGAATACCATTCATTTAAGGATTTGCCATGAAGTGAGGTGAAGTAAATGTTAATGTTTATGTGTACAATGGCAGCGCGGAGAGAACGCACTACGACTTGTTCTAGAAGTTTAGTTGGCAGAGAAAATAAAACACATCAATTACTTGACAACAGTTAATACCCAATATTAATGAAATAAACTCAGCAAAAACAAAATTATGACTTGTGTATTTACACTTCATTACTGGTCTTAAGATGACAGGGCGCGTTTATCTGCTTAGAGTTTATTTAACCCATTGCAACTTATTGGAACTGTATGAACTATAGGTTAGGTCTACTCACCTTGTTATTATCTGATTCATTTATTTATCGATTTATTTATTTATTTGTTTATTTATTGGAAAAAACTAAATAAATAACTACATAACTAACTAAACGACTAAATAAATAAATAAATGTCCTGCTTGCACTTTTAATGGCAGAGAATCATGACTTTCACTTTTTTTTTTTTTTTTAATGTGCCATTAAACCCTGCCAACTAATGCAAAGCGTAAGTAAATTTATGTCTATATAGAAGAAAGCCCTGTCTAGGCTCTGCTCCAGCACGGGTTGTGTCCAGCTATTCGTTAGTGTGGTTGTTTGATGAGAAAAGTTTAAATGTAGTTGCAATAAACGCGTTAATTATCCATTCAATCCGTTGATCTTCGGCTGACCAATCAGCAGAAAGGGGCGTTTCGTTCCGCCCACCGGTAGAAATCGAATATTCAAGCTGTTTATTCATTTTTCCACCCCTGAACGAAAAACGAAAAATCAGGCTGAATTCTTGTTTTTCGTTTTTCTGGAAAAAATGAAAAAACGATAAAGGAGCCGTTTTCTCATGTTTCTTCTTTCAATATTAAATCAAAAAACGAATGGACGGAAGATACCCTGATTCAAATGCCTCCCACGAAGCGTTAATAACGTTTCTGTCTGAAGTATTCCCTCCACACGTCCAAATTTCCTGACCCCGCCTCTGCTTCAATTTCATTGGTTGAATCTGTAAACCAATCATTTTCCTTTCTGCCCTCAGAACATCTTTGGATAAGTGAAACTCTTATCTGCGGTACGCACAGTGTGGTTTATGGTGCATACAATTAATGCAATGCAAAAAAAAAAAAGATAATATAAAAGACCTAATTTGTATCTCTGTGTTGAAAATTTTCATCTCTGTCCTCTTCAGGTGCTAAACATCAGTAATGTGCATGCTCATCTTGCTTATAATACAGTACAGGATTCATGTTGATCTTTCCCTGCTGCATTACCCTTAGTTGTACATGAATTGTCTGTAGCAATATAGTCATTGCAGCCTTTCATGTAACGCCATTAATACGACCAAATGTTCATGTCTTTATTAAAACAATAACAGTAATTATATGTATTGTTTACAAAATTAAACGGTGTATTTACCAAACACCATCCCTAATATGTACTGGAGAATACAACATAAAGACAGTAGCATATAAAGTCAAACCATATTCAAGAGAAATAAAATGAGTTATTTAAAACCATATTATTTTAATCCGATGAAACCATCCAAATGTATGCATGGTAAAATGTCCTGAGCATCATAGAATTACATTCAGTTTCCTGCTCATTATCAGAGCTCTCCTGGTTTCCTTCCTCTTGCTTGCTTGTCCATGTCCCTATTATAATCTTCTTCTTCCATGACTTAATTTGCAGTTGTTATGCAGCACCCTACAGTACAACTGATGAACAAAAGATGTGACCAATTCAAATCAAATCACTTTATTTACAACATTATGAACGTAAGTGTACAGGTGGTGAAAGTCTTTTGTGCAAACTGCACCATGACAGTATGGATGACAAGTATTGAATATATATATATATATATATGCAACACACATATATAAAGGACTCAATACAGCTAAAGAACAACATACGGTAAATATTATACTATACAGAGAGCATGAAATGAAAACAGTAATAAACACAATAATCGCAGTACACATATACCATTGCAGTGCAGTACAGTATGAATGAGTGCAAACAGAATGTCAGGATACAGAATAATAGTGAGTCAGAGTCCAGTCAGTGTAAATGATAGAGTGCAGTACATATGAGGTTGATGTGCTGTATGTGGTGTTACTGGTACGAGTTCAGTTCAGTCTGATTGCCTGTGGAAAGAACTTGTCTTGCTGGTGAAGGTTCTGCAATAACTTCTGCCTGATGGTAACGGTAAGAGCAGTCCACGGCTCGGGTGGCTGGAGTCTCTGACGGTCCTCCTCACACACCACCTGGTGTAGATGTCCTGGAGGGACAAAATAAGTATTTATAATGTGGTGAATTAATAAACAATATAAAGTATTTTTATTTATAATCGTTGCACTGGATTTACCATTGACTCCTGTTGGAGGTTGTTGGAGGTATGGGCCAAAAGAATCCCTCCATAACTATCTTACAGTTGATCAGTTGTGAAGTTTACTTTAATGGGCCGTAACGTCTGAGCTGTCACAGTAGAGCTGTTAATGAATGCAGTCTTCAGGCTGCAGTGCTGCACTTGGTGGCCACTGAATTGATCTCTTCATCAAGTGGCTTCATCTTCCTGCAAACAAACCCACAAAATAATAAGTCAACAATAACTCCAGAGAAATACTGTTGGTGAATGCAGGTGTCAGTACTTACCGTATTCGGTCATTTCCTGCCCAAATTCCAAAGATAATGGCACAGTTGATTTGCTCATTCTAGGAGCTCTAAAAATATGCATGTGTGAAAAACTTGAAGTAACTGCTGTCTTTTGAGGTATCAGCGTCAATGCTGGTACCACACACAACTGTATTGCTTGAATACATACATACCAATGGAAATGTGCAACTTTCCAGCTCTCTGTCTTTTTCTGTTTGGGCTCATGTTCATTCCTCATTCATCAGGACTGGTTTGACTTGCTAGCTGTGACTGATTTTCTTTGCGTTTTTGGTCTCCAGCTGTAAAACAAGAAAATATCTATTGACCCCATGTTTAATTATTATATATTTTTTTAAACATAAATGAAGCAGTTATAATAATAAAGTTCAAGCTCACATTCCCTGGCAACTTTAACAGGCTCCTGAGTTCATCTGTACACATCAGATTCAGAGTCTGAGAAAAGACCATCATGCAAAAACTTACAACACAGCACAAAAGAATGTGTAAGTGAAGGAGTAAAGGAATAAGAGGAAATGAAAAAGGCAGAGAAAGGCAACATTTTGTGCGCAAGTTTAACAGAGTGAGAGGAAAGCAGCATTAGAAAAAGCTGTATTGTCCAGTAGCAAGCTATATTAATATGAACAATTTTAAATATGATTACATGCTGACAGTATTGTTGTAAGCTATTTAAAGGCCTCTTTACACCAAGGATGAGTCCACACTGCAGCAGACAACAACATACTCTAACTGTAACTATAACTATAACTATACACCGTTATCATCTGTTGGTGTGGAAATATTTACCATTTTATATATTTCTTGTTCTTGGTGTGAACAGCTTTAAGTGATCTGATTTGTCCAAATTAACTGAAGATCTGATTTGTCTAAACTTTCCAGATTTCCAGACTCCTGTTTCTTAGATGTGTTCAATAAAAACCAACATTGAAAGAAAGGCCGACTCTGAGGTGTGGACAGATATCGTGTATTGTTAGAACGGGAAGAGACGGCACCAATTTGTAAAGGTTATTAAAAAATTCAATGGACTTAATATAAACTTGACGATATAAACACTGGAGCACAAGTGGGCACAAACTACATGAGAGTTGAAGCTATGGCCAATGACAGCAGTAAGAGTGAAAGTTGTAGAATTTTGTATAAGTACACTTGTCCAATATCATGTGAATTTGTTGACTTGGTAAACTGCATAAATTATTACTGCTTCAACATGATACTTTGTTCTTCTTGATGGGGCTGTGGGGTATGTAAACCAAAATTTCAGAAATATCACATGATGTGCAAATATAACTGTAGTACAGTTCAGTCAAGATGCTCAGACAAACACAGACATACCACTGGAAATGTTTGCCTTTGCAGCTTTTGGTGTTCTCCGTAAACGCACAATATGGCCTATTTCAAATCCCACGACAGGCCTTCCTTTGGTCTTCCCTTTCAGCTGAAACAAAGACAAATATATACATGTTGAGACATTGTGTTAATTACCTGTGAAGTTCAAGTTTCCTGTTAATTCTAGCAGCTTTCTGAAAGAATTGATCAAAATTTGATTCTGAGTTTTAAAAATATGCCATGATGAACCACAGAAAGAGAGGTTATGTGTAAATGAATTACAGATTCGTTTGGAAAAACAGGAAAGAAAAAGTTGAGAGAGAGAGCGAGAGAGAGAGCCTTTACAAGAGATGACTTCTTAAAAGAGCTGCTGGAGTGTGTGATCCGATGTAACTGCAAGACAGAAACAAAATATTGAATTACAATTACTTCACAAAACCGTATTAAAGGCACGGCAAGCGTTGTCATTACTGTGCTTTACAAATAGCATACAGTTAAAAAAGTTACTGTGGTAAAAAGAGCAAGAATCTGTAGTGGCATAGATTCGAAGCATTTCTTACATTCAGCTTTAGGCATCTGAGAGAACTCCTGGGCATCAGATGGTAGAGGTGACAGGTCAAACTCATCTTGTAAAGGAACAATTGTATTTGTGCTGCCACTGTATCCTTCAGACTCTGGAGGAACTAAATTTAACCGTCGTCTTCCCTGTCGTCTTCCCTTCCCTATTCCCTGAATAAATAAAAATGACAAAAATTATTGAATTGAAATGCTTTTCAATTCCATTTAAACTATCTATGCTGTAATTGCAAGTGCTACTTTGTTATTATAGTGCCTTCTAAGATTGTTTACAAAAGGACAAAAAAACTACATATTAAAATAAACTGACAATAAAAAAAAAATAATAAAGCAAGACTTTCATACAATAATAACTCTGCAAATGATCTTCTTCTTATGTTTTAAAATGTACATAAATGAAATTCACAAAACTATTTGCACTGTGTGATAATGTAAAACAGGTCCCTTTGTGTTACTGCACAGATCATACCAGTTGCTTTGTAGAGAAGCCAGCCTCCAGATGCTGACTTCATTTTTGGGTATGCATCACTGAACAGGCTAGAGACCTAAAATACACATTTAACTCCAGATTAGAAAATAATTATTATAAAGGTTTTTAGTTGCTGATAACTAAGGAAAGGCAAAGCTGTTTAATGAACGAATGGTGTATAAACATGCATCACCTCTGAATGTGTCAAGTCATCAGGCATAGTGACATTCCGTTTACCCAAGCTAGCTTGCAAAAGCTGCACCTCATCAGCTGATGAAGGGGCCATGTCTGTATTTTTATTTAAAAGAAACACTGAAAACACAAAAGGTTTCCATAGTTTGTTGAGCTTCGCTGGTCTGCTACAGCTGGGTAGCCGTCTTTTTGAACCACGCTTAAAAAATCCAGGGAAAAACCTTCAATAGATTGAAAATAAAAATTACTAACGTTATTAACTTATCTTTAATACATGGATATGTTTATTGGGAACACAACAAACCTCAAAAATAGCCCCTAACTACTACCACTGTTCTATGTATAGTGTTAAAATGTATTATAAATAGAAAGTGTTGCTATTTGTTATTGTCATGACTGCAAAACTGAAACCTGGCCATCTCTTGGTCCACTGTTTGACTCTGTCCCGAGTGCTGACCCTGCCTTGTGCTGGTTTTCCTGAGCGACTGGTTAAGAATTTCAAGGATGTTATGTACAGCTGCAGATGCAGCATCTGCACCAAGATTAATGCCTTGCTGTAGAATATAAAGACCAGTTTGATACCTGCACTACAATGACACGTCCTTAAATATAATAAGTATAACTGTATAAAAGAGCAATCTAACTAAAATTAAAACAATCAAACTACATGACATAACATCAGCGCATTGCAAACTTGTGAATAACAACAATAACCCGCAAAATAACTGTTGCACACTGTACATGAATAAAACTTTTATCGATGTTATTGATTAACGTTACTTTAGCAGCACGAACTTACTTCAAGCTACCCTGAGGGACAAGCTGAGGTGGAAGATGATGCCGCTCCGTGTCTCTCCTGGGAGCTCATCTTTAGAAACTAAGAGACGACCGTAGGTGAAATACTAATAACATTAATACTTAATATAAACAAAGCACGACGTATTGCACACCGCAACAACTTTCCAATATGCGCGCCACTGACGTCACCGTCTGTGCTTCCAGGTCAGAGAGCAACTGTCCATCAAAAGCTCATTAGCCAATCAGAGTAGATCGCTGTTAAGCCCGCCCCCACGAGAGGTTTGTGCCAAAACAGCAAACGAAAATTTGCGAAGCGTAAGCGAAAGCTGTGGCAATGCATTCAGAATCCATGATTCGCGAAAACGATTCTTTGAAAATCATTAACAAAGAATGAAGCATTTCATTTTTTCATTTTCATTGTGTTTTTCTTCTTTTGCAGTGGCATATTTCTTGGAAAGTTACGTTCATTCTTATTGGCACAAAAATAATCCCATATAATTCTAGCAGCTTTCTGAAAGAATTGGTCAAAATTTGATTCTGAGTTTTAAAAATATGCCATGATGAACCACAGAAAGAGAGGCTATGTGTAAATGAATTACAGATTAGTTCGGAAAAACAGGACAGGAAAAGTGTTGTTGTTACTGTGCAGATGTTGTTGTTATTTTAACTACAAATACCACAGTGAAACTACAGCTACTGAGGTAAACCCATATAAGCATTGAGGTTACTGTGCTTTAACTACAAATACCACAGTAAAGTACAGTCACTGTAGTAAAAAACATAGTAAGAATCAAAGTTATTGTGCTTTTACCACAGTAAAACTACAGTTACTGAGGTAAACCCATAGTAAGCATTGAGGTTACTGTGCTTTAACTACAAATACCACAGTAAAACTACGGTTACGCTCAGTGGCGGTTTTAGGCATGGGCGAACGGGGCAGCCGCCCGAGGCGGCATTTTTTCATGACACGTGGGGGGCGGCACACGAATTTGGAGGGGAAAAAAAATCATCTGTGCCGCTAAGCGGTTTTCTATTGTCTATGATACCTGTGCCGCCCCTGCTGCTGAAGGAGCCGCACAGAAGCTGAGCGAGAGGAGAGGGGATGAGGGGGCGCAGAGTACAGTTCACCTCTCCCAAATGAAGCGGACAAATAACGCACATTTCATTCAAAATATTACTTTGAAAAAAAAAGAGAAAAAAAATTATAAACACAGACCAATAAGTTGCACTTTTTTTATTTATTTAATTGTGTGAAATTGCTAATAAAAATAGGTAATAAAAAACGATTATGATGTGGAGGTGAATTGGTTTAGTCTTGACTTCTGGTCGTGAGTGACAGCGTTGGGGGATGGGAAATCTGTTGATTGTCGATTACAAAGTAAACACAGCGATGGAGAGAAAAAGGCCAGAGCTGTCAGGTGTCCAATTTAGGAAAAAAAGAAAAGAAGATGAGGAGAAACGGGCAAAAGATAAAGGTATGCAACAATGTTCTCTCTGTATGATTAAGGTATTCATGTCATTATGTTAATTAGTGGTATAACGTTAACTCTTAGGTTTGTTAGCCTTCTTGCTTATGATGCTTGCTATGCTTACCTTGCTAAAAAAACACAATAAAAGCCTAATATACAAACCATCACAGAAATTCTAATGGTTTCTATTAAATAGCATTATGAACCATTAACTTTTTCCAGTGAAACTATTACAAAATTCCTTATTGTAGTGTGTTTTGGACACTTTTCCAATAGGATTTACCATCCCACCCACCAATAGAATCCATCATATACCAGCAGACACTGTTATACTTACCATTAAAACCAATACAATTCCCATTATAACCATTAAATCCATTACATTTTCTATTATTTTTGGGCAGGGATTGTCTATTGTTTTTTCAGCAGTGTATACAACATGAGATCTAATTAAATTTAACCACAAAATTATGCTTTGCAACAAAACTGTTGCAAGTACAGTTATTTATTTCCATTGTTTATGTTAATGTTGGCTATAGCCAATATATTTACAATATATTTACAGTATACTGTAAATAGCCAGTGTAATTTACATATGTGTAGATAGTTTAAAAGACAAACATTTTACATTTGCTATAACTCTGTTACGTGACAAAGCATATAATTTGAGGCAGTAAATTAACCAAGGAGCTAATTGTTCCTCCCTTAGATTAGATTATATTAGATTAATAAAGTGTCAATAGGGGAGCATATCTCATATGATGGCCTAGAAAGGCCAGAAATGTCAGATTTTAGTTTCAGTTTGTGTTTTCTGTTATGCAGTGAAATAAATAATTTAATTTTCTTTAGTGTGATTTATTCTATATTTTATTTGTATATTATTCTTAATAATTTAAAATATTTTTCTTAAATAATATTTGTTTGTACACAGTATATTTATTTAAGTTATGAGCAGTTTCTTTTTTTTTGCAAAAATTGGTCTGTTACGGGATGACATGTAGTATTACTACAATAAAACGGGGGGAGCGGGGCGCCGGGAGGGAGTCTCGCCCGGGGAGCAATTCAGTGTAGAACCGCCACTGTTTGGTTCTTACATGGCTGATTTTATTTCGCTGCGATTCTCAGAATCAGCTGATTTATTTATTTATATTTTTTCACATTATTTTATTAAACTAACACATTTTTTTTTTTTTTTTTTTTTTAAATTTAGGGTAAAATTTCAGCTCATTTCTCTCTACTAAAAAAATGTACAGTTTCAGATTACACTCCCTTTACAGATGCTTTTCTTCGTCTTCCTTTTCTTTTCTTTTTTTCTTTTCTTTTTTTTCATTCTTCATAATGTTTTTCCATTTAATCAGAACAGGTTTGTCTGGATGAGCTGCAGTTTCAAATTTCATTGTCAGTCACAAGGAAGAAAGTAATACAGGTTTAATTGTACTGCTTTCATTGCACCAGATCACTTTCACTTTGGCGATCCAGAAAAATGATCGCAACTTCAACTGAACATGGACCTGCTTATGTTCGTTTTTCTGACTGTAATTCCAGTTTTATCAAATGGTATGTACATTATTTTTCTATCTTCAGTTAATTAAGTCCCTGAATTTATGTTGCTCATGATCTTAAAAATAATGTTTTTGCTGTAGAGGCTTCTGCTTAAACGCTTGAAATGAGTTTGTGTCGCTTACAGCAGTTGTGTAGGTTGATTCACTTAAAATGATGATAATGAGATTTGTACCTACAGCTTTTATTTTAATTTATTTTTCATATATATATATGAGTGTGTGTGTGTGTTTCTAATCATAATGCAGATTTTGGTGATTTCTGCTCCTTGCAGTTCTCATAATCTGCAAATACGTGAAGCTGGTAATACTTTTGTTGTTGTTAACACAGTGTAGTCTTCCATATATTTAAATCTGTTATTTAAGTGAATGTGATTTTAACTGAATGGGAAGCCGTAGTGCGATTTTGACCGAGGCCGCCTCAAATAACCCAGTTTATTTGCCCAGTACTTCCTTTATGTTTTGATTTTTTGATAGTGACGTTTTTCGAACTTAATCAGAACCAGTTTGTCTTGATTAGTTGCAGTTTCATGGTAAAGTAAAACAGGTTTCAGCATGTCCAGATGCACCACAACGATCCCTTATAAAACTTCAGTTTGACTTTGACGAGCCAAAGAGATGATGATAATTTATCATAAGTGAACATGGACCTGCTTATGTTTAGATTTGTGGTTTTTCACTTTAATCTAATGCTGGAGAAAAACAGCACAAAATTAACAAAATGAAAAGGCACAAATGTGTATTTCTTTTTGCAACTAAAATTTGAATTAAGAATATACTGTGGATGAGCTGAAGCAAATAGTAAAAGAAAAGCAGTTTTGAAATGCTTCCCATGATGCACCTCTTGGAATCTAGACAAAATCAAGCTTAAATACAAGATGTTTAGATTTGATTAACTTTGGTTTGGTAGCATTCATGTCAGCTATTGTCATGTTGAGGTGTGTCAGACTGTGTTGTACTTTGACATTTTTATTTATCAGGTCATATTTCCTGGTTACCTGATTTGACCCAGCGTTTACAACCTGGTTGTTTTTTCTATAACAATGAAAGTGAAAGAATTTCTGTCAATGATTCATAAACACTGTTTGCTTGTGAAGTGCAAAAGCAATGAACAGAACTGTTCAAAGAGAATTTGACACTGTCCTCCTCTGCTGAGGAGGTTAAGAACAAATAAATTTGCATATGAACACAAATAATCCACACAATTATTAGTGAATGAAACCATTTGTTTGAGATAATAGATGACAGGAGTAATCAAGACAAGTGGAAATTAAAACTCCAATAAAGGCCGCTAGGGTGACGCCCTCTCTGAGCCACACACACATTTTTTTATTATTATTATTATTATTATAAATTATGCACATTGATATTTGTACAATATATATATATATATATATATATATATATATATATATATATATATATATATATAATCATCTGTGCTTTCCCTATACTACTTTGGTTTACTGCTTTGGTTTTATGGTGTATCAATAATCAAAATAATCAAATTTAAGAGAAAAATAAGAAAAAAATACATATTTCTTTGATAATATTTTATAATTATTCAGATTTAGACTCTGAATGACAGTGAGATTATGTCAACATCAATACATAACCATCAGCAACTAATCATAGATTCTCCTGGTGTTTCTTGCCATAACAAAAGTGACTTGTAAATACAAAGTTGCAGCAGACAGAGAAAAGTTAACTTTCAAAAGTCAAGGGTCAAGAGCCCAAAAAACCTAAACACTAATCACTGCAATGGTAAATTAAAAAAAAAAAAAAAAAAAATATTATTTTCAATGAATCATCAACATTCAATTCAATTAAATTCAAATTTATTTGCATAGCGCTTTTCACGATACATATCATTGCAAAGCAACTTTACACCAAATTAACGTTCTTACAATATATGTAGTAGTAGCTTACTAGTGTTGACTATGTCAAGTTGATGTACATATGGCAGAGATGTGTGGTAAAGATCAATTAATGACATAATCAAACAGACAAAGAACACTATAAATTAGTAGCAGAATTCGGTAGTGCTGTATGTTGTTTCAGGGTTGGCATCATCTGAAGTCCTCTGAGGGGTTGACATCATCTCTTCTTAAGTGTTCTGGATCCAGACTGGAGCTTGTGAATTCCTAGTTACCACGGGATGTCAATCCCATGGCAAAAACAGAGAACAAATAGGAACATAATTAGCGTAGCTGCTGTTCAAACTAAGAAAAGAAAGATTTGTTAAACCAGAGCTAAAAGATTAATAATGAGCATTTGATCGGATATAACTGCAGGAAAAGTTTATGAGATGCATTATTTGCATTCTCATTAACCCCGAACGTTATCCGGAAGGCTGTTCCAGAGTTTTGGGAGCCAAATGTGAAAAAGCTCTACCTCCTTTAGTGGACTTTGCTATCCTAGATACTACCAACACAGGGTTGCTGCAGGATTTTTAAGCTCAAATTTAAGACTTTTTAAGACCTTTTTTAAGACCTGCACAAATAAAATGAATACCATACGAGCAAGGTAAGGCAATGTCTATGGTTAAATATTAAACTGTAAAACTACTATAAAAACTGATTTACAGTTCAGATTTTTCACAAGAACAAAAAAGTTTTATAAAGTGATACACTTCACATTTCTTTAAAGTATCAGTTTTTAAGAAAATAGATGAGTCAAAAGTATTACTTATATTAATTGAAACAATTATTATCAATAAATTATTATATTAATTAAAAAAACATACAAATACATGTTAGTGTTTAGATTTTTATGATGAATTATCTTCCTAATGATCCACCAGTTCACATTTACAGCTCTGCATGTTTGCAGGGTAAAAACATGGGTTGCTTTTCACTTTGGTCCGAACAAAAACAACCCCAATACTATGGTAATGTGTGTAAATAGTGTGTAAACAATGCAAGCAAGATTAGCGGCAACCACGCTGGTGCTGCTAACGTGCTATAAGCTAGCGGACTCGGGAAATCAAATTAGTGATAACAAGGCAATCCGGTTGCTTTAGTTGTAAAATACAACAGGGGGTATATTCACATGTTATAAGAAACGAAAATGATGCTGTATATAATTGATTTTAGATTGAAAAATAGACAATAAGAATCTTCAGCCACAGGCAGGGGCGGGATTTTATTTGGATAGGCACACCATGCGGCCAGTCACATGGGAAGAAAAGACTAGGATCATTATGTGAAAGAAGAAAGGGGGACACATGCACCGAAGATAGAGAGTGGTACTGGCCAGGGCTGGGTTTCCTAAAAGCATCGTTAGCTTAAGTACATTGTAGACTAATTGAAACCAATGGAGCTACTACCAACCTAGGCTTACAATGCTTTTGGGAAATGCAGTCCAGGTATACAGAGTGACAGAGAGAGGTGAGGGAGCCGGATTTAAATGCAAGCGCATTGGGAGAAAGTAAAGAAATTAGAGAAAAACTGAAACAAAGCAGCCAACACACAAACCATTCACAGTTCCTAAATTGGGCTAAAACAGAAGGCTCTGAGTGATAGTAAATGAAGAGCCATTTGGGAGCCATAAGAGCCGCCTCTTCTAAGGAAGCTGTGCCAAAAGAGCCGGACTTCCTATCACTAATGTGGGTACAGATGCGAGGTCCATTTATATTTCTTTGATTGGCTGTAAGTCTCATGTAAGGCTCCTCCCCTGAACTTTCCCATTCCCTGTATCTTCTCTCTCATTGGCTGTACGTCTATGACTCCTCCCCCTGATTTATTTTTCTCCTTTAATATATATGTGTGTTTCTGATCGTAAGGCAGATTTTGGTGATTTCTGCTCCTTGCAGTTCTCATAGTCTGCAAATACGTGAAGCTAGTTGTTAACACAGCATAGTCTTCCATATATTTAAATCTGTTACTTAAGTGAACGTGATTGTAACTGAATGGGAAGCCGTAGTGCGATTTTAACCGAGGCTGCCTCTGGAAATACAAATCATCCAGTTCATTTGCCCAGTACTTCCTTTAGAGATGTTTTTGATTTTTTGATAGTGATGTTTTTCCAACTTAATCAGAACCAGTTTGTCTTGTTGCAGTTTCACAGTAAAGTAAAACAGGTTTCAGCATGTCCGGATGCACCAGAATGATCTCTTATAAAACTTCAGTTTGACTTTGACGAGCCAAAGAGATGATGATAATTTATCATAAGTGAACATGAACCTGCTTATGTTTAGATTTGTGGTTGTAATTCTAATAATATCTGATGGTTTGTAACTGTATCTGCTCTCTCATTGGCTGTAGGTCTATGGCTCCTCCCCCTGAATTTTCCCATGTCCCATATCTGATCTCTCATTGGCTGTAGGTCATTGCCAGTGTAATTACCAGTCAAAACACATTTCACACTGCAGGACTATGAGTCTCAGACAAGTTCAGATATTTTTACCATGCTAAAAAATCTCACGCATTGGTGACAAATCAGATTGTGTCCTTGATAACTCACACTATGCGACTGTCGCTTGAATGAATGAGCACTGATTTGCCTCAGATTTCAGGCATTCAGGCAATTTCCGCACAACCGTTTGCGAGTGAAAAGTAGGGCTAAAATCATGCAATGCGAACCCGGCATTATGTAAAAGGACTTGGAATTGTTTGTTATTTTTACAAAGATTGTTTAGGTAAATATTAAAGTCATGATCCCTTTGATCATACACTTGGGCATCATCTGGAGTTCATTTTCTACTCAAAATGACCCATTCATACTCAAACACTATTCACTGATTGTTACTGTCATTGTGTATCATGTGCCAAATATTGAGGTCTCTGTGTTCAATTGGTTAATACAATGAGTCAACAAATTGCCTTACAAAGTTTTAGAAACTGTTTACTTGCTTGCGCACATGTTTGGAAGTGAACCACATGCTTTAATGGCATTTTTTAGTGCTATGTAATGGAGTAATGGTTGCAAACCACTGAGTGAAATGTACTTCAGGGTGAATTCTAAATAATTAAGTAGAAATTACTCATGAAGCTCTAACTGGCCATGTTAAATTTACTTATTTCCTTTGGTAATTTTACATAACTTAGTTAAGTACATTTGACAAAATTCAATACTTAAATTTTGCTTAAAAATATGCATTAAAAGTGTGCATAAAATTAAGTAAATTTCACTCTTTTTTTCAGTGTGAAACAGAGTGCATCTCAAAGCTTACTCTCAAACTAAAGTACATCATTTTTTAAAACAAGAGATAGAATAGGGATGCACATTTTGACAGTCATTGTTTTTTGACTAAAAAACAAGCTGTATTTATTTTTTTCTCTTTCCCTTTCTATGTGGACAATATTGTTTTCAGGGTTGACTGTGCACGGTCCCTCTGCTCCTCTGGTTGCTCCTCTGGGATCTTCAGTGGTTTTGCCCTGTTCTGTTGATCAACTTTTATCAGTGAAGGGTTTGGAGGTGGAATGGAGAAGAACAGACTCAGACACTTTAGTTCATCTGTTTCAAGATGGTGAGACTCAAACAGGGGTCCAGCAGGAGGATTATTTGGATAGAGCTCATTTCTTTACTGAAGAGATTCAACATGGAAACTTCTCCCTCCGTCTGGACAATCTGAGAGCTGAAGATGAGGGACAATACATATGTACAGTTCAGAGTCAGGAAGAGTCTGGAGAAACTGTGGTTGAAATTAAAGTTGATGATGTTGGTGAGTATTGAACACATGAGTTCCTTCATTTTCACTATGATTTTACTGAAATTAATTACTGAATGTTTGTTCTTTCAGAGCGTTTGAGAGTTTCAGGATCGAGTCGCTCCATATCTGCGTCTGTGGGTGAAGACGTCACTCTGAGCTGCTCTGTAGACTCTCACATCACACATGAAGACTTGGAAGTTTCGTGGATGAAAACAGATGAAGATGAAGATATTGTGGTTCTGCTCTACCAAGACAATGAGGCTTTACCAGAGGGATCAAATGAGCGATACAGAGACAGAGTTGAGTTCTTCACTGATGAAATCCCCAAAGGAAACTTTTCTCTCAGACTGAAGAGTGTCAGAACTGAGGATAAAGGAGTTTACATGTGTGAGGTGTCTGCTGGAGGACTTTCAGCCAATACAACTGTAGAACTGGAGCAACTGGGTGAGTCATTAAAAAAAAAAAAAAACTAATATAGAAGTGCAGTTTAGTTAATCGTTGTTATGTTATGTCCAGTTGCAAAAAAAAGTTTATTAAGATTAAAGAATTTTACAGCAAAGTGATTTTGATTCATTCCGATGAATACAACTGACAGTTTTGTTTAAAAAATGCAAAGTGACACTTCCTCTGAGATTAACTTCAACAGCAGCAGAACACAGCTGATAGCAGCACACACACACACAGTTTAGGACAGTGATCTTCATAGGAGACACCTACTATCTTGAGTCACCCGCTGTAACGCCACGCCAGCAGAGGGAGCCCTCACCCATGGACTGACTGTTGCCGCTCCCTCCGCTGCTTCTATGGTTACTTCCTGTTTGGCAGCCATATAAGGATGGCCATGCCAAACAGGAGGTTGTGAAGTATTGTTTTGCCTGTGCAGACTCTACCAAGCGGTTTCCCTGTTTTCATTGTCTTCTTTTATTATTGCCACGGTTTTGTTTTGTTCCATAGTCATAGTTTTTGCTCTGTTTCTTTGCCATAGTTTTGCCTTGTTCCATTGCCTTGTTTATTTGTTACTTTTGGACTGCTCTCTTGGATTTTGAACTTTTGCGTGTTTTGTTGGATTACGCTCTCGCCTTGCCTTGGATGTTACTGTTTGTTGGAGACTGACCTTGCCTGTCTTGACTACGTTGTGTTTAATAAAAGCTTGCACTTGGCTCTATCACACTTCCTATGAGTCCCGTTACACCCACAAAGCACATTGTAATCCCTTATTAAATTTATTTATTTATTTATTTTCATAATACTTGCATGAAATTATAAGAAGGACAGTACTTTTTAAAAGATTGTTTACACATTTCTATTCACCAACTTTTAGCTTTGCACAGCAGTTAATTTCATAACCAAAATGCACAAAAATAACCAAAACACTACATCTGTGTTTCAAATCAGCTCATTCTTCCACAACGCCAGCAAAGGTAGCAAGAAACATATTTTGTCACTCATAAAACACCTAAAAACATTAATATTTTTGTCTGTAAAATGTATTTCCAAAAGATGAAAAAGCTTCTTCTCAAGGGAACTGGGACAAGCGCTGATGCCCTGTGGCTCAGGACCCACTCTTGTAGAAACTGAAATTAAGTTGAGCTGGCAGAAGAGTTTGAGAAAGGTCTCAGTCTTGCTCACTCTTCAGTCACTGATACAAACGAAAGTGTTATCTTTGACATCATCCGATCCAGCAGACAGTGCTTTTGGCAGCCAGCTCAGGAGAGCAGGAGATGGTGGAAGAAGTCAAAAAGGTTATGGCCTGTGCTACAGAGTGATTAGATCTCCCTTCAAAGCATGAGAGATGTGAGATCGCTCGGCAGGATAGACGACTTTTAACCTGGCAGTTGATTCCGCATTCAAAATATACTAAAACTAATAAAACACTTCACTCATGTCTCAAATCAAACCATTCTTCCAAAACACTAGCAAAGGTTTTCACCCAACAAACACAGTTCATCACTTATAAAACACAGACCTAAAAAACACTAGCAGCAGGCAGCATTATACAGAGTTTTCTTTTGTAAAATGTCTTTAAAAAACAAGAATATAATACAGTTGTCAGTATTGCGTTGTGTTTCGGCCTCTAGAGATCCTCACTGCACCTTCACGTCTCTCTCTCACAACTTGTAATGTAGCAGATTGCTGTCTTGTTGTTTTGAATTTTAAAAAAGCATACAATGCATTAGCTGTGGTTGATCTGATTGTTTTGATAGATATCATTTTTTAAAGCTTTAGAATATATTTTAGTGTAGTATTAATGTAGAAATGTTGGAAATCACTGTCTTATTCAATTGATTGTAATGGTGATTGTATCTGAGTGAGAAAATAATTAATGCATTTAATAATGTGTTAAATTAAGATCACACTTTTATGTTTTCCTGTCATTGCTTTGTAGAATATATATACATATATATATATATAAAGAAATAAAAATAGTAAAAACACTACCAATGTTTAAAAGGATAAGCTTAAAATCAAATAAGGAGCCCACCAGATGATTTTCTCCCTCATTATAGCCTGGGCCAAGGTCATAGATGATAAAATATGATTAAATTGAATGCAGGGTAAGTGGCTTTGGATAAAATAATCTGCTGAATGCATATACTTTAGATATGATCCACGGCTAGCTGTGCATTAAACGATGTGAAAGAAAAGAACTGCCCTGACGCAAAAAAAAATCATAAAAACGTTTAATGTTCACATAGCAATGCATAATCCCACTTATACCATGGTCATTTGCCAGCAATGACAACTTAAAGAAAATTATGGTAATATATTATAATAATAATATATATAATATATATATATATATAATAAATTATGGTAATTTTCCTCAGTTACAGCTAGTTAAATCTAGCATTCTGCCTGCTTCATATCAAACACAGAGATGAAATAGTGCAGTAAAATCAAATGTATTTGAATTAATTAATTATAACATTTATTTGAACTAATCATAGTATTTTAATTAGCTATAAAACAATAGAAAGCTATGGAATATATTTTAGCTGTGTGTTCCTGCTTCATCATACTTTGGGGACAAAATGTTGCAATATACAAGGAACTTTGCCCAATAATAACATTGTCCAGTAACTGTCTGTGTTTTTCAGGTTTCTCTGTTTTACACATAATGGTGTTGATTCTCTGTATTTCTGCATCTGGATCTGCACTCCTGCTCTGCTGTCTGATCTACTGCAGATCTCCTACTAAAGGTACAAATAGAACAGGAAATATTCTGATTCATTGTGATTCAGTGAAAAATATATTTGAACCTAATAATAATAATAATAACCATCATCACAATAATGAGTTGTTTATTGAGTGTGTGAGGCTGGTAAATCAAATGGCTGATGTATAGAAATATTTACAGTATAGAAAAAGTCCAGAGGTCATAAGTTTGTTAGTGTGATTATATGATGAGTTTAATTTGTTTGTTATCATTAGTTATTAATATTTTGAAAATTACAACACCAGTATGAGATAAGACATAAGTAATAAAATATTAAAGAAATTTAGCAGCAATTTTTGATGTCTAATCATGACTTTTGTACAGATAAATGGGAATGATAACAAATAGCTCTCTCCAGATACAGATAGATCGGGTATAGCTGTCCTTGAATCACTCTGTGTCCAATAACTGTATAAAATTATCCAAGTCACCATTACTGGTGTCTTCTGAATTAGAAAGGGAAGCTTAAGTGTCTCTTTTGAACTAGTAATATCTTAGATTTTATGTCTGGTTTATGCTTCATTACATAGAGCCCAAATTAATGCAAATTGGCAGAAACAAAATGTGTTAAATACCAATGGAATTATGGATAGTGATCCACCATGTGATTCAATTCCGTACAACAGAGCAAGAAAAACTACCAGCAACCAACAGTACAGAGACTCTGGGACCTCAAGTGATTTAATACTGTCAGTGTGAACAAACCATTAGTGTCTACACAGTCTAAACAGTTGTTATTCTAACAGAGGTTATTTTACCTCAACATTTATCTCACATTAGATATGAAATGTCTTTTCCTTTTCAGGTTTGATTGTGCAAAATCCCTTTACCTTTAATGTTTATCTGGGAAGTTGGGTGGTTTTGCCCTGTCATGTTCCTCCAAACTTACTAACTGAAGATCTAAAGGTGGAATGGAGAAAAACAACAAAAAACTCAGAGACTTTAGTTCATCTGTATCAGGATGGTGAGAGTCAAACCGATGAACTGAACCAGGATTATAAGGACAGAGCTCATTTCATTACTGATCAGATTAAAGATGGAAACTTCTCCCTCTGTCTGGACAAACTGACAGTTGAAGATGAGGGACAATACACATGTAATGTTTACAGCAAGAGGGATTGTGTGTTTTCAGCCAAGACAAAACTGGCCCTGAGTAAGTAAACAGATACAAACAAATTAAAGGTGAATTTCAATAGTTAATCATCAGTACTATGTTGAGTTATCCTGTCTCAAACATGTAATATTGGTGCATCATTACATATTCAGGATTACAAATATTTTCAGATTTAATATAATTATTTCTTGTTTGGAAATAATTGTTCATGCACACACACACACACACACGCACGTACAAACACAATTTGAATATAATCAGTTGTGAATAACATGACAAATCAACAACACTGTAACATGTATTCACAGTACAGTACCTACAGCACAGGTTTTGAACTGGTATTAGTGAAAACACTCTTTGACCATTCTTACAGTATGATTTACAGGATTGAAAGTGTGGTGTGTTTTGAGTTTTGTACTGAAGTTTACTTTCTTTCTTTCTTTCTTTCTTTCTTTCTTTGGTTCTTTGATTTGTATTATTCATTTTTCCACATTAAAACATGTCTATTTTCCTTTATAGAGTTCTTTATGAATGGTAATGTTGTTCCTCTGGGAGGTTCAGTGGATTTGCCCTGTATTATTCCTCCAAACTTAGTAAATGAGGATCTGAAGGTGGAATGGAGGAGAGCAGATTCAGAGACTCTGGTTCATCTGTATGAAGATGGAGAGAGTCGAGCAAGCGAACAGCACAAGGATTATCACAGAAGAGCTAATTTTTCAAAGAAGAAGATTAAAGATGGAGACTTCTCCCTCCATCTGAAAAAACTGAGAGCTGGAGATGAAGGTGTTTATAGATGTGTCGTCTACAAGGAACAGAATTGTGTGTTTTCAGCCGATACAGTGTTGGAACTGGGTAAGTGCCAAAAAAAAAAAAAAAAAAAAAAGAAAGAAAGAAAGAAACTGCTGCTATTTTTTGTTGCCCTAATCAATATGTTAGATCGCTGTCTCCATGCCTAGACAATTAAGATCCAGCCCCGGACGCCAGATCCCGTCAGAAAATATCAGTTTGTCCAGTATCAGAACAACTCGTCAGCAGAGAGGTCTAATACCCAAACTCTGTTAACAGGAGGTCTTGTCTGGTACCCAAAATACCCAAAACACTATTAACAGTCTTCTGTCAGCCAAGAAGTTGACTGAGGAAAAGCCAGTGAAAGTGAAGAGCAGAAGCAGGAGACGAAGTAATGATAATAAAAAGGAGCAGGGTTTATTGAATAGTCTTAGTTGTGTATGTCTCAATGCTCAGACTTCGTCTGGAGAACACAAATTCAACAAGTATTGTTATACCAAACTGATTCACAACAACATCCCATAAACCTTGAGTTTCTATAAACATTCCCTTGTATCTCTTATTCACGAAGACAAACAGCCCTTGAAGCTACACAGTCATAAGACTAAACAACTATGGAAAAAATATATAAAAAAACAACTATAATATAATATGAATTACTAATCAATGAATGAATCAATAAAGGAATTTATAAATGACTATAATGATTAGTATAAATGATTATATGATTAAATAATAAAATTATGAAATGATTAATGATTATAAATGAATAAATGAATGAAGAATAAATGAAGAATATATAAAAAGAAAGTCAAACACAATACAAATATATGGTTGCTCTGAGGCAAAACACACATAGTTTGCATTTGAGAATCATCAGATCCTTCATTCCCCCCTCTTAATCATATATGACAACATAAATTGATTATTGCAAGCAAACTTTCATAATCTTTATCAAAACATACTTTGAAAAGTTTGGGTGATCAGGCCGTACTCTTCCCTTCTACATGTTCAAAAGAACAGGTCACTTCTGTCATACCGCATACCAGCGTCGGATAAGGGAGATTGTGTCTCTGACCATTGTCGTACAACCGTAAACTGTAATCTGATAAAGCGAATCAACACTCTTATGGAAATGTACAAGAGTAAGATGATTGACACTCTTCAAATTGTGACTAAAGCTTTTAAAAGTGTCCCAATATTAATTCAAACCATGTGTCCCACATGTTAAGGACCATAATCCTTAATCAAGTTTAGCTACTTACTTGCAAAACTTATTAGACTGCTTTTCTGGTATTATCTAAGATGTATAAACAACATCAGTTGCAATCACTTTACATGATTCATCAAGTTTCTTCCTGTGATTTGGTACAATTTGAATTTTCCAAAAACTCATTGTGAAAGATATGTTCTTTACCAATTTTAATTGCATGTGCTTTTACCTTTTCCAACTATTACCACCTTTAGCCATTTGTCATATTTAGCATCTTTCCATCTCAGCATCAGGGTTTCTGTGCCCGAGTATTTACTCAAGTTGCCTGTCAGGTTTATCAAACTGAACCTAGAATTGTGAATTGGAGGGTACCATTCAACCATTCAAGAACAAATCAGATAATGGTAACACATGTGCATTGAAATTCCACTATGTGGAGAGAACTGAGGAAAAATTGTCTTAAGGATCTTTTGAGATTTAACCAAAATTACATCACTATGACCTTCTAGTCATGGACAAATGATTGAATCACATCATGTCATGTTTGACCATATCTTGCAGCATGATGATAATAAACCACTCATGAATTGGCCTGATTGACTCTGTATGATAAATATGTGACTTAAAAATACCCATGTATATGTGTTGTAAACAATATAGAAATCTTTCGTAGCTCAGAATGTCTCTATCCATGAAATGTCTCAGGAGTCAGTTCTTGAAGTGTCTCTGTAGCTTGTTCTGTTCTTCCCGAAGAACCATCTTTTGTTTGTAGATTTTGAAGATTGCGAAGTTCCGTCTCTCTCTCTCTCTGACGTTCCCTGAAGTTCCTGTTATTCTGTTTGCCGTTGTTTGTCGACACAAAGAATTTCTGGAAGATCACTAACAATGATCTGCGAAAACACAAAAACAAGAGAACGGAAAACAGAGACTGTTCTTTTTGAAAAACAAGATTGCTTAAACTTCGTTGGAATTATTTTGACTCCATTATAACCTCAATAGATAAACAGAGAACATAGAGACCGGTTGGCGACTAAACTGTAGTCCGGTGAAAGCTAATCATCATAGCCCCCCACCCGCCATATCTTCATCATGAGGTTGGCCCCCAAGTCACTAAAAGACAAGGTTCTTCCCCATGACTCCTTTCTACAGCATTTTGCAAAGTCTCATTCAAAATTAATGAGCAAATGTCTAATAATTACCCATTTAAAAATGTATCTGGTCTGAAAACAAGCTACGCGAAATGGTTGGTTCCACAAACCAATGCGAATGTGCGGACACCTCGAGTATAAATCAGCCTTTACGTTGCACAGATTCAGGAGCTAGTTTTAGCGCTAAAACGCTTTGTGAAACACTCTTAGAGCAAAAATGTAGGAGTCCTAATTTTAGGACTGACATGCCCATTATTTTTAAGATTTTCTCCTAAATTGGCAAGTTATGAGCTACTTTTAGCCTTAAGATGTTTTGTGAATACGGGCCCAGGTGCATGATGTAGCTCAATCTGACCAAGAACTGCCCTCTAATGAAGAGCCATCTGACTAGCATGTAAATGAAATGAAAACAGAAAATGTTTAGAAACTCACATAAAAACTCTTACTATTGGAAGTTGCGCAAAGCTAGGCTATCAGATTCACGAGACTTGAGAAAATGGGAAAAAAATACATCAAATTTGTTTCACTTTTTTGTCTTAATATTTCACATCTTATATATGTATTTATTTAATTATTTAATTTCATTTTCAGGATTTGTTGTGAAACGTTCCCATCACACAACTGTTCATCTGGGATCTTCAGTGGTTTTGCCCATATGTTGGAATGCTGATGAACTTTCATCAGTGGAGGGTCTGGAGGTGGAATGGAGAAGAACAGACTCAGACACTTTAGTTCATCTGTTTCAAGATGGTGAGAGTCAAACAGAATCCCAGCACCACAATTATCAGGATAGAGCTCATTTCTTTACTGAGGAGATTCAACGTGGAAACTTCTCCCTCCGGCTGGACAATCTGAGAGCTGAAGATGAGGGACAATACATATGTAATGTTTACAGTAGCTTTTTTTGGAATGGCTTGTTTTCAGACCAGATAAATTTGGTACTGAAACTACTAGGTAAGTCAGACGATAAGAAAATGACCTACTCTTCTATCCTTCATCAGTAGTTTAGTTATTTATAATATTAGATTTGTGTTTCTAACTCAGTTTTGAGTTATAAATGTAATTGTCAGAATGAACAGTGATGTGTGCTTTAAATAAAACTGAATGACTGATAATGATGGTTTAAACAATTAAATATTTATATTAAATATATTTGAATATAAATCTAAAATATTTTATTACATTTTAATTTACTGTTTAACTGAACAGGTGTTATGTTTATTATTTATTTATTTATTTATTTATTTCTCTCTCCAGACACAGTCTTCCGTCTTCAGATGTTTCTCGTTTTCTGTCCAAATGTTCTGATGTTTCTTGCTTTTGTCCTCTGGGGTGTTTCTGAAGGTCAGTGATTAATTACTGATTGTGCATCAATGTATTATAATGGATCATTCAGATATTTGTTTAGATGATAATATCTGGTGTTTGTTTCAGGGTCTCTGTTTGAGTCGGTCTCTTGTTGTTTTCTTTATTTTCTGAGGCCTCTCATGTTGCTCTGGACGGCTCCATATGTGAATGAGTTCACAGGTGATTCATTATTGACAGTTTATTAGTGAAAATATACTTCATAAATTACAATACCCATATTGTTTTCAGATTAACTAAATAATCTGTCAATACCTGAATGTGTTTTATGGTAAAAAAAAAAAAAAAAAAAAGGATTCAGTGTTTAATTGGTATTTGTGTTTCATTGTGTTGTAAGTGAGATTGTGGATGTAATTATTTCATCTTTTCTGTTTTACAGGCAATATTCAATCATGGGTTCTGTATGACAGTCATGAGACAGAATATATAGTTTTCTCAGCTGTTTTCTATTCAGGTAAATAAATCCAAATGTAAATCAACAGTCATTATTATAAACACATTAAAATGCATATTAACAGCTGAACAATAATTACATTAAATAATGTAATATTCTCAATATCCTGCAGGAAATATTAAAAACAAAACACAACATGACATTAATACTTGGGAGTGTCTTGTGTTACTGTATTATTGTTGTCAGTATAAGATATTCTACATGTGTTCAGTGTTGAATCTCTGTGTGTTTGTGACTGATCACATTTTATCACTCTTATGATCTAAACCAGGGGTGCTCAACCCTGTTCCTGGAGATCTTCCTTCCTGCAGAGTTTAGTTCCAACCGTGATCAAACACACCTGTCTGTAATTATCGAGTGCTTCTTCAGATCCTAATTAGCTGGTTCAGGTGTGTTTGGTCAGGGCTGGAGCTGAACTCTGCAGGAAGGTCGATCTCCAGGAACAGGGTTGAGCACCCACACCCCCCCACACCCCCCCACACCCCCTTCTCTCTCTCTCCTTTGGCTTGCTCCCTTGATCAGGGGTCGCCACAGCGGAGTGATCCGCATGGCTGTTTACGCCAGATGCCTTTCCTGCTGCAACCCAGCCCTGAGAGTGCACTAACTTGTGCATCCCCAGTGCTGGGACACACTCAGTGTTGAGCACCCCTGATCTAAAATATATAATTATGAAAACAATGGCGTTAATTTTTACACAGAACATCATGTTAGTGACTTAGACTGAGACTGAAGCTAAAGCTACGTCTACATCACATCTCAGTATGTTTTGGGGTCACATAATCAGCACAAAGGTCACAGGGTCACCATCAGACAGGAACAGCTGAACTGAAGTGTAGTGTTGTAATGTTGCATCTGTTGAATGAGAAGAGTTTTTTGCAATTCCTTTGATCTGAATGTATTATATTTTGTTCTTATATTGTAGTAATTGTTGTTGTTTTTTTTTTTTTTATCTCTTCCTTTATTCCAGTTCTGTTTAAATCTGCCTGGGACAAAAGTCTGAATTACAGCAGATTTGAAGGTGTCATTATTATCGTCCTCTTTGTGATTGTGATTCTGTTCAACCTCTTCTATATTATTTACAGTAAGTATTTCCTTCCAACAAGAGTCAGCAAGATGAATGTTCATTGTCTCATATGAAAGTCACAGAAATGCTGACTGACATGTCAAATACACCACAAGCAATTTCCAACAATCCTCCTGTTCAATAGTTTACACCCCCTGACTCTCTGACGCAATAAGTGATCAGGCCGCTCTGTTTACTCAAAAACACAGACTTTAATATATTCATATCTACTCAATATAACTGAGCAGATATAACAAAAAATAAGGCCTGTAAGTAGTGTGTTTCTCCTTGTGTGTTGAAGATTATACAGGTATGATATTTATGTGTTTATATAGGTGAATGGTGAATTATTGTGTGAACATTGTCTGTCCAATTTATTTTTTAAATGACATTAATTCAAAGTCATATCAAATACTTGGATTGATTTATTAATTGTTATTTTCTTCTTCAGTGTTGGTGAGATTAATTGGGAAATTAAGTCAGCGGATCAGAACTATATTCGGTGTTCTGGCTGGTATAACCTTTAATGTTCTGCCTTCACTACAATTCATCCTCCTGTTCTTTGCCTTTGGATCTGGTCAAGGAGGTGAGTTTACATTTATGAACGATTAACATTCATTTATGAGTAGTGTAAGAAAACATTATATAGTATATAGTATTAAAATCAAACCAGAAAAATCTGTGGAAAATTTCCAGATGCAGTCTGAGATGTTGTTGCATCATTCATACACACTAATTAAAAAATACTGATCTGATTGATTAATTACATTTTATACCCATGTAGTGAGTGTGGAAGAAGAAAAAAGAGAATGGTTTTCACATAACATATCTTTTAAATATTAAAATATCTTTGAAGAGCATAGCATTTACTTCAAACTGCACAAAGATGATGAAGGAAACAGTTTAATAGTAGAATAATGTTGGTATTTATTGATATTTAACAAACTCATAGAAATGAGACAGTTTGCAACTAAACAACTAAACCATGAGCAATACTGGGGCCCGTTCTTTGTGTGTCGCTAACTCAGTTAGCTGGATTTGACTGTTGACGATTTTTTCATGATCTTGGATTGTTTAGTTCTTCGATGCTCATCCAGGACTTGCTGTCATAAGCAACAGGTCCTTAAGCTTGAACCTGCTCAGGAGCAGTGCTTACTTCATGTGAACAAGACTAGACTGCATCTAAGCAGAATTGATACTTAAAATCTGTTTGAAAATAATATAATAATGTTGTGTAGTCTATAACAGACACAGTCAGGTTTACTCATTAAAAGATTTATTTGTCATAAAATAATTACTTTATAAATGTATTAAAATCTTACACACATGCTATACAGATCATGTAGAGTCATGCATTAATCTGAGTGATGACAGCTGTTATGGGAGCGGCTTTATGGAGCACATGAGATGCAGATCACTTGAGATCTTGACCCTTAAGATGCTTTAATTAATGCTGTCATGTAACAAATTTGTTTCAAAAATAAAATTAAATGAATTGCTAATTATTACATTGAAATAAAAATGTAAAGCCTGTACAAATATTAGAAATCGTGAATAAAAAAATAAGCAGTGCACATTTCATTGATCTATTATAACATTTATGTAGTTTTGTTCACTTGGCTGTTTCCTTATAAAAGTCCAAAATGTGTCAAGTTTTTCGCCGGGTGTCTTTTTTAATTATATGATGTCATTACGTTGCCAATCGCTGCATTGCTGATCGTGGTTTCGAGTATCGACACATAGCCCCTTTTAAACCAACAGATAACTCAATCCAGCCATAATAATCATCAACAACAGCTGTGTCTGTCAGTGAATCTCAGTATCTGCATTAATATAATCATTAATATAATAATCACTCTTCTGTTTCTAGGATTCATCATTGTTGCAGTTTTACCAGTGATTCTCACAGTCACCAGATACAACTGGGACGCAGTATGTGGTCAACAGATGGGCTGTAAGTGTTTGATGAATTATGATCTGATCCCTGAGATAAACACTAATAACTCATCAGAATGAGATCAATATATAATGTATATCATTTTCATTGAGTCAGTGTCAAACACAGATCTGCAGTGTTTTAATAACAGTAAATGTGTTTTTCAGGTTCACCTGCGGTCGTGAGATCAGTGTATTTAACTCTCATGATACTGATCAATGCTGTCATGGTCTATTTCTACATCATCGCTCTGGAAAATGAAAAGGGTACAACAATATCAAAATTATATATAACTCACAAACTGAAACATCTTTCTAGAATATTTTACATTAATGCTAAAAAAGTGAACAGTTTGTTTGTAATTTAATGAACACTTGTAAGATGATGGTGATGATGATGATGATGATGTGTTTGTTGTTGTTCAGATCGTGTTGGATGGGCCTGTTTGATTGCGTTTCTCCAGTTATTCTGGGCACTGATCAACTTCACAGGCTCATTTGAATGTGGTACAGTATGAATCACCTGATCTGATCATCTTTACACTGTGATGATTTACTCTGTCAGCTCCAGTTTATTTTCTTCAATCTGAACAGATCCAGTCTCTACACTGGAAAATATCATTATAATTTGAACAGTAAAAGACTGTAGAAATACAATAAAAACCTGTTTCCTTTATTAACAGTAATTTCCCTTACTATACACAGTGAAAACCCTTTTTTTTTCTTATAAGATATATGCATTATGTTTTTAATGTTAATTACATTATTTTAGTGTTGTGTGTTTTATCAGGATGGAGTTTAGTGTTTGTGTGAATGACACTGTGAACCAGGTAAACAGTAGTCAACATTTGACATGGATCAAAAAAGGTCATCAAAATTGTCCTAAGAAAAGAACGGGTATTGTTTTGGGTTTAGGACAACTTTGGCAAAAGGTTTTGATCCACTTCAAATGTTGACTACTGTATATGAGTATTTTCCTCATCAGTTTGTGGAAAAACTCCTTGTGATGAGCTTTGATTAATCAGTAATCTTATCACTTCTCACTGTATTATAAACATACAAAACTGATTTAGTACTTCATTTACATTTACTGTTTATTCATTAAACACATGCTGTTATCCAAAGTGACTAACAAATAGAAGGGACAATAGAAGCAATCAAAACAACAAAAGAGAAATGCAATAGAGAGTGCATGTGTTAGATGGACAAGTTTTTTTTAATAAATAAATAAATAGAAAGAAAAGAAGAAAATCATTAAAAAAATAGAGTGTGCATGTGTTAGAGACAAGTTTTTTAAATGAATGAATAAATAAATAATGTAAAAGAAGAAAATCATAAAAAGATAAATAAATAAAATAGAGCATGCATGTGTTAGAGGGACAGGTTTTTAATAAACAAACAAACAAATAAATAGAAAGAAAGAAAAGAAGAAAATCATAAAAATATAAAATAGAGAGTGCATTTGGTAGAGGGAGAAGTTTTTAAATGAATAAATAAATATATTAATTAATTGATTAATTGATTAATTGATTAATTAATAGAAAGAAAAGAAGAAAATCATTACAAAAAAAAAAAGAGCGTGCATGCGTTAGAGGAACACGTTTTTAATAAACACAAACAAATAAAGAATTAAAAAGAAAAATAAAGAAAAATTAAATAGAAAGTGCATCTGTTAGATGAAGAAGTTTTTTTTAAATGAATGAATGAACTAAATAATTAATAGAAAGAAAATAAGAAAATCATTAAAAAAAATGGACAGTGCATCTTTTAGAGACAAGTTTTTTTAAAATGAATAAATGAATGAATGAATTAATTAATTAATTAATTTAAAAAACAATAAAATAAAGAGTACATTTGTTAGATTTGTTAGATTTGTTTTTTTTTTTACATAAATAAAATAAACAAATAGATAGATAATAGATAAATAAATAAATAAGTCTGCTAAATGAATATATGTAAACATGTAAATGTAAAATATAGAGTGCATTTGTTAGAAGGACAAGTTTTTGTTTTTTTTTTTCTTTTTTTTTTTTTTTAATAAATAAATAGGTAAAAAGAAAGAAAAGAAGAATAACAATGACAAGTCTTTTAATAATATCCACAGTGGGCAAATCCAGACAGGAAGGGCAGGGAAACACACAGCAACATAACCTTAAGATCAGGCAAACAAAACTGAACAGAATACAACTTATAGGCAGGTGATACAATACACTAATTAGACACAGGTGATACAGGGCAACTAATAATGACTAAACAAGGACAGGAAACAGGAACAACCAAATATGGGCAACAGAGGGAGAAACCAACTCAAACAGTCCAAAGGGGTGTTACAGGTAGAGGGACAAGGTTTTAATAAATAAATAAATAAATAAATAAATAAATAACAAAACAAGAAAATCACAAAAAATAAGCTAGAGAGTGCGTGTGTTAGAGTCAAATAGAGAGATGTGTTTTTAGCCGTTTCTTGAAGATGTTCTCAGGATTCACATCCTTTAATTCGGTTGTTGTAATAGTGATTTTCATGAAATTCTGCTCCTCATGTGTGTGTTTGTGTCTCAAGCAGATATTTCACTCTAATGTTTCCTCAGTCGAGATCAAACGTGTGTGTGAAAGAGAGAGAAATATGAGAGTATTTGTGTGTTTGTGTATGAATATCGTGTTGCTGTCATCTTTTTTTCAATTATTCAACTTGATTCAATTCTTATTAGTTTCATGAAGCAGATCTATCCTGAATCAAACTCCAAACACACCAAGACTCAAACTTATAAAGAAATCAAATACATTCATTTGTTGTGTTTTTCTCTGTAGTGCTGTTTAATGTGATTTTATTTGATCTAATGTTAATATTCAACTGTATGATTTGGTGTTTCAGATCTTCCCCGTCTTGTTCCTGTGTATGTGTTTGGATCAGTTGGTGTTGTTTTACTGAACTCTGTTGCTCTGATGACTGAACTGATCCTCAAAACAGGTGAATCAACACTTCAGCATCACACACTATACAATTATAGTCATATATCTGTATATAAATGTAATAAAGTAATAAAATAATGCAACATTTGAATCTGAACTGAGTGAATGGTAAAATCTCAATGTGAGGCAGAAATCAGATCAGATTATTCTCATTTCCATTCACAGATATTAATTTGGAGCAATAATATGAGTTTATAATCATCTCTTCATGCTGTTGGTGGTGAATATGAGTGAATATGAGTGTCTGTTGTTGTTGATTTTCATCCTCAGTTAATGGTGAAGGTGTGATTGGAGACATGAGGATCGTCGTCTTCTCCTCTGAATTCATCTTCACTTTATTTCTGATGATTTTAATGGTTTTTGAACCCTGTGAGTAAAACCTCAACATTCATCACATTCACTCCAGGTGTTTTGGTGTCTCTCATATTTAACGGATTCTCATTTTTTCATTATTCAAATAAATTATTATATTTGAAGGTTTATTTTCATTTTCCTTGTTAAAAGCAGGACTTGTCTATTACACAGTCTGATGTGTTTGAATATGATCAGCATCTAAATATCCTAGTAAAAAAGCAAAATATTTAAAACACATTTCATACTCAGTATAGTTCAAATCTATTACGGACATATCTCTTACTGATATAAAAATGACAATTAAACTTTCTTTGGAGTACTGCTTGTGCACAAAGCATATTTCTTAATATTAAGCTTGAAATGTGTTTTAATGTCACTGATGATGAGGATTGTATGATCTGTGTACAATATCAATCTTCAAATGCAAGATATGTAAAGTGTAGCTGAAGTTTATTTGCAAAAGTTCCACTTTAACACAATCAAATATACATCAGTGTATTTTTAGTTAGACTTCAGCATTACTTACACACTATTAAAGTGCATTAAGTACAAAATTAGTTGTTCCAATTTAGCAGATTTTAAGCATACCAGTTTAGTATACTACAAGTACAATTGCAGGGTATTTTTATTAAGTACATAAATATGTAAATGTATTTGTAGTATGCTTAGCATGACATAAATGTATTTCAGATACATTTTAGTATATTTATTTTCCACAAGGGTAATCCTGTAAATCTCTTTTCCTCCTCAGGGATCAAACCATGTCTGCAGTCATGTCAGGTTAGTATCAGATTTAATGTACATCAGATTTGATTCATTTACCTGCAGTGTGTTAGAGGTGCACTTGGTCATTTTATGTTTCTCTGTTGTGTATGACTGAAGTCTTTATACTTTATAAATGTCATTGTGGAAATAGGGCTGTGTTTCCTAAAAGCATCATAAGCTTAAGTTGATCGTAGAACCATTGATACATTTGATGTATTTTCTTATTAATTACACATTCTGAACAATTACATTTTTTAAGTAGTGTATGGGTAGTTATTATGCAACGCTTTAAGAAAAGTCTGTAAAACAGCACAATGTGTTTGTTCATTTGAAGGAATTTCTGTATTGATTTTTCACTTTTTTTTTTTTTTTTTTTTTTTTTGGAATTTAAAATTACACATTGTATTTTTGTGTTCTCAAGTTATAACTTTACCAGTTACCAGTACCTTTTCTATTTTTCTACGTTTTTTAACTGATCAACAAGTGCAGGAACAAACTAATAACAAGGTGTTATCATACATTAACAATTTTTATAGAACAATTCCATCCAGCAACTTAATTCATGTGATATGTGTACTGCTACACACCTTTGATTTCCAAATTTTGAGTAAATTAGAGTGAAATGTGTGCCTTTTTATTAGAGATGCACCTATTGCAAATTTCTTGGCAGATTCCGATTTCCGATTTTTACAGTAAGTGTGACCTGCCGATTCCGATTTTTGCCGATTCCGATTTTTTTTCAAAGAACTGTAATGAAAGCATATCAGGGCTCGAAATTAACTTTTTTACTTGGTAGCACTGGTGCTCCCAACTTCAAAAAGTTAGGAGGACCAAAAAAAATTTAGGAGCACCAAATGAATATTAAGGTTGTATTAAATACAACTACACAACCTATAGCCTACAGCCTAGATATGTTATGTAGACTAATTTGCGCACATTGGGGAGTCGCTCTCTAAACGTGGGGTATTAAAATTGATTTTGAATGCGCGCGCGCGTTTTACTTTCGGTTTCGTTTTAACGTTGGCGCTAAACTATTGGCGGTGCTGAGCGTGCATTCTACAATACAAGACATTAATTTAACAAAACAATTTAAAAGTGGTCTTCGACTATGGAGAACGGCTGGTCATCAAGGGCCATGAATTCCATAATTTTCCTCGTAATTGCTGTGGTCTTCTCACTGCTCATCCCAATAAAGGATAGTACAGCTGCTGACTTGTGGCTGACGAGCTTTGGCTTAGACTCGGCGCGCTAGCTTTAGCCACTTTCCCCTTTTCAAACTGGGCATATTCAGCTAAATGATAGTGTTTTAAGTGTCTTATTAGGTTTGTTGTTCCGAACGTTTTTGAGCTTGTTCCCCCACGATGTATTTTTGCTTTACAAACGTTACAAACTGCGATCTTTGTGTCATCTCCACTCACTGAAAAGAACTTCCACACCAACGACATGTTAACACCAGACTGTGAGTGTGCGCGTAGCTGGCAATAAAAGGATCGGCGGACGTGAGCCTGACCGGCCGGTCACCGATCTGGGTCGATCATACGAAAAATCGGCCGATTCCGATCACTAGCCGGTCAATCGGTGCATCTCTACTTTTTATCATTTGATAACAGTTACTAAAAGTTGCCAAATAGATTTTAAAAACAGCTAAATATGTTGCTAGGTGCTTTTTGAAGAAATGGTTGCTAGGGTAGTCTGACAAGTTGCTAAATCTAGCAACAAAATTGCTAAGTTGGCAACACTGTTTAACGATGCTTTTGGGAAACGCAGCCCTGATCGATGCACATCACTATTTGTCACCTGTGATGAACTGACTCCACAAACCAAAGTTTATAAAGGGACAGATGTGTAAATTAATTGCACTTTATTACTTCAGTTTTTCAGAAGGAATTTGCATTTTACTTGAGTTTTATTGAAATAAAATACTTGTAATTTTACTCAGTTACATTTGCAAAGAAATGGCTAGATACTTGGACATTCAACTGAGTAAAATTTATATACACTCTTAAAAATAAAGGTGCTTCATGAAGCCATAGAAGAACCATTTTTGTCTAAATGGTTCCATAAAGAACCTTAAACATCTGAAGAACCTTTCTGTTTCACAAAAGGTTCTTTGTGGTGAAAGAAGGTTCTTCGGATTATAAAAAGGTAAGAAAGAGATGGTTCTTTGAATGAATAGTTCTTTGTGGAGCCAAAAATGGTTCTTCTATGGCATTGCTTGAAAAATCTTTTAAAAAACCTTTATTTTTAAGAGTGTATGGGAGACCGGGTTTGGTTGTAACATAGGGAGAGTTGTAGCAACACCATTTGCACCTATCAGGGATAAGCTAGGAGTCTTACGATAATTTCATCATTTACTCACCTCCACCCTGATCTTATATAAATGGTTGTCAAGGCCTTTTTATACTAGGTATATGCAGATTTTATAAAGAAAAAAAATGATTTTGACATAAAATTCAAATTTTTTAGACCAAAACTACATTTAGCTAGTACTTAAACTGTTGCAGATAAATTCATATAACTTACATTAGAATAAATTGTAGATTGTCAGGCAAAATGTGATACATTTTCACACTGCTAATTTCAAACCATAATGCTAATACAGCTAACGAAACATTGGATGACAGGGGTAGGGTAAGTTGTAACACATTTTAGCATTCCCTTACATAGAACTCAGAACTTTCATGTTGTCTATATGGAGCTTTTTTGGGTGAGTAAAATGTGCCTTATGCAGTTTTTGGATCCACCAATCCTGCACTCGGGTTAAAAACACTGGTTTGTGACTCTGATTGAAAAAAAAAAAAAAATCATACATAGACACAATCTCATGCCATAAATGTTTTCACACAGTTTATTTATTTATTTTTTTTTCTACATATTCTTTACCTTGGTACACTGGAGTTGAGTGTTCAGTAAGCATCAATACTGTTAAGGAAGTTTGTTCTAGTAGTCTAATTTATACACACACATACACACACACACACACATACACACACACACTCCTGCATCGAACAGAAAGTGGATTTGAGCTGTGGTCATTCGTAGAAAGTGCGACATTGTTTTGTATTATTCTTTTATGGCTGCTGTTTTTTGCTTCTTTTGTCTGACTGTTACAACTTACCCTGGCAGTGGAGTAGATTGTAACAAAGACACTCCATGTATTTGACATCAACTTATAAGGACTGTGATATTCTTGCAGAGCATGTGATGCCTTTTGTAGTGAACAAATGTGGGTACTTTGTATAAAAGTTTGAGCACTCTAGCTCAAAAATTCAGTGAGTTACAGATGTTGAAACAAAAAGTGTTACAACCAGGTACACCTGGTCTCCCCTAAATAGAAAAATACTTTGTGCAGCTCTGTTGAGGGGTGTCTGAGATAAAGTGGGCAGAAATATGCTATTCTTTTCTTTTAAAATATGGGGGACAAAATTACTGACTGAACCTTTAAACAACTGTCTGAAAAGCAGAAACACATTTAGTGAAGATGTGTGTAAATGAACTGTTATTTCTGAACACAGAAGGCAATGAAGTCTCGTCAAACTAGAACCACTGGATCACAGAATCAGGAATCTCAGGTTAGTGTCAGAATCACTGTTAGAGATGTTTGTAGATCAGTGCTCCTCAGTCCTGCAGATTCTGCATTTTTCCTTTATTTGACACAAACCAGTTCAGGTCATTGATCAGTGAATCTGTAATAGCTGTATGATATCGACAATAGAGTCCTGATCATCTGCTCTGGCACAAACACTCTCAGAATATATTGTATACTGTCAAGTGTTTTATATGAGGAGAAACACTGCTGTTGAAAACACATGTTAAAATGTGTCTTATTGTGAACCCAGAATGCAGCAGCAGCAGATTCTGATGAAACTCCAGCCAGTGGATCAAACCAGAACCTGAACACAGCAGAATCTCATGAGATGAATCCTCTACTGGACAAACAAAACCAGGAGAACAGCAGGAGCGACACGACAGAGGAAACTCAGCCGGATTCAGTGGTTACACAAAAATAATCAACAGTCAGAGAAAAACACTCTTGAGAAGTTTTGACTGAGAAGAGTTCAGTCTCATTCTACATTTGTTATTGAGGCCGTTATTTAATGTATGTTTGCTTTTTTTGTAAATAGATGTAAATATATTCAGGATGTTTAATTGTCATTGCACTTGTTCTTTATATTCATGTAATAGTGATTTGCTTTTATAATGAATTCTAGCTGTAAACCAACTTCAACACTGCAGAAACTGAGACTCCTTCAAGATCAACAGAGTAAAATCAGTGTAATAATTTTAACTTTAAGAAATGTCTTTGGATTGAGGTTTGAGTCTCAACATCAAAATGATCACAGTTCAGGTTCATGATCAGTAAATGTTCAGTTCTGTGTCACCCATCAGAAACACTGAGACTGAATCTAAATCTTCAGATGGCAGCTCAGATCCTTCATGTAACATGGAAACTTCTCTGAGTTGTTGTTGTCTTCCTTCCTTTTGCTAGAAAATGTCTGTAATGCCTTCCTTATGAAGCTTCCAGCCCAGAATCACCCATAGAGACTACAAGCACATGCAGATCAGCCATTCTCCTCCATAATAGTCTGGAATAGAGATAAATAAATTAATACATTTATAACTCTAAATTATACTATAATTTCTAACTGGTAACAAAACATGTCAGATTCTTAATGTGGAACACAAAATGAGAGATTTAGCTAAAAGTCCCAACTATTATTCTTATTATTTATTGTTCTTCTTGTCTTTGTATTGTGTAACAGTGTGCTTTATTTCATATGTTGTAAATGTATACCATAAATGTAAATAATGTTTCTTAATGTTGAATCTGCTCTGCACAGGAAAAATGACAATAAAACTAACTTTGACTACCCTTACTATTGCTGCAGTATGTACTACATTCAACAAAAAGAGCAGTACACTGTATGGGAATACTGTATCCCACAATGCAATGCCTTTCACCTGATTTTCCAGCGTGATGAAATAAGCAAATAGGCTAATTCTGACAGATGAGATGTATTTCAACTTCACTCCGCTAGATGGCAGCATTGCGCCTCAGCTAGACTCATTAAAACAACTTGACTTTCTTACCTGTTAGTTTTGGTTGACAGCCAATCAGAAAGCAGAATCCAGCTGGAATAGCATGACCAATTTGCAGAAACAAATACAGAATCATGCAATGAAGTGTTATAAATGTTTTAGAGCAGCAGAGCCTGAAGAAAATAATTTTGCGATGTAACCTAAACTTCATCCTGTGGATAATAATGTGAATATGCTAGAAAACAATGCTGGGAAAAATACGTCTTTGCTTTTATTTTAGAAAAAAAAAAAAATAAATCACAAACTTAAGTCTTATCTGTATCAAATTCTAAGCCTATTATTTATGTGGTAAAGTGTTTGAGCAAGTCAATATAAATACTGTTAATAGTAACCTGCATATTGATTGTCTACTGGACATTTTACATTTACAAGCATTAGTTGGGGCCAAACACAGAAGGTGCTTACAACAACAACAACAACAACAACAACAACAACAACGTTTATTTATAGAGCACATATAAAAACACAACCAAGGTTGACCAAAGTGCTCTACAAAGAATAAAACACAAATAAAATAAAAGGAAAACCAGATAATCAAGAGAAGAGAATGAAGTTGCTTAGTCAACTATTGTATGTGTATATTGTCTCTGTCATTCTTCCACTCTTGAGTCTATGGCAGATCATAGAGCTGCTTGCAGGAAATTAATGAAATTTGGCACACAGATAGAGAGAGGACAGTCTGAACTTTAACCACAGTGAATTTGGAGTCTCTACCTTCATTTTGGTCTGGAGATCTATACTATGGGGTTCCATTTGTGCCAAAAAAGAGGCGAATGCTTTGTGCTTTGTACTACACATTTGTCTTTGTCTACAGTTATTGCCTAATTATTCAGGTAAATCAGTATATGTTGATGTGCAAATTGTCTGCTGACGTCGTCTTAATCTGTCCTCCTGTTGTCTTTTTCTGTTTTTTTTTTTTTTTTATTGTTGTCCTAACTGTCATTTTGTTCTGTCGTCCTGTTCTGTCGTCTTATTCTGTCATGCTTACTGTCGTCCTGTTCTGTCGTCTTATTCTGTCATCCTTACTGTCGTCCTGTTCTGTCATCCTAACTGTCGTCTTGTTCTGTCATCCTGTTCTGTCATCCTAACTGTCGTCCTGTTCTGTCGTCTTATTCGGTCATCCTTACTGTTGTCTTGTTCTGTCGTCCTGTTCTGTCGTCTTATTCGGTCATCCTTACTGTCATCCTGTTCTGTCATCCTAATTGTCGTCGTGTTCTGTCATCCTTACTGTCGTCCTGTTCTGTCGTCTTATTCTGTCATGCTTACTGTTGTCTTGTTCTGTCGTCCTGTTCTGTCATCCTTACTGTCGTCTTGTTCTGTCGTCCACCACCCAGCAAAAACTCGTCGAAACGACGTCGTAAAGACAATGCCAGACGTCTAAACTGCGTTAAAATTTGGTGGAAAGGGGAAAGACGAAACAACGTCTTTTTCAGGTCTATAAAAAGACGTCCAAATTACGCCTAAATGTGGTTATAAAGTGAAAGTTAAAAATACGTCTTTTACAGGCCTAATTTCAACCGTGAATTCATGATTATATTTATTCATAATTACTGTCAAAATAAGACAATTCACAAAAGAGTACCAAAACATTTATTGACACATTAAATACATCTTTCACCTAAAAAAACAAAACAAAACACTTTTCTGATCACATGCCTACATTTGATCAAACACACCGTGAAAAAAAAAACAGTAATATAATGAAATATAACTACAAAAATATTTGTTTTCTACGGTGACCGGGAGGGGACACCCTCGGTTCACGTTTGTCGTGGCCACGACACGACACAACTCGTGGGAACGTGATATTATGTCGTGGCCACGAGATCATTTTGTCGAGGTAACGACATAAGTGGCCACGAGATGCTATGATGAGGGAACGACATCCATTTCTCGTGGCCACTTCTTATTATGTTGAGGAAACGACATGAGCTTCTTGTGGCCACGAGTTTCAACCGTGCCCATGCTGTCTACGCGAATGTTGTCTGTGCCCGATGTACACAGCATTCAAAAGAAGTTGATCATTAATAAATATTACATAAAGTATATCAAATAGTCCTACAAACATTTCATGCATCCCACAGTCTTGTAAGTCCATTAACTGATCCTCTTTTTTTCTGTAATATTTGTATCATTCCTTTGTATTCGTTATTTGTTTACCTTAATTTCTTTACTTAATCTTAATTTCTTTTCTACCTTAATCTCTTTACTTAAAGTTTTGAATGTAAATTATACAGTAAAAATTTGAATATGCTATATGACTGGGATTTTTACTGGAATGCAGTTTAAAGGTTGAATTTGACATATATTCTATTTTATTTCGTCTAATTAATAGACTAGCCTATATATTCACGTAGTTTCATTTGTAAATCATTTATCGTCACACACTGGCATAAATACAATCAAAACTTCTGTCAAAACTTTATTGGCATAATTTTCGTTTACAGTATTTGCAAAATATAGCAAATACTATAGGGCCTAGCGATACAAAATAAATATAAAATATAGCCCTAAGTCACTTATAATTTATTATTAGCCTACTATTATTATTAGGCTATTATTTTTTTAATAACTGGTTAAGGCTATATTTTGTTAACGCCTGACAATTATGTCAACAAAGTTTTGACTTTATGATTGTTTTTATGCCATTTACATATAGAACGTTAAGTAACCCGGGATTATCAGAGATAGATTTATTAATATTTTATTTTGAGTTAAGAAATTATTATATTAATTATTATAGAAATGAATGCATTATTAAATGATTATATTAACAACAGGGGATGCTGTCTATGTGAATACTGTCTGTCCTAATAATAATAGGCTAATAATAAATTATAAATGACTTAGGGCTATATTTTATATTTATTTTGTATCGCTTTGCCTAACGTTCTGTAGGCTCTATATGCTAGTATTTGCTATATTTTGCAAATGCTGTAAACGACAGTTATGCCAATAAAGTTTTGACAAAAGTTTTGATTGTATTTATGCCGGTGTGTGACGATAAACGATTTACAAATGAAACTACGTAAATATATAGGCTAGTCTATTAATTAGACGAAATAAAATAGAATATATGTCAAATTCAACCTTTAAACTGTTTTTTTTTTTTTTTTTTTTTTTTTTTTTCAGGCATGTGATCAGAAAAGTGTTTTTTTTTTTTTTTTTTTTTTTTTTTTTTAGGTGAAAGATGTATTTAATGTGTCAATAAGTGTTTTGGTACTCTTTTGTGAATTGTCTTATTTTGACAGTAATTATGAATGTATAAATATAATCATGAATTCACGGTTGAAATTAGGCCTGTAAAAGACTATTTTTCACTTTATAACCACATTTAGATGTAATTTGGACGTCTTTTTATAGACCTGAAAAAGACGTCGTTTCCTCTTTCCCTTTTCCACCAAATTTTAACGCAGTTTAGACGTCTGGCATTGTCTTTACGACGTCGTTTCGACGAGTTTTTGCTGGGTGGTGGACGACAGAACCAGACGACAGTAAGGATGATAGAATAAGGCAACAGTAAAGATGACAGAATAAGACGACAGAACAAGACGACAGTTAGGATGGCAGAACAGGACGATAGTAAGCATGACAGAATAAGACGACAGAACAGGACGACAGTAAGGATGGCAGAATAAGACGACAGAACAAGACGACAGTTAGGATGACAGAACAGGACGATAGTAAGCATGACAGAATAAGACGACAGAACAAGACGACAGTAAGCATGACAGAATAAGACGACAGAACAGGACGACAGTAAGGATGACAGAATAAGACGACAGAACAGGACGACAGTAAGGATGACAGAATAAGACGACAGAACAAGACGACAGTAAGCATGACAGAATAAGACGACAGAACAGGACGACAGAACAAGACGACAGTAAGGATGACAGAATAAGACGACAGAACAAGACGACAGTTAGGATGACAGAACAGGACGATAGTAAGCATGACAGAATAAGACGACAGAACAAGACGACAGTAAGCATGACAGAATAAGACGACAGAACAGGACGACAGTAAGCATGACAGAATAAGACGACAGAACAGGACGACAGAACAAGACGACAGTAAGGATGACAGAATAAGACGACAGAACAAGACGACAGTTAGGATGACAGAACAGGACGATAGTAAGCATGACAGAATAAGACGACAGAACAGGACGACAGTAAGGATGACAGAATAAGACGACAGAACAGGACGACAGTAAGGATGACAGAATAAGACGACAGAACAGGACGACAGTAAGGATGACAGAATAAGACGACAGAACAAGACGACAGTAAGCATGACAGAATAAGACGACAGAACAGGACGACAGAACAAGACGACAGTAAGCATGACAGAATAAGACGACAGAACAGGACGACAGAACAAGACGACAGTAAGCATGACAGAATAAGACGACAGAACAGGACGACAGTAAGGATGACAGAATACGACGACAGAACAAGACGACAGTTAGGATGACAGAACAGGACGATAGTAAGCATGACAGAATAAGACGACAGAACAGGACGACAGTAAGGATGACAGAATAAGACGACAGAACAGGACGACAGTAAGGATGACAGAATAAGACGACAGAACAGGACGACAGTAAGCATGACAGAATAAGACGACAGAACAGGACGACAGAACAAGACGACAGTAAGGATGACAGAATAAGACGACAGAACAAGACGACAGTTAGGATGACAGAACAGGACGATAGTAAGCATGACAGAATAAGACGACAGAACAGGACGACAGTAAGGATGACAGAATAAGACGACAGAACAGGACGACAGTAAGGATGACAGAATAAGACGACAGAACAGGACGACAGTAAGGATGACAGAATAAGACGACAGAACAAGACGACAGTAAGCATGACAGAATAAGACGACAGAACAGGACGACAGAACAAGACGACAGTAAGCATGACAGAATAAGACGACAGAACAGGACGACAGAACAAGACGACAGTAAGCATGACAGAATAAGACGACAGAACAGGACGACAGTAAGGATGACAGAATACGACGACAGAACAGGACGACAGTAAGCATGACAGAATAAGACGACAGAACAGGACGACAGAACAAGACGACAGTAAGCATGACAGAATAAGACGACAGAACAGGACGACAGAACAAGACGACAGTAAGCATGACAGAATAAGACGACAGAACAGGACGACAGTAAGGATGACAGAATACGACGACAGAACAGGACGACAGTAAGCATGACAGAATAAGACGACAGAACAGGACGACAGTAAGGATGACAGAATAAGACGACAGAACAGGACGACAGTAAGGATGACAGAACAGGTCGACAGAACAAAATGACAGTTAGGACAACAGTAAAAAAAAAAAAAAAAAAGAGAGAAAAAGACGACAGGACGACAGATTAAGGCGACGTCAACAGACAACATGCATGCCAACATATACTGATTTACCTGAATAATTAGGCAATAACTGTAGACAAAGACAAATGTGTAGTACAAAGCAAAAAGCAGTCGCCTCTTTTTTGGCACAAATGGAACCCCATACTATATAACAAAAAAAAAAAAAGTCTATATTTGCTTATAATTTCTGATCAGTTTGGCTGAAAAGGACAAGACCGGTATCTTTAGATTTGGTACAACATACTGAGTGAAACGATATCTAATTTTCTCATGTCAGCCATTGTGTAATTTGTCAAAATGCGATATTTTACAGCAGCAAGCCCTTGTGGTCAAAGTTTTTATTTATTTATTTATTTATTAAAGATTCCTTGAATCATGTCGAGAACATTGATTAGCAGTGTTACGACCCCGAAGTGGTTCTATAAAATATAGACATTAAAAAAGCATATACATACAAGCAATGTGCAGGACAAAAGTGATTTATTAAGGGTGGAAATTAAATAACTACAAAGGCTTTGGTGGGATCAAAGAAAGTGGTATATATGTACAATATTTACAGTATTTAGGGGAGCACAGGGCACAACCTAACACTTTTTGAACTTCCCAGTGTGTGTAAATCCACGTGGGGTTCAGAGTATACTTTTTTATCCACGTTAATTTCACACTTGTCTAGTACAAATATGTCGCTTTGTTTCATAATTACAGTGCATACGTGTTTTGTTATTTACCTCAAAAGTGAAATGTGACAACATGTTTCGTGTGTAAGGTGTGAGGGGCGCGCTGTAACATGACCATATGACAGCTTAAAATGTTCTCTGATCGAATGAAAAATATATACACGACAAACTAAAATATTTTGTCAATAAAATAAAATGGTTAACTTTTTTTCAAATAAAATAATGGCTGTTTTTAAGGACTAAAAATAACCATATTTTTGAGTTTGACAATAAACACATCGCAACCATGCGTGGGACGGCCCTGGTCCCAAAACACAGACACAGTATAGTTCAAAACAATGTGCGCAAATAGATGAAACACATTCAGACATTCAGAAAGGAAAAAAAAAAAAAAAAAACACAGCTCTCAGACAACACGTGACACATAAAGGAGCCAAAATGCTTTACATTTCTTGAAATAATAATTTCTCAACATTAAACATTGATTTTCAGTCTTTATTGACCTGTTTCTCGTGGTTTCCTATTCAAGTCCATAAAAGTAAATAGTGAAAATTACATCGCTAATGTCACAGAACAGCATAGTTTAATAATAGCGGGTCAGATTGTAACACAGTGTTACAACGTTCCCCATCAGCGCGACTGGGATTTAAAAGTGGTTCGTGTCTTCTGCTGGTTTGCCAAGCATTAATAAACTATCTAAACTGATAAATAACAGATTGGAGATTAATAGCAGATTTGTCTCATTTTAAATGAATACTAAAAACTGAGATGAAAAATTTACTTCAGCCAGAAATTTACTTTTACTATGGTAAAATAAATATTCAGCGATATCTTCAAAAGGCTTTTGAATTTTGGTGCACTTTTTTCTCTGTATAGCGTTCCTATGGCAACTAGTAAATGCTGTAAATTTGGTTATGCTAGTGTGTGTGGAAATATTTAAACCACGTGTGTTACAGTTACAGTTTACCCCGTTTTGCCCCGCGCACCCCTACACGAACAGTCAAAACACAAGACAAAGGGAACGGAAAGAAGGGACGTGGGCGGTGCTAAATGAAAGAAAATAACAAAACCAAAAACTCTCTAACATCCCAATATACCCTAATCGTGACTATGAAAAGAAAATGTAGAAAGAAAAAGTCTTCAGCGTCCGAGGCGCCCTAACTAAACTACACTTTCTAACGGCAACCCCTTCTCATCAATCTGCGTATGAATAACACAAATTTACACTTTCCAGTTGCGTGTAATACATACGCCAAAGTCCAATTTTGCATGCATATGATACGCCAATTCTTCCCATTAACTGCTGTTAATGAAACACGATTTGTACTGCACATGTGCGGAAACAAGTTTTGCTCTGCACATGTGTAAGCTTGCTGGCACTTCTTGTCACCGCCAAGGTTTTTATGACGTCTTCTAGTGATATGGATTCTTTTGCATTTTACACACAGCTTCAAAAGTTTCTCTTAAAAGCAAAAATTCCTGACAGTTCTACAAATCATTGGAGACGGGCGTCTCCGAAATTTATCATCAAAGGTAAGTATAAGTAGGAGACATTTTATAATAAAAAAGATAATTGACTGTCTGGTACAACTGGGCCATGTGCTTTATTAATTACAAATGTTGTTTAAAATATCAAGCTACGTTAATTGTGCGTGTTCAGCTCCTGTATTTTGATATTAATATACAAGTGTCTATAATTCCTTATGAAAAGTAACCATGGTTTTATTGTAGTAAAAGTGTAAGTGTAGTAACCTTGTCTTTTTTTATACTAAATAAAAATATGGTTAAACTATAGTTAGTGTATATATTATAGTTACAATGGTTCATTTGTGGTTACAATCGTTTAACTATAGTTTTTTTTTTTTTGTTTTGTTTTATTTGTAGTAAAACCGTGGTTCATTTTCATAATGTAGTTTAATCTGTCAGATATCAGGTAGTAATTTGATTTTTTTCTTTTTACTTTGAATTGCAACATCTGACTTTTTCTTTTTTTCCTGTTAAAATAGATGACAGACTCTTCTATGTCGGCCCCAGTAGGCAGTACATGAGGCTAGTTGTCCTGTCAGAGGAGGAGAAGAGGTCTGTTCTTACAGAGTGCCACAATAACCCTGGGACGGGAAATCACTGTGGCGTCAGAGGCACTAAAAACAGGGTTACTGCTGGTTACTACTGGCCTACAATTATCCAGGATGTAAAAGAATGAGTAATGTACTACAACAGTGGTTCTCAAACTTTTTATACCAAGTACCATCTCAGAAAATATTTGGCTCTCTAACATTAAAATACAGCAGGCCTAACTATTCAGCTACACCTCTGCACAGTTAAAAAATGAGACTGATTTGTTGTTGCCAGCCACTTTAACATTGTAAATACAGTTTGAACATTAACATTGCATAGTGCTTACAAACAGGTAAATAAAAAACTTAAATAAAGATTAAATTAAAATGTGTTATACCTAAAAGTTAATTAAAAACTGTACTGTACATAAATGTAAAAAAAAAAAAAAAAACTTTACTCAAATAAAGATTAAATGTATTCTGCCCTACAAAGGCAAAAGACCTTGCTAGAGAATGAAACTGAGAAAAATTAATTATAGGTAGGACACTGGAAATTTGGCAAATAAATGTTTTAGTAATGAAAATTATTTACATAAAAATTGTGAGCTCAAACTTGATTTTTACCCCTATTTTTAAGTTACTGTACTCCACCTTTGCAGTGCCTACAAAGTCACACCAAGGCAAAAGGCAGTAACTTCTTTTTTTTCACAATCAAGATGGCGCCGCGGATGGCTGCCTCGGTTTGTTGCTCCTTCGTACTTTTTCTGTTTTTGTTAGTTTGTCCTGTCTTAAGCAACATTTTTCCGATCAGCTTCTCAAGAAACGAGCTCTTGGACATAAGGAATAGCACACCAGATAACTTTTTGCCAACGTTTGAACATTCAGACGTCTTACTGGACATTTCAGTCGGAGGGGCTGCGTTCCTATACAAGCGCTCCAAGCGACGCAAGCGAGGAAAACGCGCCGGCGCGCTCGTGAAATTTCGACAGCGCGGTTTTAGGACTCCGTTGCCGAGTATTCACCTGGCGAATCTCCGCTCCCTTGTAAATAAATCAGACGAACTACAACTCCTCACCCGCACAAACAAGGACTTTTTAAACTCTGCTGCGCTTTGCTTCACGGAAACCTGGCTAAACGGAACCATTCCGGACAGCGCGCTTCATCTAACGGGCTTCCAGCTGATCAGAGCGGACCGCGTCACCGAGTCGTCGGGGAAAACGAGAGGCGGTGGATTATGTTTTTATATCAATGAAGGCTGGTGTACAGACGTTACGGTTTTAAATAAGATGTGCTGCCCAAACTTGGAAGCTATCTTTATTAACTGTAAGCCTTTTTATTCGCCGCGGGAGTTTTCCTCGTTTATTCTGGTGAGTGTGTACATTCCTCCTGACGCGCGTGCAAGCGCGGCGCTAGAACTGTTGGCCGATCAGATCACACACACAGAGCAACGTTACCCGGACTCTTTCATTATCGTGCTCGGTGATTTTAATAAAGCTCATCTCACCCGCGAACTGCCTAAATATAGACAACACATCACATGCCCCACCAGAGACAGCAATATACTGGACCATTGCTACACTGTTTTAAAGGATGCATATCACTCTGTCCCCCGTGCAGCGCTGGGACTCTCTGATCACTGTTTAGTTCATCTTCTACCAGCCTACAGGCAGAAACTAAAATCTGCTAAGCCTGTAGTAAAAACTGTAAAGAGATGGACTGTTGAAGCAGAGCGGGATTTACAAGCCTGCTTCGAACTTACTGATTGGAGTGTTTTTGAGGCTGCAGCTACTGATCTGGATGAGCTCACTGACACTGTGACATCCTACATCAGTTTCTGTGAGGATATGTGTGTACCCACCAGGACTTATTTGACATTTAACAATGACAAACCTTGGTTCAGTGCAAAACTCAAACAGCTTCGCCAGGCCAAAGAGGACGCCCACAGGAGTGGGGACAAAGCCTTGTACAAACAGGCCAAATACACACTGAATAGGGAAATAAGAGTGGCAAAGTTAAACTACTCGGGAAAGCTAAAAAAACAGCTTTCAAGAAGTGACTCTAAATCAGTGTGGAATGGCCTGAAAGCCATCACCAGCTACAAGAGCCCGTCCCCCAGCCCTGAGGCCAATCAACAACTGGCTGATGACCTGAATGAGTTTTACTGCAGGTTTGAAAAACAAAAGACTGGTCTGACACCCTGTACCCCCCCCAACTGTCCCACAGCACAGCCATCAACACCCTGCCCCTCCATCCCCCCTACTGTTTCTCAACCTGCCCTTAAGATCTGTGAAGGTGATGTTTGCAAAGTCTTCAGGAAGCAGAAGATAAGGAAAGCCAAAGGCCCAGACGGTGTCTCTCCAGCCTGCCTTAAAGCCTGTGCTGTCCAGCTATCATCTATCTTCACATTGATCTTCAACAGATCTCTGGAGCTGTGTATAGTCCCATCCTGCTTTAAATGTTCCACCATCATCCCTGTACCCAAGAAACCAAAAACCACAGGACTTAATGACTACAGACCGGTTGCTTTAACATCTGTGGTCATGAAGTCATTTGAGAGACTGGTGTTGGCCTTCTTGAAGGACATTACTGGACCCTTGCTGGACCCCCTGCAGTTTGCTTACCGAGCAAACAGGTCTGTGGATGATGCAGTCAATATGGGATTGCACTACATCCTTCAATGTCTGGACAAACCAGGGACCTATGCAAGGATCTTGTTTGTGGACTTCAGCTCTGCTTTCAACACCATCATTCCAGATATCCTTCAGAATAAACTGTCACAGCTCTCTGTACCCACCTCCATCTGTCAGTGGATCACCAGCTTCCTGACAGATAGGCAGCAGCTAGTGAGGCTGGGAAAACTCACATCCGGCACCCGCACCATCAGCACTGGAGCTCCCCAGGGTTGTGTTCTCTCCCCACTGCTCTTCTCCCTCTATACAAATGACTGCACCTCTAAAGACCCCTCTGTCAAACTTCTGAAGTTTGCAGATGACACCACTGTCATCGGTCTCATCCGGGATGGCGACGAATCTGCTTACAGACAGGAGGTTGAGCAGCTGTCTCTCTGGTGCAGTCGCAACAATCTGGAGCTCAACACGCTCAAAACTGTAGAGATGACGGTGGACTTCCGGAGAAAGCCCCCTGCACTCACCCCTCTCACCATCATGAACAGCACTGTGGCTCTAGTGGACTCATTCAAGTTCCTAGGAACTAACATCTCCCAGGACCTGAAGTGGGACATTCACATTGACTCAATTGTGAAAAAAGCCCAGCAGAGGTTGTACTTTCTTCGTCAACTGAAAAAGTTCAATCTACCACAGGCACTGATGACACAGTTTTACTCCGCTGTCATTGAGTCAGTTCTGTGCTCTTCTATAACTGTCTGGTTTGGGGCAGCCAGTAAATCAGATATAAGAAGACTGCAACGGACTGTTAGGACAGCAGAGAGAATCATTGGTGTGCACCTGCCCAACCTTCAGGACTTATACATCTCCAGAGTGAAGAAACGGGCAGGAAACATCATCCAAGACCCTTCTCACCCCGGACACAACCTGTTTGCACTTCTCCCCTCAGGCAGACGCTACAGATCCCTGAGCACTAAAACATCTAGACATAAAAATAGCTTTTTCCCCAATGCCATCTCCAGTTTAAACAGATAAACATGAACATTACCTGGGTTCTACAATTCATTTCTGTATTTCTTTCTCCATTTCTAATTATTGTCTCTTTCTGTAGTATCATTATGTAAATACTCATGCACATCTCTTATTTATATAGCTGTATATAGAGAAAATAATGCACAAATCTGTACATAAATCATCTGTTCCATATTCTACATTATTATTTATTTTTAAGTTTTTTATTTTATTTAAATGTTGTATGTATGTATGTATGTACCAGGAGCACCTTAAAAAACCACAACAAATTCCTCGTGTGTTTGCGCACACTTGGCGAATAAAGCTAATTCTGATTCTGATTCTGATTCTGAATCAGCAGGTAAAGTCTTTAGTTTGTTCAATCTCAGGCCTTTGAGTGATTTATAAACAAGTAAGAAAAGACAGATTCTCCACATCAAATTGGTTACATGCACAAATTATAGAGACATAGTGTGGTGTGTTACAGCTGTCTCTCACCCACACAGCACTTTCTATCATTATTTTCTTTTTGGCATTGCACACACTCTCTGCCCGTGAATCTTGTTGAAATGTTTTCTGATCAGTTTCTGAGGCGTCTGATCGCCTCATGCCACTGATTCATTGATTCATGATCATGGGAAACCTGGAAATATCAGGGAATTTTTAAATTGTGATTTTCAGGCCATGAAAAATCATAGAAATAAATAAAATAACATTGAAATATGAATAGGTTTCTTGAGATTTGCTCAACTGTGCTTGAAAATATTTTATCAGCATTTTTGCAGTCTTTGTTGTTTTCCATAATAAGTTTACATTCACCTTGCAAAATCTGCAAAATGCTATTTATTTATTTATTATTTTTTTATTATTAAGAGAGATCATAAATTGCATGTTGTTTTACTTAGTACTGCCCAGATTAAGCTATTTCATGTAACAATATTTATATATATACTGACTAAACCTAAAATTTTAAGCCAGCAGGGTAACAAATTCTCAATGTGTTCTTTTTTTTTTTCTCTCTCAGAATAGTAACCAGACAGACATCAACTGATGGTTCAACTCTTCTTTAATCTGATAACACATAAAATGGTTTTTAAACAGTGTGTTTTCGCCCTTCTTGTCTTTTCTCTCCCATGTGGAGACAGTGCAGAAAGGGAAGAGGCACAAAGACAGGAAATTAAGAATAAAGCTGCCATAGAAATTTAAATGGGAAGATGCACACACACGTTTTTGTGTAATTCTATATAAGAAATGAACATTTTGCTTTCCACATTTTTACATTAACCTGCAGAAGAGAAACAAATAATTAATGAACAACCATCACAAAACATAAAACTGTCATGGATCATCCGAATAACAACACACTGTAAAGGACACACTGTAAACTTTCGAAATTTGTGCAGCTATAATGCAGCTATAATGTTGTCTTATGGACTATATATATACGAGTAGTTTATCAGTGGTGAATATGTCGAGAATTTGTTACCCTGCTGCCTTAAAATTTTAAGTTTAGTCAACTCAAATATCTAGGTTGCCACAACTGCCACAATTTAATTCTGTTACTGAGACTTGTAATGTCATTATTCATGATTGACATATTCATCTAAAGGAATTACACACTTTACACTGGATATGAAATTCAATAATAACATATTAGATATCGTCAGATATCGTACTTATCAATCAATAGTCAGAGCTACAGGTTTAAAGGGTCATGAAACCCCCCTGTTTCAGCACTGGTTGGTTCTCATCACAGTTTTGAAAAATGCTGCAAAATTGGGCGTGGTGCGCTACGGAGCAGAGGGGGAAGAGGGGAGAGAGTGAACTTCGGTGTTCAAACAGTTTAGACATTTTCATTTCACTCCAACTGAGTTAACAACACAAATAAATGCACAGCCATTTGCACTCTGCAGCGAAAACATATATGTGACTCTCGACCACAAAACCAGTCTTATGTTGCATGGGTATATTTGTAGCAATAGCCAAATATACATCGGACGGGTCAAATTTATCAATTTTTATTTTATGCCAAAAATTATGAGGATATTAAGTAAAGATCATGTTATATGTACATCATTTGTAAATTTCCTACCATAAATATATCAAAACTTAATTTTTGATTAGTAATATACATTGCTAAGAACTTCATTTGGACAACTTTAAAGGTGACTTTCTCAATATTTTGATTTTTTTGCACCCTCAGATTACAGATTTTCAAATAGTTGTATCTCAGCCAAATATTGTCCTATCCTAACAAACCATACATCAGTGGAAAAATGTTATTTATTCAGCTTTCAGATGTATAAACCTCAATTTTGAAAAATTTACATTTATGACTGGTTTTGTGGTCCAGGGTCACATATTTGAATGCGCTGTTGCACCTCTATTAACTTTTAAGGCTTAATTTGATGGGCTGTGTCAAGGACTTGTAAAAGCCGCTATCACACTCACTCTATGAATGAATCGTGTTTGTGCCGAACTCTTACAAAGCAAACAAAAAAAAAACAGAACACTCTCTTTTGATCCATGAACGTTTCTCTGAGTTTACGCAATCTCACAGCCTGAAGCGTCTGTCATAGCAAATCAGCACACGCTGTCGTGAATCGTGAGGCGAAGTGTCTTTTCATAGGATAAGAACACACAGCCTCATGAAGAATTATGAGACACAGAGGCGTCATTGATGTACTATAGTCCGTTGCCACGTCACAAACTGTGACATCAACACAGTGTAGATTTTAAACCCGGAAGATGAAAATAGAGCAAAAAAGCTCAAAATTAACCAGTTTTCTCCAACAATTAAAATGGACGGATGCTAACTTTGTCATCTATGATGTGCAACACAAACACCTCTGATAAAATCACAGAAAAAGTAGTCTGAGGTTTCATGAACCTTTAGGTTTAAGGGAATCAAATTCTTCCAACAGGTGTTGTAAAAATACTGTTGCAGTTAATTATTATATATTAAAATTCAACATAATAATAATAATAATAATAATAATAATAATAATGTGTTGTTTCAACTTAAAGTATGTGTTCGGGCTGCCTTAAAATTGTATGTTTAATGAACTTAAATATTTTCATTATCTTTACAAACACTACATTTTAAGTTGTGATAACTAATTGTAAAAATAATTTATTACAGTGTATAATTACATCGATTTTTTTTTTTTTTTTTTTATGGAGATATTTATTAGTAGTCTTTATTACATTATTTATTTATTACACAATTGAATATACAGTAAACAATGACTGAATCAACACACCAAGGCATCAGAAGCACAAATCATTTCTGCAGATTGTTGCTTCCGCACAGTTTTATGATCTGCTATGAAACTCTTCACACAACATTATAAACAACTTTTTCTGATCTTAATGACCGGATGTAGAAAACACCAGTGCAAACACATAAAATCTAAATATCATACTCTGTTTGCTTCATTGTCTCATATGAAAGCTTTAGCAAAGAGAGGAAGAGTCAGAGGAAGACACAAAAATATGTGTCATGTAAAGAAACACAACTGCCATTTATTCAGTCCTAAACTAATTTCTTCAATCCACTGAAATATAAGAAAAACTGAACTTTACTTAATCAGTTGGGATTACATGAATAATTTTTGCTTCATTAACTGAAACAGACAATGGATTTTTTTTTTCCCCAGCATGCTTTGTATTGGGCTGGATCAGGAGAGTAAATGTTGAAACTAAACATCATTTTATGTGTTTTTGAATGAAGGGAAAGATCTGTTCATGTCTAATGTTCAGTTATGTTTGATTACCAGTAGAGTTTATGGTTTATGGCTTCACTCATTGAGCAATAGCTGTGCTGATGTCAGTGCATCGTCAAAAAAAGAAACACTTGAACAATGAACTACATAAATGAACAAGCAAGAACAGGCCCTTTCCAGCAGTGACTGTATGATTCTGAGATACATATTTTCACGGAGAGAACAACTGAGAGACTTAAACAGAACTGTTATGAAAGCTGCAAACATTCACCGACGCTCAACAAGGTTCATTAAGAGTCGGGGATGTAAACTTTTTCACAGGTTGACTTGGGTAAATTGTCCTTATTTTGTCTTCTGGGAAGCATGTAAATATAATAGGTAGCTTCTGAAGGGCAGCAGTAAAGGGAAAAATAAGATATGCAAAGAACAATTTCCACCAATCCTCCTGTTCAAAAGTTTACACCCCCTGACTCTCTGACTCAATAAATAATCAGGCCTCTCTGTTTACTCAAAAACACAGACTTTAATATATTCATATCTACTTAATATAACTGAGCTGATATAACTAAAAATAAGGCCTGTAAGTAGTACGTTTCTCCTTGTGTGTTGAAGATTGTACAGGTCTGATATTTATGTTTATATAGGTGAAATGGTGAATTATTGTGTGAACATTGTCTCTCCAATTTATTTTTTTTTAATGACATTAATTCAAAGTCATATCAAATATTTGGATTGATTTATTAATTGTTGTTTTCTTCTCCAGTGTTGGTGACATTAATTGGGAAATTAAGTGAGAGGATCAGAACTATATTCAATGTTCTGGCTGGTATAACCATTAATGTTCTGCCTTCACTACAATTCATCCTCCTGTTCTTTGCCTTTGGATCTGGTCGAGGAGGTGAGTTTACATTTATGAACTATTTACATTCATTTATGAGCAGTGTAAGAAAACAGTATATATTATCCAACAGTATTAAAATTAAACCAGAAAAATCTGTGGAAACTTTCCAGATATTTCCCAGATATTTTCCAGATGCAGTTTGAGATATTGCTTCATTCATATACATTAATTAAAATATACTGATCTGATTGATTAATTACACTTTATACCCAGTAGCGAGTGTGGAAGAAGAACAAAAAGGAGAACGGTTTTCTCATAACATATCTTTTAAATATTAAAATATCTTTGAAGAGCATAGCATTTACTTCAAACTGTACACATTAGTCCAAAGATGATGAAGGAAACAGTTTAATAGTAGAATAATGTTGGTATTTATTGATATTTAACAAACTCACAGAAATGTGACAGTGTGCAACTGAACAACTAAACCATGAGCAATACTGGGGCCTGTTCTTTGTGTGTCGCTAACTTAGTTAGCTGGATTGGACTGTTGAAGATTTGGCATGATCTTGGCTTGTTTGGTTTTTCGATGGTCATCCCAGACTTGTTGTCATAAGCAACAGATCCTGAAGCTTGAACCTGCTCAGGAGCAGCGCTTACTTCATGTAAACACGATTAGCTTGCATCTAAGCAGAACTGATGCCTAAAATCTGTTGAAAATAATATAATAATGTTGTGTAGTCTATAACAGATACAGTCAGGTTTACTCATTAAAAGATGTATTTGTCATAAAATAATTAGTTTATAAATGTATTATAATCTTACACACATGCTATACAGATCATGTAGAGTCATGCATTAATCTGAGTGATGACAGCTGTTATGGGAGCGGCTTTATGGAGCACATGAGATGCAGATCACTTGAGATCTTGACCCTTAAGATGCTTTAATTAATGCTGTCATGTAACAAATTTGTTTCAAAGATAAAATGAAATGAATTGCTAATTATTACGTTGAAATAAAAATGTAAAGCCTGTACAAATATTAGAAATGGTGAATAAAAAAAATAAACAAAACAGTGCACATTTCATTGATCTATTATAACATTTATGTAGTTTTATTCGCTTGGTTGTTTCCTTATAAAAGTCCAGAAATGTGTGAAGTTTTTCATCAGGTGTCTTTTTTAATCATATTATGTCATTACATTGCGGTTTTGCCGCCAGCCAATCGCTGCATTGCTCATCATGGTTTCGAGTATCGACACATAGCCCCCTTTAAACCAACAGATAACTCAATCCAGCCATAATAATCATCAACAGCAGCTGTGTCTGTCAGTGAATCTCAGCATCTGCATTAATATAATCATTAATATAATAATCACTCTTCTGTTTGCAGGATTCATCGTTGTTGCAGTTTTACCAGTGTTTCTCAGAGTCACTAATTATGATTGGGACGTTACATGAGGGGAACGGATGGGCTGTAAGTGTTTGATGAACTATGATCTGATCCCTGATACAAACACTAATAACTCATGACATAATGTGATCAATAGATAATATATATAATTTTTATTGAGTCAGTGTCAAACACAGATCTGCAGTGTTTTAATAACAGTAAATGTGTTTTTCAGGTTCACCTGCGGTCGTGAGATCAGTGTATTTAACTCTCATGATACTGATCAATGCTGTCATGGTCTATTTCTACATCATAGCTCTGGAAAATGAAAAGGGTACAACAATATCAAAATTATATATAACTCACAAACTGAAACATCTTTCTAGAATATTTTACATTAATGCTAAAAAAGTGAACAGTTTGTTTGTAATTTAATGAACACTTGTAAGATGATGGTGATGATGATGGTGATGATGTGTTTGTTGTTGTTCAGATCGTGTTGGATGGGCCTGTTTGATTGCGTTTCTTCAGTTATTCTGGGCACTGATCAACTTCACAGGCTCATTTGATTGGGGTACAGTATGATCATCTGATCTGATCATCTTTACACTGTGATGATTTACTCTGTCAGCTCCAGTTTATTTTCTTCAATCTGAACAGATCCAGTCTCTACACTGGAAAATGTCATTAAAATTTAACAGTAAAACACTGTAAAAATACAATAAAAACCTGTTTCCTTTATTAACAGTAATTTCCCTTACTATACACAGTCAAAACCCTTTGTTTTTCTTATAAGATATATGCATTATGTTTTTAATGTTAATTTCATTATGTTAGTGTTGTGTTTGTTTTATCAGGATGATGTTTAGTGTTTGTGACGCTGTGAACCAGGTAAACAGTAGTCAACATTTGACATGGATCAAAAAAGGTCATCAAAATTGTCCTAAGAAAAGAACGGGTATTGTTTTGGTTTTAGGACAACTTTGGCAAAAGGTTTTGATCCACTTTCAATGTTGACTACTGTATATGAGTATTTTCCTCATCAGTTTGTGGAAAAAACCCTCATGATGAACTTTGATTAATAAGTAACTCTCTCATCACTTCTCAGTGTATTATAAACACACAAAACTGATTTAGTACTTCATTTACATTTACCCGTTTGTCATTTAACACATGATCTTATCCAAAGCGACTAACAAATGAGGACAATAGAAGCAATCAGATCAACAAAAAAGAATTACAATAGAGAGTGCATGTGTTAGATGGACAAGTTTTTTTTAATAAATAAATAAATAGAAAAAGAAAATCATAAAAAAAATAAAATAGAGAGTGCATATGTTAGAGGGACACGTTTTTTAATAAATAAATAAATATATAAATAGAAAGAAAAGAAGAAAATCATAATAAAATAGAGAGTGCATCTGTTAGAGACAAGTTTTTTAAATGAATGAATAAATACATAGAAGAAAATCATAAAAAAATAGAGCATGCATGTGTTAGAGGGACACATTTTTAATAAACAAACAAACAAATTAAATAAATACAAAGAAAGAAAAGAAGAAAATCATTAAAAAAATAAAATAGAGAGTGCATCTTTTAGAGACAAGTTTTTTTTAATGAATAAATTAATGAATTAATGATTCAAAAAAATCATAAAAAAATTAATGAATCATAAAATAAAATAGAGCATGCATGTGTTAGAGGAACAGGTTTTTAATAAACAAACAAATAAATAAATACAAAGAAAGAAAAAAAAGGAAAGAAAGAAAGAGAAAGAAAGAAAGAGAAAGAAAGAAAGAAAAAGAAAAGAAAATCATAAAAAAATAAAATAGAGAGTGCATTTGGTAGATGAAGTTTTTAAATGAATGAATAAAAAAATAAATAGAAAGAAAAGAAAAAAAATATATAAATTAAGTAGAGAGTCCATGTGTTAGAGGAACAGGTTTTTTAATAAATAAAATAAAATAAATAAATAAATAAATAAATAATAAAACTAGAAAATCATACAAAAATAAAATAGAGACTGCATGTGTTAGTGTCACGGTCGTGTGTAAGGAAGGCGTAATACAAAGGCGAAATACAATGACAAGTCTTTTAATAATATCCACAATAGGCAAATCCAGACAGGACGGGGAGGGGAGGGGAGGGGAGGGGAGGGGAAACACACACCAACATTCAATTAAATTCAAATTTATTTGGATAGCGCTTTTCACGATAAATATTGCTGCAAAGCAACTTTACACCAAATTGACATTTTTACAATATATGTAGTAGTAGCTTGATGTACATATGGCAGAGATGTTCAGTAAAGATCAATTAATGACGTAATCAAACAGACAAAGAACACTATAAATTAGTAGCAGAATTCGGTAGTGCTGTATGTTGTTTCAGGGTTGGCATCATCTGAAGTCCTCTGTGGGGTTGGCATCATCTCTTCTTAAGTGTTCTGGATCCAGACTGGAGCTTGTGAATTCCTAGTTACCATGGGATGTCAATCCCATGGCAGAAACACAGAACAAATAGGAACATAATTAGTGTAGCTGCTGTTCAAACTAAGAAAAGAAAGATCTTTTAAACCAGAGCTAAAAGATTAATAATGAACATTTGATCGGATATAACTGCAGGAAAAGTTTATGAGATGCATTATTTGAATGCTTGGCTAAAAAGATGTGTCTTTAATCTAGATTTAAACAGAGAGAGTGTGTCTGAACCCCGAACGTTATCAGGAAGGCTGTTCCAGAGTTTGGGTGTCAAATGTGAAAAAGCTCTACCTCCTTTAGTGGACTTTGCTATCCTAGGTACTACCAACAGTCCAGAGTTTTGTGACCTTAGGGAGCGTGATGGATTGTAGCGTGGTAGAAGACTAGTTAGGTACGCAGGAGCTAAACCGTTAAGTGCCTTATAGGTAAGAAGTGCTATTTTGTAGCTGATGCGGAACCTAATAGGTAGCCAGTGCAGAGACTTTAAAATTGGGGTAATATGATCATATTTTCTTGACCTGGTAAGGACTCTAGCAGCTGCATTTTGGATTATCTGTAGCTTGTTTATTGAAGATGCAGGACAACCACCTAATAGTGCATTACAATAGTCCAGTCTAGAGGTCATGAATGCATGAACTAGCTTTTCTGCATCAGAAACAGGTAACATGTTTCGTAGCTTGCCAATGTTTCTAAGATGGAAGAATGCTGTTTTTGTAACATGAGAAATATGATTTTCAAAAGACAAGTTGCTGTCTAATATAACACCCAGACTTTTGACTGTAGTGGAAGTAACAGTACGTCCGTCTAGTTGTAAATTGTAAGTCAAAAGATTCTGTGTATTGTTTTTAGGTCCAATAAGTAATAACTCTGTCTTATCTGAATTTAATAGCAGAAAATTGTTGGTCATCCAATCTTTTACATTTTTAACACACTCTGTTAACTTCAATAATTCAGAAGTTTCATCTGGTCTTGTTGAGATATATAGTTGAGTATCATCAGCATAACAATGGAAATTAATCCCGTGTTTTCTAATAATATTACCAAGGGGCAGCATGTATATTGAAAATAGTAGAGGACCTAGAACAGATCCTTGTGGCACTCCATACTTTACTGGTGATAACTGAGATGACTCCCCATTTAAATAAACAAAGTGGTAGCGATCGGACAAGTAGGATCTAAACCATTTTAAAGCCTGCCCTTGGATACCCGCATAATTTTGTAGTCGATCTATTAGTATGTCATGATCTATAGTGTCGAACGCAGCACTAAGATCAAGTAAAACTAGCAATGAGATGCAGCCTTGGTCTGACGCAAGAAGCAAGTCATTAGTGATTTTAACAAGTGCAGTTTCTGTGCTGTGATGGGGCCTGAAACCTGACTGAAATTCTTCATAGATATTATTTTTTTGCAAGAATGAGCACAGTTGAGCACATATAACTTTCTCTAAAATTTTAGACATAAATGGAAGATTAGAAATGGGTCTTTAATTTGCCAGTTTACTAGGGTGTAGTTGTGGTTTCTTAATAAGAGGCTTAATAACCGCCAGTTTGAATGGTTTTGGGACGTGACCTAAAGATAAGGATGAGTTAATAATATTGAGAAGCGGTTCTTCTGCCACAGGTAACAATTCTTTCAGTAATTTAGTGGGTACGGGATCTAATAGGCATGTTGTTGGTTTAGACACAGTGATGAGTTTATTTAGCTCTTCCTGTCCTATAGCGGTAAAGTACTGCAGTTTTTCTTTGGGGGTGACGAAAGAAGTTGACATATTAGACGCAGTATAATCTACATTGGTTATTGTATTTCTGATGTTATCTATTTTATCAGTGAAGAAGTTCATAAAGTCATTGCTATTAAACTGTAAAGGAATATTTAGATCAGGTGGCATCTGGTTATTTGTTAATCTAGCCACTGTGCTGAATAAAAACGTCTTCTGCTCACCAAGCCTGCATTTATTTGATCCACAATAACACAAAATTTAAGTTCTATTTGAATATATTTTAAAGTGTAATATATTTCTGTGATCAAAGCTACATTTTCAGCATCATTACATCATTACAGTCTTCTGTGTCACTTGATCCTTCAGAAATCATTATAATATTCTGATTTGCTGCTCAAGAAACATTTCTGATTATCATCAATATTTAAAGCAGTTGAGTACATTTTTTCTGGATTCTTTGATAAATAGAAAGATCCAAAGATCAGCATTTATCTAAAATAAAAAGGCTTTTGTAACATATACACTATACCATTCAAAAGCTTGAAGTCAGTGTGCGTGTATATATACATTATTATAGAATTAATAGATTATAGAAATTAATACTTTTTAGCAAGGATGCTTTAGATTGAACAAAAGTGATGATAAAGACATTTAATTTTTAAAGACTATAGAATGATTTCTGAAGGATCATGTGACTGGAGTAATGCTAAATGTCATATTTGAAATCAATAGAATTAATTACATTTTAATAGAAATATAGAAAACTGTTTCAAATAGAAAAAGAGCTATATTAAATCGTAAAAATATTTTAATATGTTACTGTTTTTGTTATACTTTGGATCAAATATATCCAGGCCTGGTGGGCAGAAGAGACTTATTTAAAAAAAAAAAAACATTAAAAATCTTACTGTTCAAAAACTTTTGACTGATTGTGTTTAACAAAATAAATGTTCCAAATATCATAAATCTGAGCAGTTTAATGATCAGACAAACAGTTCTTGTTATGCAGTACACATACCTACATACATAAGCTACACAGAGAGATTCCTTGCACTGAAAGATTATTCACAGAACATGGCATGAGGCCTTGTTCATCAAGACAATTTGATATGAATGTGTCCAGCTCCTCCAGATACTCAAAGATGAATAAAAAGACATTTCTTGCTTCAATCGATTCGCCCGGTAGTCTTCGAGGGCATTCTGTTGATTTTTACTGTCCATCTGTAGAAAGGCAGGACCTTTCACCACCCCACACAATAACTCACAGTGACTCTGTTTCCAGCACCACGATGGACCTTTGCAAACTTCCACTTCATGTCCTCTTGGTGCTCCTCATAAAAATAGAGAATACATATGTGTTGGAAGGTATGTGTGTCCACTAAAAAGTATTTACCTCATCATTTAGGCTACCTCATCCTTCTACATACAAACATATGTATGATTTATATATTTATCTATATCAATATCTAGAGAAATGCTCTCACCATACCTCCGTGCACCACTGCATGGCTTATGTGGTCCTCCACGTCAACTGTAATGAGTCATTTTCTTCACTGGTAAAACTGCAGCAGGGACCCCTCGACCCGGCAGAATGTGTGACACACACAGAGTTATCCAGCAAGATGTAGTGAAATGATGCGGTTACTCGTATGATTTACTGGTCATGGGTACTGTGATCAGTGTTAATCATTAAAGATGTCATATGTATGTGAGTGTTTTGTGTGGGGGACAGGGTATAAAAAAAAAAATGCACATTGATTCAGCACTCACTTTGTCATAAGACGTAAATAGATTGAATAGATAGTGCTCTATCTATCTATTCACACATGTATGTATGTATGTATGTATGTATGTATGTATGTATGTATTTGTGTGTGTGTACACACACCTATGTATACACACACACACACGTACAGTATACACACAGACAGACAGAGACACACAGTGCACTGATTCTTACGACGACATAAAATGAATGCTGAATGAACGTGCAGCTCCCCAAAACACAAACACAACACTCATCTAACCCACGCACGCACACATATAACGTTAATATATATATATTATATATATGTGTAAATTTGTTGTTAGCTAAGTAATAACGTGGCTGTGTGAAGTTTAAAACACATACTAAGCGTGCCGAACTGTTGTTTATGTACGTGAACACAATGACGCACACATTCTTAAAAGTTGTCAATGTTTTTAGTTATGGTAAAGATAAAAGACATATTTTTTACTTACCCACACGGCAAATAACTTCTTTTTAGCGGTAAGCAAACATTACGAATTATCTTCTTAACGATGCTTCTTCCTGTTTCACAATGAATGAATGAATCTGATGTATTTGGACACGGGCGTGGTTTGTGACATCGCACTTGGATGTGGGCGGGGTTGGATGTCCACCGCAGGCTGCAGCGAGACGCTCCTCAGATTAGCGGCAACCAGGCTGGTGCTGCTAACGGGCTACAAGCTAGTAACTCGGGAAATCAAACAAAACTAGTGATAACAAAGCAATCCGGATGTTTTAGTTGTAAAATACAACAGGGGGTATATTCACACGTTATAAGAAACGCAAATGGTGGTGTATAAAATTGATTTTAGATTGAAAAATAGACAATAAGAAATTAACTTGACTGAGCTCAAACTCTAAGCGTGCGACCGCAACAAACATAACCTTAAGATCGGCCGAACAACACTGAACAGAATATAACTCATATAGGCAGGTAATACAATAAACTAATTAGACACAGGTGACACAGGGCAACTAATAATGACTAAATGAGAACAGGAAACAGGAACAACCAAATATGGGCAACAGAGGGAGAAACCAACAAAACAAGTTTTTTAATAAATAAATAAATAACAAAACAAGAAAATCACAAAAAATAAGTTAGAGTGTGCATGTGTTAGAGTCAAATAGAGAGATGTGTTTAGCTGTTTCCTGAAGATGTTCTCAGCATTTACCATCCTTTAATTCAGTTGTTGTAACAGTGATTTTCATGAAATTTGTGTCTCAAGTGTATATTTCACTCTAATGTTTCCTCAATCAAGATCAAACGTGTGTCTGAAAGAGAGAGAAATATGAGAGTGTATGTGTGTGTTTGTGTATGAATATTGTGTTGCTGTTACCTTTTTTTCAATTATTCAACTTGATTCAATTCTTATTAGTTTCATGAAGCAGATCTATCCTGAATCAAACTCCAAACACACCAAGACTCAAACTTATAAAGAAATCAAATACATTCATTTGTTGTGTTTTTCTCTGTAGTGTTGTTTAATGTGATTTCATTTGATCTAATGCTGATGATATTAAACTGTATGATTTGATGTTTCAGAGTTTCCCCGTCTTGTTCCTGTGTATGTGTTTGGATCAGTTGGTGTTGTTTTACTGAACTCTGTTGCTCTGATGACTGAACTGATCCTCAAAACAGGTGAATCAACACTTCAACATCACACACTATACAGTTACAGTCATATATCTGGATATAAACACTATATTATTAAGTAATAAAGCATTTGAATCTGAACTGAGTGATTGGTAAAATCTGAATGTGAGGCAGAAATCAGCTTCATCTCAGAGTTACTCTGATCAGATTCTTCTCATTTCCATTTACAGATATTAATTTGGAGCAATAATATGAGTTTATAATCATCTCTTCATGCTGTTGGTGGTGAATATGAGTGAATATGAGTGTCTGTTGTTGTTGATTTTTATCCTCAGTTAATGGTGAAGGTGTGATGGGAGACATGAGGATCGTCGTCTTCTCCTCTGAATTCATCTTCACTTTATTTCTGATGATTTTACTGGTGTTTGAACCCTGTGAGTAAAACCTCAACATTTATTACAACCACTCCAGGTGTTTTAGTGTCTCTCATATTTAAGGGATTCTCATTTTCAATTAAATATTTTTTTTCATTATTCAAATAAATTATTATATTTGAAGGTTTATTTTCATTTTCCTTGTTAAAAGCAGCACTTGTCTATTATACAGTCTGATTTGTTTGAATCTGATCAGCATCTAAATAACCTAGCAAAAAAGCAATATATTTAAAACACATTTCATACTCAGTATAGTTCAAATCTATTATGGACATATTGTTTGAGACTCACTGATATAAAAATGACAATTAAACTTTATTTGGAGTACTGCTTGTGCACAAAGCACATTTATTATTGTAAGGAGCAGGACTCGTAGGAAGCGTGTAAGATCCAATTGCGAGCTTTATTAACAGATCGTAGTCAAGACAGGCAGGGTCGATAACCAAACAAACAGTAATATCCAGGGCAAGGCGAGAGCGTAAATCCAATAAACAGGCAGAGTCCAAAACCAGAGAGAGCAGTCCGAAAAGTAACAAATGAACAAGGAAATGAAACCAGACAGAACTATGGCAATGAACGAGGCAAAACTGTGGCAAAAACAAAGACAAAACTATGACAAGAAACCAAACCGTGATAATCAAAAAAACAGGGCGATGAAAACAGGAAAACGCTTGGTAGAGTCCGCTATAGCAAAACAATACTTCACGAGGGCCTGTTTGTAAATGGCCTCCTTTTAAGGCCACCAAACAGGAAGTTACCAGAGAAGCAGCAGAGGGAGCAGCAACAGTCAGTCAATGGGTGAGGGCTCCCTCTGCTGGCGTGGCGTTACATTAATATTAAGCCTAAAATGTGTTTTAATGTCACTGATGATGAGGATTGTATGATCTGTGTATAATATCAGTTTTCAAATGCAAAATATTTAAAGTGTACCTGAATTATACTTGCAATAGTTTCACTTCAGCACAATCAAATATACTTCAGTGTATTTTTAGTTAAGCACTACTTATGAATTATTAAAGTGCATTAAGTAGACAATTAGTTGTTCCAATTTAGCAGACTTCAGTTATACCAGTTTAGTATACTAAAAGTACAATTGCAGGGTATTTTTATTAAGTACATAACTATGTAGTATGCTTAGCATGAGATAAATGTATTTTTAGATACATATTTGTATATTTATTTTCCACTAGGGTAATCCTGTAAATCTCTTTTCCTCCTCAGGGATCAAACCATGTCTGCAGTCTTGTCAGGTTAGTATCAGATTTAATGTAAATCAGATCAGATAAATCACCTGCTGTATGTTAAAGGTGCACTTGGTAATTTTATGTTTCTCTGGTGCATATGACTTAAGTATTTATACTTTATACATGTCATTGTGGAAATAAACCTGGACTGCGTTTCCTAACAGCATCGTAAGCTTAAGTTGATCGTAGAAGCATTGTTACATTGTATGTATTTTCTTATTAATTACACATTCTGAACACTTATATTTTTTAAGCAGTGTATGGGTAGTTATTATGCAACACTTTAAGAAAAGTCTGTAAAACAGAGCACTAAGTACTGTATTCATTTGAAGGCATTTTCTGTATTGATTTTTCACTTTTTTTTTTTTTTTTTTTTTTTGAATCTGAATTTAAAATTACACATTGTATTTTGTGTTCTCAGGTCATAACTTTACCAATTACCAGTACCTTTTCTATTTTTCTACATATTTAACTGATCAACAAACGCAGGAACAAACTAATAACAGGGTGTTATCATAAATTAACAATTTTTATAGAACAATTCCACCTAGCAACTTAATTAATGTGATATGTGCACTGCTAGACACATTTGATTTCCAAATTTTGAGTAAATTAGAGTGAAATGTGTGCCTTTTTGTAATTTTGATAACAGTTACTAAAAGTTGCCAAATAGATTTTAAAAACAGCTAAATATGTTGCTAGGAGCTTTTTGAAGAAATGGTTGCTAGGGTAGTATGAAAAGCTGATAAATCTAGCAACAAAATTGGTAAGTTGGCAACACTGTACGATGCTTTTGGGAAACGCAGCCCTGATGGATGCACATCACTATTTGTCACCTGTGATGAACTGACTCCACAAACCAGAGTTTATAGTAATAAAGGGACAGATGTGTAAATTAATTGCACTTCATTACTTCAGTTTTTTTTTGGAGGAATTTGCATTTTACTTGAGTTTTATTGAAATAAAATACTTGTAATTTTACTCAATTACATTTGCAAGGAAATGGCCAGATACTTGGACATTCAACTGAGTACAATTTATATAGGGATGTAAGGATCCATCCACTGGCCCAAACGCGGAGTTCAGTTGTCTGGTTGAAGGTTTAATGCATGTTCTGTCTTTTCACAGCGCCATGTTTAATCTGACTCCAATTTCATATGATCGTTAGAATTTAGGTGTTTAATTTAGGCTGATCACAAATATCAATTAAGTATTAATTTAGATATCTGATCATTTCGGACTCGCTATACTTTCAATTATTCGTTCATTGGGGACCCGATGCCGCTTAGAGTCTGGCGCCGGCTGATTTACGCCGATCTTACAAAAGATCTCACAAAAACGCCAGTCTGATGCTGAGTCAGAGGTATGTAGGTGACTAATACCCTTTCCGACAGCCGCCTACTGCTTGCCTTCACAAAAAGTGTAGTTTACTTTAGTGTCTTCCCGTACAACTTGCTAACATCAGTGATAGACAGAAATCACCTACTGCTCCATTCAATCCTGAGCCTGCAGTTTGCTCTATCCTGGTCGTAATTTGCGGTAACAAAAGCCTCCTCACAATCTACTGGAAATAATGATTTCAGAAGAGTCTAAAATGAATCAAGGAATAACATTTTATTTGTCAGGTAAAAATGTATCATGCCAATTACATAGTTTAACAATGAGAATCCAATTCAGAATTAAATTCAGTTCCAATTCAAATAAATACATAACATCAGTTACTCAAAGATAAATCTAAGAGTGAGAGATGCATACCTGACCGCAGAGAGACACACAACAGCATGTGAGAGATTTGGAGGCAAAGCTCCAGAGGCTCTCACACACAGTGTGGGGTTCTTCTGAATACAGAATCCCCCCGTAGTGTTTTGTCACTTCGCTTATATACCCAGACCAAAACAAACAAATCTTCCAATCAGTTGTAAAAACATAAAAGACCTTTTGGTTTGTCAGGAGATCTCATGCCCCAGGGTCACACCTGGCTGGAGATTCTCACCCGACCCTAAGGGGAAAACACACCCCTCAGCAGCAAAACACAATTCTACAAAAGTGTTCAGTCTTCCTCATAATATAAGTGACTGCTGTGAAATTGAGACCATTTTACCAATCGCACTAAGACCTTTGGAATGATACCAAACATGAAAGGGAAAATTCAACATATTCACAAAATGTAACACATGTAGTATATGGACATTCTTAGTGACTTTCAGTGGAACCTTTTGGGGGAAAAGTGTGAGATGCAGGGAGGGGAGAGGAGAGGGGGGAAGGGGGTTGTAAATGAGCAATGAGGGGGGTTGTAAATGAGTTCCTGGACTTAAAATTCATGAGGAAATAATTTGACATCCTACAGGGAAGACTGGGTATGTTTGTAACAAAGGGAGAGTTGTAGCAACACCATTTGCACCTATCAGGGATGAACTAGGAGTCTTATGATAATTTCATTATTTACCCACTTCCACCCTGATCTTATATAAATGATTGTCAAGGCTTTTTTTTTTTATAATAGCCTTGGTATATGCAGATTTTATAAAGAAAAAAATTATTTTGATGTAAATTTCCATTTTTTTTTTTTTTTGGACCAAAACTATATTTAACTAGTACTTAAATTGTTACAGATAAAATCTCTGATTGAAAAAAATCATACATAGACAATCTCACACATAAATGTTTTCACACACAGTTTTTTGTTAGATCTACATATTCTTTACCTCAGTACACTGGAGTTGAGTGTTCAGTAAACATAATACCGTTAAGGAAATTTGTTCTAGTAGTGTAATTTACACACACACACACACACTCCTGCATCGAACAGAAAGTGGATTTGAGCTGAGGTCATTCGTAGAAAGTGCGATGTTGTTTTGTACTGTTCTTTTAGATTGTTTTTGAAGCAAACTTTTATGAAGGTGGCTGCTGTTTTTTGCTTCTTTTGTCTGACTGTTACAACTTACCCCGGCAATGGAATAGATTGTAACAAAGGCACTCCATGTATTTGACATCAACTTATAATGGCTGTGATATTCTTGCAGAGGTTTGATGTGGTGCCTTTTGTAGTGAACAAATGTAGGTACTTTGTATAAAAGTTTGAGCACTCTAGCTCAAAAATTCAGTCAGTTACAGATGTTAGAACAAAAAGTGTTACAACCAGGTATACCGGGTCTCCCCTAAATAAAAAAGTACTTTGTGCAGCTCTGTTGAGGGGAGTCTGAGATAAAGTGAGCAGAAATGTGCTATTCTTTTCTTTTAAAACAAGGGGACAAAATTAGTGACTGAACATTTAAACAACTGTCTGAAAAGCAGAAACACATTTAGTGAAGATGTGTGTAAATGAACTGTTTTTTTCTGAACACAGAAGGCAATGAAGTCTCTTCGAACTAGAGCCGCTGGATCACAGAATCAGGAATCTCAGGTTAGTGTCAGAATCACTGTTAGAGATGTTTGTAGATCAGTGCTCCTCAGTCCTGCAGATTCTGCATTTTTCCTTTATTTGACACAAACCAGTTCAGGTAACGGGTCAGTTAATCTGTAATAGCTGTACAATATATCGATAATAGAGTCCTGATCATCTGCTCTGGCACAAACACTCTAAAAGTACTAAACTGTATACTGTCAAGTGTTTTATATGAGGAGAAACTGTAGTTGAAAACACATGTTAAAATGTGTCTTATTGTGAACCCAGAATGCAGCAGCAGCAGATTCTGATGAAACTCCAGCCAGTGGATCAAACCAGAACCAGAACCAGAACACAGCAGAGTCACATGAGATGAATCCTCTACTGAATGAACAAAACCAGGAGAACAGCAGGAGCAACGCGACAGAGCAAACTCAGCCGGATTCAGTGGTTACACAATCATAAAAAACACTCTTGAGAAGCTTCTGACTGTGATTTAAGAGGAAAGTTAAGTCTTTTTCTCCATTCGTTATTGAGGCCGTTATTTAATGCATGTTTGCTTGGTTTTGTAAATAGCTGTAAATATATGCAGGATGTTTAACTGTCATTTCATTGGTCTTTGTATTCATGTAATAGTGACTTGCTTTTATAATGAATTCTAGCTGTAAACCAACTTCAACAGTACAGGCTCCTTCAAGATTAACAGAGAGAAAAATCAGAGTAATAATTTTAACTTTAAGAAATGTCTGTGGATTGAGGTTTGAGTCTCAAGATCAAAATGATCACAGTTCAGGTTCATGATCAGTAAATGTTCAGTTCTGTGTCACCCATCAGAAACACTGAATCTAAATCTTCAGATGGCAGCTCAGATCCTTCATGTAACATCGAAACCTCTCTGAGTTGTTGTTGCTCTTCCTTCTAGCTCAGAATCACACAAATGTAGAGACTACAAGCACATGCAGATCAGCCATTCTCCTTTATACTGTAATAGTCTGGAAAAGAGATCAAGAAATTAATACATTTATAACTCCAAATTATACTATCATTTCTAACCAGGAACAAAACATGTCAGATTCTTTATGTGGAACACAAAATGAGAGATTTAGCTGAAAAGTCCCAACTATTATTATTATTTATTGTTCTTCTCATCTTTGTATTGTGTAACATTGCGCTTTATTTCATATGTTGTAAATGTATACCATATATGTAAATAATGTTTCTTAATGTTAAATCTGCTCCAAGGTTTCCTGAGAAACTGCTTTTTTCTGCTCTGCACAGGAAAAATGACAATAAAACTAACTTTGACTACTCTTACTATTGCTGCAGTATGTACTACATTCAACAAAAAGAGCGGTACACTGTATGAGAATACTGTATCCCACAATGCAATGCCTTTCACCTGATTTTCCATTTCCAGCGTAATGAAAGAAGCATATAGGCTAATTCTGACAGATGAGACGTATTTCAACTTCACTCCGCTAGATGGCAGCATTGCGCCTCAGCTAGACTCATGAAAACAACTTGACTTTCTTACCAGTTATTTTTGGTTGACAGAAAATCGAAAAGCAGAATCCAGCTGGAATAGCAAAACCAGTTTGCAGAAAACAAATGCAGAAACATGCAATGGAGTGTTATAAATGTTTTAGGAACCCATTCTCATCAAATTGCGTATAAATAACACGGCTTTACACTTCCCAATTGCGTGTAAAACATACGCCAAAGTCCAATTTCGCGTGTATATGATACGCCAATCCTTCCCATTATCTTCTGTGGAGAGCAGATGCGTACAAATACCACGCAGCATCTTCTACGGCAGTGACGTCACCAGCGAGGCTCAGTTCGTTTAGTTAACCTGACGAGCTTACGCCTCCAACAGGTAAGCAAGCCCAACAATCTCTTTTTTTGCAATCAGATCACGGTGTTAACGGTACTGTTTTAATTATTTCAGTGTTTCTGCATCACGTTACATGGGGTCATGTGTCAAAATGGCAGCGTATGCGTTCAAATTAGTTGTTAGTGGAACAGTGGGCTGCTCAGTTAGCACAACTATTAGCCTGCCATTAAGGTTAGCTTAAACTAACCTCTAATGTATAGTTTGAAATAAATAAAACCCTTTTTTATCATGTCGTGACTTAAGTCATCAGCTTTTAGACATGGCTGATGACAGCACTACAAATCAACAGATTAAATTTGTTTTCGCTAACGTTTTTAGCTAATGTGGTAACATTAGCTCTCGGGGATGCAGTGTGTTTGGTTCATACACGCAGCAGGAGGGCGCTCTCACGCAGAAAGCTCAGGACGGAATCCTAGAAGGAACGTATGACGTACTGGAAAATCTCTCTCTCTCTCTCTCTCTCTCTTCTTTTTTTTTTTTTTTTTTTTTGTTAATAATTGTTTTTTAAATGCCAAATTATTGAAAATCCCTAATACGGACAAAGGTTTTCAGCTATCTCTGTGGAGTCCTGAAGACAATACATGCACGATTGCTGCAATATATGGTTTATGTGTGTTTTTCAAATCATCTCCAGGTAATAAACAAATAATATGAATAATACAGTGCTAACTGACAAACGATTTATTACTGTTACCTATAGAAACTGTAAAATATATTTTCTGCCTTATTTTGTGATTAGAAATGGAAAAGTGTAGTATATGAACAAATCATAAAATTGCCAATAGGAAAATATAGGAAAACACATTACAGAATTGAAATGATTGGTTATTGTCCAGCTGTGTATTTGATTTCTTAGCCATTGAATGTTAAGAAATAAGAAAATAAATTAATAAAACCTGTCAATTAGACCAAAAATATAAATATATAAATAACATTTTGACATTTCTGTCCCCCTCACTCCTGCAGATGCATGATACAGTAGGGTTGGATTAGCCTCCTATTCCCGGGATATTTGATTTCTAATTTAAACATGTATATAGTGCATTTTACCTAAAGGAAAATTAAGCATGATTTGGACCAGAGATTTTGTCTTTAGCAGAAAAACATCAACATGTTTACTTATGCAGTAACAATACAGCTTACAAAAAACATGAATCTGTAGTTGATGATGATAGCTAATAGGTTAGGTAACATAACTGTAGCCTCTGTAAAATAAACAAATGGATACAAATGGATACAGAAATATTATTATCGTTGCAACCAGAGGTTGCAATGAAAATCTGCATTTTCCTGCCCTTACCTGCAAATTGTTTGACACCACTGTCCTGTACCAGAGAATTTAGCTTTTTAATCACCCTTTACCCTTATATCTCTGATGTGGTCCAAATTTTCCGTTCAATTATACTAGTCAACAATTTTGAGTTGCAGGCAGATCTATCTGACACCTTTACTTTTTTTTTGTTTTAGTACAATGTCAAGTGGAAATAAGAGCAAACTCGAAGCTGTTCTTCTGCTCGGGGATGCATTTGTTGAAGAGATACAGGCAAGTTTTGTTCTTGTTATACACAAATGTGTAATAATAAACTCCAGTTAGTTAATGCCCATTTTTCACACATCTATATTTTATTACGTGCTATGTCCATAAAGAAACATAAAACAGAGTCACAGATTCAGGAGCCTGATGTCACAGGATCTAAAGTGACCTGGTGGGAGAGAGACCGTGATGGGCAGCGTGTGACCACTAGCAAACGGAGGAAAAAAGGTTCATCTGCTGGTTAGTGTCAGTCTCATAAAATGAATGTCAAATACATTTAATGAAGAGTAATGATGTGTGATTTAGACTAGGTGCTGGTTTGACAGTGCTGTTGGTGCTTAATATTCTGTATACTTGCACATTGATAATGGAAACTACATTATTTTGCCAAATACATTTTTTGATAGGTTTGATAGTTTCCATGTTGTGAATTTGCCAAAGGTTTTAGTGTTTATTTTTGTAGATCTGGCAAAAATTTTGAAAGAATTGTTTTAATGTGGTTTTGTTATTTTTAATTCCAAACAGTTGGAACTTTTCCATGTGCTGGTTCCTCCATCACAACTTCATGTACTAGCTACCAATATCCTGGTAAGTAGAAATGCTACTTTAAAAAAACTTCATTGTAAGGTATGCTTTATATAAAAACAAGGAGTTATGTAAAAAGGAAGTCTCATTATACCTGCAATTTTGCCTTTTTTAGTAACTAGCCAGCTAACACCGTGTCTACACCGGACGTGACAAGACACAATAGAACCTATAATGCTGTCTACATTGGATGAGGCGTGGTGTGACACAACAAATCCCCGACGGTAAACTGCTGCTGTGTTCTATTGTTTTTCAATGGTTGCTATGTCACAACCAGTGTAGACAGACTTTAGCTGTTGTGGTGCGGTGCGACAACTGTCAAGTCCGGTGTAGACACGGTGTAACAATGTTTTTTCCACAGTCATTTAACATGCCACAAATATTAAAGTTGCCACTGTTTGGTGCATCAAGCTCTGTCCACATGACAGTAGTAAGAAAATTTTAGACAACAGCATTAATGTTTCTCAGCAAAATCGTGTGGCGGTTGTTCAGTTTCACTGTTAAGTGGGCAACACTACTGACAGCTGACACCTACACGGAATTAAGAGTTATGGGTTTGATTGCCCTTTTCCAACTATCCTTTCACCCTCTGCCTTCTCTGCTGTCTGTATTAAAATGCCCTTGTATTAAAAACAGTGGAAATGCAATGTTGGATTTGTTATGTTTGTATTTTTTTTTTCTCCCTCTTTGAAGATTTTAATATGCAGAGGCTTGAGGACCTTCTACAGGAAAGTGTTGATGGGCAAGATTTTGCTAAGCAGCCACCACTGTCCAGCTGGTGTCAAAGGCAGAAAGATGTCCAACAGTGTTGGCAACAGGCGAGGCCACAAAACCTTGCCAACTTATTGTCAGCTGAGAATGTCATCCAAGTAAAATGTAATCACTGTCACATGAGAGAAGCAGTCATCCGTTGTGGGGAATGTTTGCCCTCAGAGTGGTTTTGTGCAGAGTGTGATCAGCTGATACATAAACACCACACTCTGCACAGTAGGCAAACCACCATGCATGGCTTCTATAAATACATTCCCCCAACAGAGTTTGTAAAACTACATGATGACAAGCACATCATTTGTGAACAAGGTTGGTGTCTCTTCTTTTCAGTTGATTTTGCATTTTTTTGCTCTAACAAACTAAATGATTACAGCTGCAGTCCGTAACTTTTTCGGGTTAAAAATGATCTGAAATCAGTATTTGAGAAAGTACATAACCAGCCAGTGTTCAAAGCTATCGCCTTTATCCCAATTCACAATATTTAGCTTATAATAATGTTTTCTAATTTGAGTGGCACGGGAAATTTGAGCATGCTGCTGCTGCGTCATTACGTCACACCTGTAAACACAAAGAAGTTGGCCCAGCTGCTACTTTTAGACTGTACAGAAATTGAAATCTACATGCTAATGTACACTATACTCATAGTCACGGAATGCTGATGTTGTCAACATTAATAATTTTAAGATAAAGTATAACGATAATAATAATTTGATGTGATATGAGCTAACTGAACATTAGATTTAGTCACCATTGGTAATGCTTTTTTTCCTCAGTTGGTCAGAATAAACATGGCAGACTTATTACTTACTTGTTCAGATGACAATATACAGTGAACATACTTATTTGGGTCATATATTCGTAGGTTAGAATCTGTGATTCCAAAGTACAGTATCCACAAAAATGCAGTGACTGACAGCCACCATAGAGTTTCAGGGTGCTACATTCTTGGCCATGGATGTGACCTGCCGTTATGTGCCATACCTGGAGAAGGTGTCAGAGGCTCTGACTCATCTTCAACCTCTTCAGAAAATGAGACACTGCTTGTCTGTGATGCATGCCAAAGCCCACAATACAAAATGCGAGGTGATGCTTGACTTTTAAATTTCAGAGTATGATGTAGTCAATAATTAGTCAATAACATAAAGTGTCACAGTGAATGACATTGTGACCCCAAACAACAACCTAGGCCCCTATGTGCTGTCCTCTACAGCTGGTGACCTCGGGATATGCATCAATATTGATAAACCTGTCGTCCACACTGTTTAACAAGTCCACTGCTTCCTGTAGATTCTGTGGAATGCGAGGAACCAGGAAGGTGCTGGAACCACTCTTGGTGAAGAAGTAGAGCAAGTCAATAGTTTTCTCTCCAGATGTGCCCTGACCACAAAGTACATGGCAAAGTCAGGTTTGTAAGGTTCTTTGACCCCTGCTGGCCTGCAAATGTACACATTAACATTTTACAATTTATTTTGATGTTTTATTGTTCTTTACAGTAAGAACTGATATGCTTACTGTCCATGCTATTGGGTGGAATCAGCGTAAAGAGAATGGCCTTCACATTGCCTTGTCTTCCAGATTCAAAAAGGTATGTTCATGTATTGAAAAAGAATGAACTTAAATGAATTTAAATGGTTAAGTTTGAACTTAAAGTCCAACCAAAATCCATCACAGTGTTACCCCCATGTAGACATTGTTGGGGTGCAGGACCTCAGCTATATATATAGTTGAATATGTTATTAAATTAAATCAGGCAGGAACATACTTCTTGGTTCTTTTAAAGTATTGTTTTATGAAATGACAGCATTTTGTGCTGCTGTTTTGCAGACAGTAGAAAAGACATTGGAAGTAACAGAGAGCCTAAAGAAGATGCAGGACCAGTTGCATTGCTGTGATGACATGCTAAAACAGTGGGTTGTTGATGTCAAGCAGTGGGCCAGTAGCGGTAAGGACAATGTTGTGTTATACATAAACACTGTCAGAGTAAATTTGGTTGTAATGCATGTAGCTGTAGCTTAATGTTAAATTATGGTGTAGGGATGGACACTGTTTGCAGGTCAGAAGTCTTCAATTAGTATTTTGACTTAAAGTAAACTTTTTAGCAATGAAAGCAGAATTATTGGTGCATGTTCATGCAAATCAGACCAAAATGGAATAATATAATTTGAGGTAGCAAATGAGAGGTTTCACTTCTTGTTTGTTTGTTTTGTTGTTGTTGTTTTTTTTCTTAATCTGCAAGAGCACCACTTGTTACTTCTGTCAGTTCAGAGGAAACTGCTTTTGCATCACTGAAAGTGTGGCCTATTGGTGGAGCTAGAATAAAGGTCAAGGGGTCACCAAATTTGATGATTTGACATAATCCCCCATCAGTGACTTTAAGAAAGAATGACTGTGGACTATGGATTGCTATATAAACAGTCTCCAAAAAGGTAATAATAGATGATAAAAGATGATATCTCACAGAGTAAATGCTGATGCCTCTTTGTTGCTTGGTCCCTAATTGTTGCTGAAACATGCAATCAGCAGAGGTCCAGTACGGTATGAAAAAAACATACAAGATAGATATTGCTCTCCAAATTAAACATTGTCCTGAAGTTTGTCTGTTGCTGCTGTACTATGTGTAAATATCAGAACATAAGTGTGTTTGAAACATTTTTTCTTTATTCTTAACTTTAATTTAGGAAATGCAGCAACCAGTCCTGTTGATGCTCGTGGTTTGCAGATTTCCATCGAAGCACTCTTTGTGAGCATTTGTCAGAAGAAGCACTACCTATACAGACAGAATGGTATGTATAAGTAAATGTAAGTGTTGCAGATGGAAGTTATATTGGTTCTGTTCATTAAATGCCATGGCAGCTCTATTATAATACCATTGTTTTTGCTCTTATTACAGATCGCAACAAAAGGCGTCAGAAGATTAGTCAGAAGATTGCCCAAGAGAAGAAACGCTTGCTAGAAGAGATCCAGAGATACAACCAACATCCTGATGGTGACCCTGTGGACACAAAGTCAGTTGTGCAGAAACTCTCCAGCAAAGCAGCAGAGAGCATGATCTGGCCTTGGCAGGAACAGAACACAGGTGTTATATGAAGATGAAGTTTCAAGTGTTTATTTAAAATGTATCATCATCAAATGTGTCATTAATGTATCATTGTTTATTAATGTATAGCTAATGTTTTTATTCCTTCAGACGGTGTCGACATTATCACCAAGAAGAAGCTTTTTGACCAACTAATGCTTGTCTCACGACTGACAGAAGAAAAGCAGATCCTTGTGAAGGAGATGATGCAGCACTGTCAGTACCTTAAGGACTCAGTAGCAAAGGTCCAGTCAATGATGGCCACTGTTTCAGTGTGCACACAAACAGGAAGTAAGTGTAAATCAAACCATGGCTTTATGCACAGCTATTTTCAAGTGAAAAGCAAGTATGCTTGTATTGGCTCAAGAACTAAGGATAATGGCCTTCAAAGATTATTTTATCCAAATGTTATGATTTGACTTTGTATTTTAGATTTTCTTCTAAAATATGCTCTTTCTAATAAAATGTTTAGTGTGACAGTAATTTGATTACTCTTCATGTGTGGACTTGTAGGCTATCCGAATGGATTCACAGAAGAGGGGTCCAAGGGCCTTATCAGTCTACTAAAGAGAAGACAGCATGACCTCAGACTTAAACAGCAGACTGTAGCATGCACGTACAGAGCCATTCTCGAACCAACTCCTAGGCTGGTGGAAGAGGAGGAAGGGGAAATGGCAGAAGAAATGGACTGGCAACATGACATCAGCTCTGACGAAGAGGATGAGGATGAAGATGATGATGCAGAGGTGGGGACTTAAGTCAGACTGAAGTCACAGTTGTAATTGCTTTTTCTGTGACTTGTACTTTGATGACTTGAAAAGGTCTCTAAAGTCTTGACAAAAGATCCCATGTTTTTGTAAATGAGTTAGATTGAAAGTGATGAGATTGGTTCCAGCAGACACCAGAATTTAAATGAAATTGACCTTATTGAAGTTGAAACTGATTATAGAAACATGCATTTTCTTACTTGGTTTGTAATACATACATGTTTTACACTGCTGTAATTATCAGTAGCCATACCCAGATTTTAGTAATGTTTTTGTTGCGCAAAAACCTTGTATCTCCCATTTTGGTCTTTTGAACTGATAGTTTGCAGGGTCCTCAATGCTGTACACTTTCTCTCACATGTGGGCCCATGAAAATTATTCAATGTTGTTTGTTTTTTTTGCTGATTTCTGAACCATCTATCATAATTTATAGATTTGTACATTTTGCTCTGATTTATTAATATCATTAATGTGTTTATGCACATCAATATATAAAAGGATCTGCTCTGTCCTATGCATAGCATTGTTTTGTTTTCTGTATTTTGCTACAAACGCTCTCATATTGCACTCTCTTTTGTGTTACTGGAATTGTAATATTCATGGTTATGTATGCAACTGTCTGTATATACTTGTTGATACCTGTATAAATGTGTATGTAAACACAAATACAAGTTTGATTAGTCATCAGACTATTGAGTTGACTTTGGTTCATTAAACATTAATCCTTAGGAGAAGAGAGATCTGGGAGCTTTCAGATTCAACCTGAACTGCCAACATTTTGGAACACCCGGGGCCTGAACCATGATGGTAGTTGAACAAATTTAGAGTTACAGGATTAGTTTTTGAGTTGACAAAACCAAACCAAACCACTCCTGTCCAGCTTTGTTGGCACCATGATGCTGATTATCAACATTCTTTGTCAGTTCAGGCTTTGATCCTGAGAATGTGGAGTGTGACATCAGTGGTGAACAGTCAATCACAGGCCTTGAGAGACTTGAACATGTAAGGTCACATGCAGTCATTTTTAATTATCTATAGATTCTATAGCTTATTTGTATTACATATGATCTGTATATATTTATTTAAAATAAATGATTTATAATTACTTAAACTAAAATTGCTTGTATGTAATGGATTGATAATAATACAAATCTTATAATAATATAAATCATATAAAATAATTAAATAATTACCATTATAGCCAGACAAAACTTGCATAACTGTACACAGATACTGGCAGTGCAATGTATTTCAGTACTATCTAGAACCAGTGCATTTCTAAATGCATTTCTAAACCATATAGTTAACCACATTATACCAAGGATCAGGTTTGGGTCAGATTACATTGAAATGCACTGAAAACAAACAACATGGCAATATTAGTAATATAGAAAGTAACATACCTTTTAGCGACAATTCAAATTCGTATATTATTTTAAGAAGCTCAGTGATCTGAGACCATGCAAAGTACATGTAATGACCATTTCCATCTAATTAACAACTCATCCCATGGTAGAAATAAGCCAAATCAGATATGGAGACTGTCACCTATAACAGTATCATCTTCAGAGATACAAGTAGGAAACTTAATGAACAGAGGGATATTGAGCCTACAACATTATAAAATTCTGACCATGTAGCATCTTAGCATGTAGCCTGCTTTGAATGTTATCATTCCATTAAATGGCCATTATCAGTGGTTCTCAGCCTCATAAAAATGGGCCAGAAGGGGCCTGCTACGTCTACTGGAAGGCTCAGAAGGCTATCATCCATCCACATGGTTAATCACCAATGCAAATACAAGAGACAGCTCCAAATACAATCAGATTCTTTCTATTTATTGTTGTTGATTGTTGGAATCATCAGTGTGGTCCCTTTATAACTATGCAATGTGGGGAACAGTAAAGTTATATTGTACTGAATTTAATACACAATGTCAATGAAAAGTAGCATATTTGTTTGCAAATTTGTCTTTCCTAATTGGCTCAGTAGGGCTGGGTGTTGGCAAGGACCTCACCATCATTCATTACAGCAGGTCACAGTATGATTTGATGTTGGTATTAAATGCTTCACATAACTTTAACATATTTGTGTGTATGTGTGTACTTGTTTTTGCTACATTGTGGGGACCAAATGACCAAACCGGCCTTCGGTCCCCACAATGTTAAAAAAATATTAAAAATAGTAAATGATGTTTATCTGAAAATGAAACAATGCAAACATGTTTTCTGTAAGGGGTAGGTTTAGGGTTAGGGTTGGGTTAGGGGATAGACAATATCGTTTGGTCAGTATAAAATCTTTAGAAGTCTATGGAAAGTCCCCACAATTCACAAAAACAAACGTGTGTGTGTGTGTGTGTGGACCAGGTAATCCTCATGTTGTGGGGTCATAATCTGTTTACACAGTCAGAAACAAACAAACGAATAAAATGCTAAAATGCGAATAAAAGTCTTCAAAGTGTTCTCTAAAACTAGACCTGAGATGGCTTGTGTTTGTGAAATGAGAAAATTAAAACTTTCCTGCACAGCTAAACCAAATGCATTGTTGAAAAGGTCTTGACCTGGAGAGTAACATGTTAGTATGAAGATTTTACATGAAACTTCACCTTGGTGCATGTTTGAAGGCTTATAACTCAACTCAACTCATTTTTATTGTCACTACAGCATTTACAAGTAAATGATGTGTGAAAAGGTTAGGTGTTCCAGACATTGCACATTTCGGAAAATAAAATTTACAGTTAACAATGGAATACAATACACATATATACAGTGTACACATATGTACAGATATGCACAGTGTTGTGTATATATAAACAAATAAATAGGTATACATATATACATAGACAGTACTGACATTAGCATCACAATACAATATGTAAACATAATATATGTAACGCCAGGAATCGACTTATGGTATAGGCAAATATTTTTTATTGGGAGGGTTGTGTAGTTATATTAATGATATATTTGTGCAACAGTGTAGTGCATCAGTTGTAGTTTAGCAGTCTGATGGCCTAACGGAAGAAGCTGTCCCGCAGCCGACCTGTGCGGCCTGATGCTTTTGTAATGTTTGCCTGATGGCAGTAGTGAGAGGAGACTGTGACTGAGGTGGCTAGGGTCTTTGATTATTTTTTGAGCTTTTCTCAAAAGGGGCTACAAATATGGGACGAATTGTTATAGAGAGCTCTTGACCTCAGCTATCATATGAGTATGGTCAACAACTGTGGGTGCTGTCAAATATGGTTAAAATTAATTTTAACCCATTTAACAATTGGATATTTAAAATCAGATTACATAGATGTGTTTATAATCCTCCTAAACCCCTCACAATACTCTCAACTCACTGTTTACCACCTCCAATCTCCAAAGAAAAACACTAATGTTTTAAAAACTACAATTACGTAAAGCCACGCCATGCAGCTTGATACAAATCAGAAGTACAGTTGTAGTTCTTCTCCTCTGCAAAGTAGGGTTGTAAAATAGGGTTGTAAAAAGATATAACTACTGAATATTTCAAATATCTAGTACAGCTGAACTAGTAATAACACTGCATATAGATGCTCTATGTTAACAAAAAGTGAATATGTTGGTTTATTTTAGATATTTTAGCCAAAACTGGAGCAGAACGCGCAAACTCGGCGACGGCTAGAAGGGATACGTATGGCGCTACTGGGCTTTCGTACATCAATACTGCGTAATTTTTGTCACACTTTAAAACAATAATTACTATTTTTGCATTATTGTAAGGGGTAGGTTTAGGGTTGGGGAAGGTGTATACGTTAATAAAACAATCTAATAGGTAGAAAAATAAATTTCATTGTCAGTTTCTGGTGGGAGACATATGCGTTCTAGCCACAACCCTCAAACTCCGCCCACAACACAATGCACATCCGTAAACTTCTTCTACCATAAACTGGTAGAAAAAACAAATCTCAGAATCGAAGGAGAAATTATTAAAAGTTAATAAAAGATAAAGTAGCCTTATCCTGAACATATCGTATTGTTGAGTTATCATGCTGTTTTTTCTGTGGAGAAAATACTTCCGGGCAGAAGTCAGCGTCAATAGCAACCACCATACCAACGAACTAAAAACAAAACAAAATCTAATATAGATTCACTGGGCAAAGATTGTAAAAATAAAAATGCACATTTTTTTCGCTAGAAAACAGCCATGGGAAGAGGAAGAGAAAAAAAGTTGTTAATCTAAAAGTTACATAGGCCTGGATCTGGACCATTTCAAGTCAATAACACCGATGCAAGAACATACTATCTGTAGTGGCACACTGTCTGATTATGACTGTAAAATCATTTTATAAGTCGTTTATTAAATAAATTACTTTTTTTTAAACTTCTCATGTGTGCTGTGAATAACTGCTATGACAATAGCTGAAAACATGGCTATAGCTCATTGCAGGAAAGCTGTATTGTCAGCAAACCTGCATGTTTTTTTTTACCTTCATTTACACATGGAAAACATATTGAAGGCAAGCTCTATTTTACAAATGTGTAACATTTACAAATTACACTGTACACATACAATAATATGGTTAGTGTTAACTATGGTTTTTCACAGCTTAAGATGACCAAACCTGAACTTTGTTGGAGTTAGACTAATCAACTGATCAGCAACACACCATCAATTAGATCCTGACCAGTTACAATAAAAAACACACACAGAACCTGACTTTGATGAATTTTGGTTGGCAATGAATGGAGACATTTCATATCCTAATGGTTAGAGAGTCGGAGTTGTAAAATGAAGGGTGCAGATCTCAGGTCTGGCAGGGATTGTAGGTGGGGGTAGTGAATGGCCAGCATCTCTTCCACTTTCAATACGACTGAGGTGAGACCCTTGAGCAAGACACTGAAGCCCCAATTGCTCCCCTGGCACCGCAGCCGCTGCTCCGTCCTTGTGTGTGTGTGTGACCCCATATTAGGCCACGTCACTTACTTTTCTTTCTGGGTGGAAGGTTGTGAAGATGCAAAAACTGCAGTATTTAATGATTTGCCTTTTGGATGATGAATTATTAGATGCACAGCAGATTTTCTGGCAGCAAAAGCACCTCGCTGAAAATATTAAATGCTCAAGTGCAATATGTAGCCCTATAGTGAATCTGTGGTGCAATGAAATTAGGTGGTGTATGCACCTTCCAGCTTTATTACAGCACCAACATATCACATAAACATTATTCCCCCCCCAAAATCTTTGTTTTTTTTTCCTGACTAAATTTATAAACATTAAATCATGTTCTGACCCACTGTATTGCATAGCATGATGAGGTCCTTGTCAACACCCAGCCCCACTAAACAAATAAAGAAACAGATTTATAAACAAATATTTATTTACTTACAACATATGCCTAATCAAAACAGTACTATCAAACTTTTGAACTTGAACTTGTTGCCCCCATGGCGCAGAATCCTTTATGACACAGTCATTTCTATGTTCCCCTGTGGTTCCCAAGATGGAGGCCAAACCTTTTGGCTGAAAGAAATAGCAAAATAAAACATACAGAAATTACATATTTCTTTTCTAAAATGTGTCAAATATAAGGATAGCCTCTGACATGGCTTATAAACCCTGTTAGGCTTCCATGACAGAATGGGATGGAGAAAGCGTAAAGCTGAAGATAATTTATTTATATTTATATCCAAATAATATTATTAATATTAAAACTGTTTATATTACAAAGATTTGTATCTCAGAAATGAACCTAATTCTGCACAACTAGAATTTAGCTGTCATTTAAGATTTATTACATTGTATTATGTTTTTTGTTAAGTTTTGTTTTATGTTTTATGTATTAAATTGTGAACCTCATATTGTGTATTTAATTGTATTGTGTGATAAGCAGTTCATCCCATTCTTAATGAATGTGAAGTTGTGATGATTGTAACTCCTTCCTCTCAAGCAAACAAAAATTCAGCATATAAATTACGGCTCATTCATCGCTTAGCAAAATGCCACTAAATACAGCAGCACATCTAAGCAGTAGTTGTGACAAAACTTAAAGGGATAGGTCACCCAAAAATGAAAATTAGCCCATGATTTACTCTCAAGCCTTACTCTAGGTGTATATGATTTCCTTCTTCCAGATGAATCCAATCGCAGTTACATTAAAAATCGCCCTAGTTCTTCCGAGCTTTATAATGGCAGTGAGCATTTTTATTATTATTTATTTATTTTTTTTCCAACAGTCCAAAAGAAGTGCAATAAAGCACTTGACCACATCCATAATAAAACATGCCTTACATGACTCCAGGGGGTAAATAAAGGCCTCCTGTAGTGAATTGATGTGTTTTTGTTTAAAATAAATAAATAAATAAATACAATTTATATATATAGGCTCCATTTTTAAATTGTAATAATCACTTTTCTGTAGCGTGCGCTAACTGTCATATGCGCAAACCGTTCCAGCAGATGACGTAGGACGTATGTGCAGCGCATGCGCCTGTAAGTCTTCACAGAGTGCGGCTCACACAGAAGCACACAGGAACGTCTGAAAGCCTCATCCATTAGTGGATCCATCTATGTACAGCTATATTAGGGATCCACTGATAGATGCGGCTTTCAAACGTGCTTCTGTGTGAGCCCTCAGTAAAGAATGTGAAGCAACGATCATTGAGGCCAATTACACTTATGTCGGTACTTTTATTATTTTATTTTAATTACTATTTCATTTTAATTACTACATATTTGTTGAGTGCGTGAACACAATGGCCAATCAGCAGTGTTTAGGAATCGGCTCAACAGCACTAAAATCTTGGGAGATGTGCGTTTTTTTTTTTTTATTTAGTATGGTACCAAAGTTTGTACTTTTGACAACACTGTTTTGCACTGTTGAAAAGAAACACCCACCCATCATAAGGCCTTAATGACCAGGATAATGTTTTAGGGCTGTCAAACGATTAATCGCATACAAAATAAAAGTTTGAGTATATAATATATGTGTGTGTACTGTGTGTAATTATTATGTATATATAAAAACAAACACGTTCATGTAAATATTTAAGAAACATTTACAAGTATATGTATTTATTATAATATTTATATAATTTGTATTACATATAAATACAAATATTTTGTACATAACATTTCTTTTAAATATGTAAATTAATTTGTGTATATTTATATATACATAATACTTCCACACAGTACACACACATTAATTGGGCAAACTCAAACTTTTATTTTGTATGCGATTAATCGTTTGACAGCCCTATAATCTTTTAATATAACTCTGATTGAATTCATCTGTAAGATGGAAGTCATATACACCTAGGATGCCTTGAGGGAGAGTAAATGATTGGCTAATTTTAGCTATCCCTTTAAATCACTCTTTAGGCAAAAACAGATGCCACATGTGGAGATGTCTCAGTCCATCCTAATTACGTAGCCTGCCTGACTTCCCCAAAAGAAATGTAACACTGGTCCGGGTGCTTATAACATGAACTTAAATAACTCCTAATTCATGGTAAATCAGACAGGCTTTCTAATTAGGGATAACTGCCCCTTTAAGGACAACTCATAAGTCAGTTAAACAAGAAAGCCTACATTACCATGACGGACACGGGAGCCAGTGGACGAGAACTTCTTTACAGCCCTTGGAAAGAGAAATCAATTAAATATTTAATTTCATTCCACCTCAGCTTTTAAAAAAAGTCAAAATATAATATCACCAAAACATCAAAAGTTTGGTTTAATATTTACAGTGCTCTAACAGCAAATTGTTTCACGTTAATTACTTCTTCTTTAGACTTAAAGTCAATAATTTCAGAACTACTCTCTTGGTGTAGTACAGTATCAATTTATGCACCTACAGTTGTACAGAATGTCCTCCATATAGCTACTAACCTTTTTTTCACGCGTCTTAGACACATAATTTACTGGAAACACATCCAGTGTGCTGTGATACTGGCAAGCTGTAAAGAAAACAAAATTGTAAAAATTGTGGAAAGGCAATTAAAAGACATTTTCAACTAGTATTATATTAATAGTTTTATGTGTTATCAGGTCTGTAATGTAATAAACTACCAATAAAAAGATAGAAAATAAAGAAAAGATAGAAAAGGTAAATTGTGGGCCAAAAAACTATTATATTACAGGCTCAAGATAATTTTTTTTTTTTTTATTAGATTAAGATTAGATTAATTTAAGAGTTTATGATTATAATTTATTTAATTTTAAATTTAAAAAAAATGTAGCATTTTTCCTACCATCATCCTTGCTTTGCCTTCTTATAGTTCTTTTCTTTTTAGCTGAAATTTTGACAGCTGACCTCCTGTATAGAGAAAACAAAAACCAACGTAAATTGCAATGTAGGTATGCGCCGTTTGCCTTGTGAGCTAGGTGAATACATGCGAGTACATTTCAATGCAGGACAATCTGTTGATGCTTTCTCAGACTACTTCACTGTTGGGTATTGCCATCTTGCATTATGGCACACTGGATGCCAAAATGCATCCATATACAAACAACTTCATGTTGTTAGAAAAAGTAGAAAAAGAGCAACTTGAGTCTAGTGTGGTGTTCTAATCCTTTTTGTCCATAAACACTTTCTTTACCATTCTGTTTCTAATATTCTACATGGTCAAGATTGCCCTGATTGCTCTGCATCTTCTATTCTGTATTGGTACTTACCTGCCTGCTGCTACTACTTTCTTCTTTGAACTTTTTCCAGCTTCCTCTGTCTGTTCTCTCTCCTTGTCTGCCTCCATCTCTTCTGTCTCCATCACTCCCAGCTCTTTCTGTCCGTCCTTCTCTCCGCTCCCCTCTCTCTTACTTTCTACCACCTCTTTCTGTGTCTCTATCTCCACATCCATCTCCTGCATGTCCCTCCTCTCAATCTCTTCTATTTTACTTTTGTCCCCCTGTCCTCTCTGGTCATCATTTATTTCTCCTTCTACCTTATCTTCTTCACCTGTCCTCTCTTGCTGTCCCATCGGTTCTTCTGTCTCCACCACTCGCAGCTCGTTCTGCTCCTTTATCTCTCCTCTCTCCACTCTCTCACCCTCTACGCTGTCTTCCTGTGCCTGTGCCTCTATCTCCATGTTGTCCCACCTCCCAGTCTGTCCTAGTTTATATTGCTCCCCCTGTCCAGTCTGGTCTTCATCATCTACTTCTCTTTCTGACTCCTCTTCTTCCCCTGTCCTCTCTTGCTGCCCCACCTCCTCTCTTACAGGACCACATGCTTCGATTAGAAAAATAATTAAATTACACAACACAAAACAAAACAAGACATTCAGGGTGCAGTATATGGTTCAAAATTTGAGTACCAAAGAAATATAAAAAGTTTAAAGGAGAAGTCCACTTCCAAAACAAAGATTCACATATAATGTACTCACCCCCTTGTCATCCAAGATGTTCATGTCTTTCTTTCATCAGTCGTAAAGAAATTATGTTTTAAACTTTCCCAAATGCGGTTGTAAATGATCCCAGTCGAATAAGAAGGGTCTTATCTAACGAAACGATTGGTTATTTTCATTAAAAAAAATACAATTTAAATACTTTTTAAATGTCAAATGCTCGTCTTGCCTTTCTCTCCCTGAACTCTGTGTATTCTGACTCAAGACAGTTAGGGTATGTTGAAAAACTCCCATTTCATGTTCTCACTCAACTTCAAAATTTCAAAATCATCCTACATCGCTGCAGAAGTACCGACCCAGTCTTTGGTGAACAAGCAAAGAAGATCAAACACCCTTAACAAAAAAGGTAAAATGGCGATATAGGACGATTTTGAAGTTGAGGGAGAACATGAGATGGGAGTTTTTCGACATACCCTAACTGTCATGAACCAGAACAAAAACTGTTCAGGCCAAGTAAGACAAGACGAGCGTTTGGCATTAAAAAGTATTTAAATTGCTAAATCATTTTGCTAGATAAGACCCTTCTTTCTCGGCTGGGATCGTTTACAACCGCATTTGGGATCATTTGAAGTCGCATTTAAACTACATTTTGGAAGTTCAAACTTGGGGCACCATATCAGTCCATTATATGGAGAAAAATGCTGAAATGTTTTCCTCAAAAAAAAAAAAAATCTTTACGACTGAAGAAAGAAAGACATGAACATCTTGGATGACAAGAGGGTAAGTACATTAGATGTAAATCGTTCTGGAAGAGGACTTCTCCTTTAAGACAAAAAGTAGAACAGAATTACCCAGTATTTTAAGTAATCTAGATTGTGTGAAAAATGTTTGCTCTGACATTTAAATCTGATCCGTCTGGATAGGTACACAATACAGGATCAATCTTAACGGAGAGTCATGAATGTACTGATGCTGTGATGTGACCTACCTTCTAACAATCCTTCAAATAAGCACACTATCTTCTCCAGGACTGCATGTGCTAATACTGGCAGCTCAAACGGGCACTGAAGCTGGGCCGTCCACTTTTTATTTTGTGGCCTGTACTTTCCCAACATCAGGAGGGGAAAGTATCCAAGGGCCTTCAGTTTCTCCACCTTAACATAGAAAAGCATTTAAATGAACACAGAGAGACTTTCAAGGCAAGGTTAAAAAGGGCAAAAAAGACATTTAGGTTATTATTATTAATTATTAATATTATTATTATTATTATTATTCACAGGCTGTCTTTAAAAATAGAGAGTGGGCAATGTTTTTATAAGAGTGAACCACCAGAGCAACTCTTCTGGGGTAACTGAGTCATATGCAAATGTGTCTTTTCTTGTAAGAAATCAAACTTTTAAATTTTTAAATGTTTATTACCAGCAGTGCACTGTTGTCAAATATTTTTGCCTCATTGCGAGACTTCTTTACTTTTTGTGCCCACTCCTTGGCTCTGGTCCTGAACACTTTCATGCGTGCTGTCTGTTTGGCCTCAGGTCCAGCAGCTTCCCACACTGAATAAGGGAGAAAGACAGAGAGGGTGAGGGGGAGACACTATGACAAATAGGGTTCTAATCTGTGGTCCAGTTGATTAAGCAATGCTGATTTTCTAGCCCTCTACAAGGGGCTAGAAAACAAGGGCCTAAATAATGACTTGGATACCAAGTGAATGTAATTTATTTAACACAGACCAAATACGCAGCTGAGTCAATGCATCAGCATGTTTTAATAATATTAAAAGCATGACGCTAGAAAGCTAGTTATGGATTTTATGCTATGTCCATTGTCTGGCCACAGACATTATACCTTAAGGTGTCATTATTACATGAGATGGTGGAGATGTTGCCATTTTCTTAAATTTTGAAATCAAAATATGGACATCATGAACTGGATCTCAATGAACTGAGTGACCATGGTTGAGAACCACTGCAACAATATACTGCCTGTAATAGACAGATGCAATGTCAAATGTGAATAGCCTTGTAAGAGTATGCTATTTAAAGCAATCAACAGTCAAACATTCAATATCAACAGGTACCTTTCCATCAGGTGAAAAATGTAACGTTTGTGACGCGAATTTGTGGTGTATGAACAAAACTCTTTCTGTCTTTTTATGATAAACCTAATGTCTCCACTGCAAACTCCAGTTTTATTGTCACTGTATTGCTTGGGCAACAAATACTGAGATATTTAATGCCAATAAAGTTTATTAGAATTTGGACTTGCTTGAAATGCACGAAAATGGGGGTTAACGGTTAGCTGTTGGCCTATTGTACGTTATTTACCTTGGTGCATCTTCGATTGCCGCAATTAATCTTTTGTAGGCAATGGACGCATTGCCGAAGAGTTGATCCACCTGGCATTTTCCTACAAACAGAACAAAAATTAAAATATAATTATCAACATGCCACATAACTAAATATTTAATTCTGCAGGAGGACCTAATGTGAGCATATCCTAGGACTTTCTAATGGGACTATAAAGATAAAAAGGACATAACAAAAGTACGTTCTTGTCAACAATTTATACAGTTGAAGAAATGGAGGTTGTTATAGTACTGTTACCAAATAACTATTATGAAAGTACTATCACAATGGCAATGACACTGCTGAGTAAAGTCAGACTTAATACCTTATTATTTTGTTTCTCTGCTAAAGACAAAATCTCTGGTCCAAATTGTGCTTTATTTTCCTTTAGGTAAAATGCACTATATACATGTTTAAATTAGAAATCAAATATCCCGGGAATAGGAGGCTAATCCAACCCTACTGTATCATGCATCTGCAGGAGTGAGGGGGACAGAAATGTCAAAATGTTATTTATATATTTATATTTTTGGTCTAATTGACAGGTTTTATTAATTTATTTTCTTATTTCTTAACATTCAATGGCTAAGAAATCAAATACACAGCTGGACAATAACCAATCATTTCAATTCTGTAATGTGTTTTCCTATATTTTCCTATTGGCAATTTTATGATTTGTTCATATACTACACTTTTCCATTTCTAATCACAAAATAAGGCAGAAAATATATTTTACAGTTTCTATAGGTAACAGTAATAAATCGTTTGTCAGTTAGCACTGTATTATTCATATTATTTGTTTATTACCTGGAGATGATTTGAAAAACACACATAAACCATATATTGCAGCAATCGTGCATGTATTGTCTTCAGGACTCCACAGAGATAGCTGAAAACCTTTGTCCGTATTAGGGATTTTCAATAATTTGGCATTTAAAAAACAATTATTAACAAAAAAAAAAAAAAAAAAAAAAAAAAAAAAGAAGAGAGAGAGAGAGAGAGAGAGAGAGAGAGAGAGAGAGAGAGAGAGAGAGAGAGAGAGAGAGAGATTTTCCAGTAAGTCATACCTTCCTTCTAGGATTCCGTCCTGAGCTTTCTGCGTGAGAGCGCCCTCCTGCTGCGTGTATGAACCAAACACACTGCATCCCCGAGAGCTAATGTTACCACATTAGCTAAAAACGTTAGCGAAAACAAATTTAATCTGTTGATTTGTAGTGCTGTCATCAGCCATGTCTAAAAGCTGATGACTTAAGTTACAACATGATAAAAAAGGGTTTTATTTATTTCAAACTATACATTAGAGGTTAGTTTAAGCTAACGTTAATGGCAGGCTAATAGTTGTGCTAACTGAGCAGCCCACTGTTCCACTAACAACTAATTTGAACGCATACGCTGCCATTTTGACACATGACCCCATGTAACGTGATGCAGAAACACTGAAATAATTAAAACAGTACCGTTAACACCGTGATCTGATTGCAAAAAAAGAGATTGTTGGGCTTGCTTACCTGTTCGAGGCGTAAGCTCGTCAGGTTAACTAAAGGAACTGAGCATCGCTGGTGACGTCACTGCCGTAGAAGATGCTGCGTGGTATTTGTACGCATCTGCTCTCCACAGAAGATAATGGGAAGGATTGGCGTATCATATACACGCGAAATTGGACTTTGGCGTATGTTTTACACGCAACTGGGAAGTGTAAAGCCGTGTTATTTATACGCAATTTGATTAGTCACAATTAGGTTTCTTAATGTTTGGCTGTTGCATAGACTATTTCTTGCAAATATGTCATAACGCAACACTGCACTTCTCGGCGCCGGCGCGATCCCTTACATTGAGATAACAGAGGAACGAAATATAAATGTCTGCTTTATTTTGTGTACTTCCACAATAACAACAAAACGTTGCAAATTGCTTTTACAAAATAAGTAGAAATCGAAAACAAAATGTGTGTTTATTTAGTTCGTATAAATCCAACAAGAGGTAGTGTAGCTACAGTCTTCCCCATCTGAGCTCATTATCTGTACTACTGTGCTCACTCCCAGGCGCAGCGCAACCTATTCCTGCCTGGAATTTCGCCACGATGCCACACGCGGCTATATAATCAGAGTAAAATATCAAGGCCGCCAATGTATGTGAAACAAATATTAAAGCAATTAGCTCATCTGTTTTTACCCACGAACAAAAATCTAGCTTAATTTTAATGTTTCCGTTTCTCAAATAAAACGAAATAATAATAATAATAATAAAAGGCTAAATTATTACTATTATTATTATTATTATTATTATTATTATTATTATTACAAAACCGATTGATTTCTTTCTTTTCCTATTTCGATTTGCTTTAAAATCAAGAAATATTCCAAGCCCAGAGTCGATTATTAAAAAAACTGTTTTGATCTGATCATCTTAAACGAGTCGTATCCTCTGGGTTTTTTGGATAGCAGTATATTGTGGACAGATTGGAGATGATTCCTAATAAACATACCGCTACAATTAAAATCATTGTTTATATATATATATATATATATATATATATATATATATATATATATATATATATATATATATATATATATAAAACATTCAAAACAGTATATTTCTATGACTTTAGCAGCGTGCAGATCCTCGTTTATGTCAGGACTGCGGCGACAGCAGCGCGGACAATCGCTTAGCTCGCTATGTAACCATATAGCCTATCTAGCCTATTATAACGGGAAAACATATCGATTTTATGACATAATATACAGTTATTACGACATGACTGAGTGGAAAAAATGTGTGTAGCAGCAAAGCATCACCGTGGGATTCAGCACTAATACTCATACTTCATATAAAATGTAATAAATAAAACTACTGGAAAACTATTTATGATATAAAGTTCATATTTGCTGCGGGCAATTAGTAACTTTATAATGGAGATTTCAGCCGCCAGCACGTACACTACACTAGGATATTCACCCGAAGCTTTTGCAAGGCGCGAGATTTTCTTGCGATAGTCGTGAGAAAACGGGTTTTTAGTTGAGGTCAGGAGAAAAAAATAAATCGTGATAACGACAAAACAACTCTTGTTATGTCGAGATCACAAGAAAATTAACTCGTAATCACGAGAAAACAAGAAGGAAAAAAAACATTAATACATGGCCGCGTAGAACTTCCGTACTATAGAGCTGCGATCAACTCAACGATTTTTTTTTTCGATCAACAAGCACAGGAACAAACTAATAACAAGTTGTTATTATGAATGAACAATTTTTATAGAACAATTCCATCTGGCAGCTTAATTCATGTGATACGTGTACTGCTACACACCTTCAATTTACAATTTTTTAGTAAATTATAGGGAAATGTGTGCCTTTTTAGCATTTGATAACAGCTGCTAAAAGTTGCCAAATAGATTTTTAAAACAGCTAAATTGCTAGGTGCTTTTTGAAGAAATGTTGCTAGGGTAGTCTGAAAAGTTGCTAACTCTAGCAACAAAATTGCTCAGTTGGCAACACTGTTTAACCATGTTTTTGGGAAACGCAGCCCTGATGGATGCACATCACTATTTGTCACCTGTGATGAACTGACTCCACAAACCAGAGTTTATAGTAATAAAGGGACAGATGTGTAAATTAATTGCACTTCATTACTTCAGTTTTTTTGGGAGGAATTTGCATTTTACTTGGGTCTTATTGAAATAAAATAGTTGTAATTTTACTCAATTATATTTGCAAGGAAATGGATAGATACTTGGACATTCAACTGAGTACAATTTATATACACTCTTAAAAATAAAGGTGCTTCACGATGCCATAGAGGAACCTTTTTTGTCTAAATGGTTCCATAAAGAACCTTGAACATCTGAACATGTTTCACAGAAGGTTCTTTGTGGCGAAAGAAGGTTCTTCAGATTATAAAAAGGTAAGAAAGAGATGGTTCTATAAATAACCTTTGACTGAATGATTCTTTGTGGAACCAAAAATGGTTCTTCTATGGCATCGCTTGAAGAACCTTTTAAAGCACCTTTATTTTTAAGAGTGTATGGGAGACTAGGTATGGTTGTAACTTACGGAGAGTTGTAGCAACACCATTTGCACCTATCAGGGATAAGCTAGGAGTCTTCTGATAATTTCATTATTTACCCACTTCCACCCTGATCTTATATAAATGGTTGTCAAGGCCTTTTTATACTAGGTATATGCAGATTTTATAAAGAAAAAAAAATGATTTTAACATAAAAATTCTAATTTTTTAGACCAAAAACATGAAGGAGGGAACGGAGACGTTACGTCAATACTGATGTATTTGGGGTCTCCCTTGGGAGCCCAATCACCTCCGATCTTTAGAAGAAAAAGCCAATGAGAATTGTCGAGTGGAATTTGCATGCCACGCCACACCCCCGTACATACGGGTATATAAGATGGCAGCGTGCAACCACTTACTCAGGTTTTTGCTGAGGAGCCGAAACACCCGGCATCTCCAGCATAGTTCAGGGTTGTGGCAAGAGGGACGTAATGTCTCCGTTCCTTCCTTCAGGGAACGAGGGTTACAGTTGTAACAGAGACGTTCCCCTTCAGTCGCTCTCTACGACGTTACGTCAATACTGACGTATTTGGGGTCCCTATGGAAAACGCCACAAGCCTGAACCACGTTACGTCATTGAGGACAAATGCCAACAGGCAAGCGTGTCGGAGCAAATGTACTCAATGGGTAACCTACCCAACGCCCTGGGAGCCAGCAGAGGGGGCCCCACAGGGATGCCAAGATTGAAGCACACCGTTGGGGGGCGGAGACAGTGACAAAAATACACGTCCTGTGAAGACTGAGTTACAAAATCCTTTGTCAGGTTAGAGGAACACGATGGTAAATCATGGAGAAATTAGAGATTCAAGCCACATCTGGAGGGGGCGAAGGAAGCCCACTACCAGCACAGTAACTACTCCACTTACTAACAAACTGGCGGGCACGGATGACCCAGGGTTCACCATGGGGAACCACAGGGAGAGGCGCACTGATCCAAATGGAATGGCGCAGCAAGCCGACACCGAGCCGTCCTCCCGAATTACCTGATTTTTACCTTAAAACACGGGAGGAAACAGGCTCTATGTGGAGGTTGTAAAATCTCGCAAAGGTGTTAGGTGTCACCCAGCCCACAGCTCTACAAATGTCCGCTAGAGAGGCGCCGTGCGCCAACGCATTGAAGGTGGCGACACTCCGGGTGGAGTGGGCTTGAACTCCTAGGGGGCACGGCTCACCCTGACACTGGTACGCCAGGGTGATGGCATCAACCACCCAATGGGCCATCCTCTGTTTGGAGACAGTATTCCCTTTCTGCTGTCCCCCAAAGCAGACAAAGAGCTGCTCAGAGCGTCTGAAGCTCCGGGTGCGGTCCACGTAGATGCGAAGAGCACGAACAGGACACAGCAACCCTAAGGCCGGGTCTGCCTCCTCCGGGGGCAGCGCTTGCAGGTTCACCACCTGATCTTGAAAGGGAGTGGTGGGAACCTTAGGCACGTAACCAGGCTGGGGTCTCAGGCGAACGTGAGAATCAGCCGGCCCAAACTCAAGGCACAATTCGTTGACAGAGAAAGCGTGCAGGTCCCCCACCCTCTTGATGGAAGTGAGCGCAATCAGGAGCGAGGTCTTGAGAGACAGATATTCAACTGATTCAAGCGGCTCAAAGGGATCTCTCCAAAGGCCTGTAAGGACCACAGAGAGATCCTAAGAGGGGATGAGGTGTGAACGAGGGGGGTTTAGCCTCCTCGCACCTCTCAGGAACCTGACGATCAGGTGGTGCCTCCCAAGGGGCAGGCCATCTACCGCGTCGTGATACGCCGCAATGGCCACCACATAGATCTTCAAAGTGGAGGGGGACAGCCTCCGCTCCAACTTCTCTTGTAAAAAGGAAAGCACCACCCCAACCGAACACCTCTGAGGGTCCTCTTGATGAGAGGAACACCAGTCAATGAACAGACCCCACCTCAGAGCATAAGCCTGCCTCGTCGAGGGGGCTCTAGCCTGAGTGATAGTAACTAACACGGCCTGGGTAAGGCCGAAGAGGTCTGCCGCGTCCCGTCCAGAAGCCATACGTGAAGGTTCCACAGATCGGGGCACGGTCCTTCCTCAGGGGAATCTTCCGGGGAGGGGCTGTCGTGAAGAGCATGAGTTCCGCGAACCAGGTCCGGGTGGGCCAATAAGGCGCAACCAGCAAGACCTGCTCCTTGTTCTTCCGGATCTTGCATGGGGTCTGTGCAAGGAGGCTCACTGGGGGAAAGGCGTACTTGATCAGTCCCCGGGGCCAGCTGTGTGCCAGGGCATCCGTGCCGAGTGGAGCCTTGGTCAGGGAGTAGAACAACTGGCAGTGGGCGGATTCTGGAGAGGCAAACAGATCTATCTGAGCTTCCCCGAATCGGTTCCAAATAAGCTGGACCACTTGGGGATGGAGTCTCCATTCTCCAGGGAGAGTATGCTGGCGTGAGAGCACATCCGCTGCACGGTTCAGCTCTCCTGGAATGTGAACGGCACGTAGCGATTTGAGCCACTTCAGACTCCAAAGGAGGAGATGGCGGGCGAGTTGCGACATGCGACGGGAACGCAAACCCCCTTGGTGATTGATATAAGCGACCATCGCCATGTTGTCCGTGCGGACTAGCACATGTTCCCCTCGCAGCATCAGACGGAACCGACGAAGCGCGAGAAACATGGCCAGCAACTCAAGGCAGTTGATGTGCCACTGCAGTCGAGGTCCTGTCCAGGAGCCCGAGGCTGCCTGCCCGTTGCATACAGCACCCCAGCCCATCCTGGAGGCATCCGTGTTGACAACCACGTCGGTTGAGGCGCGCCATCATGCTGACCGAATCCAGCTCCATCCCGAGAAAAGAGATGCTCTGCACGGGGGAGAGCTTGCTCTTCTCCCAGTTGACCTGAAGCCCCAAGAGACTGAGGTGCTGCAGCACCAGATCCCTGTGCTCGCACAACAGATCTTGCGAGTGAGCTATTATCAGCCAGTCGTCGAGATAGTTGAGGATGTGGATGCCCTGCTCCCAAAGTGGGGTGAGGGCAACCTCCACGAGTTTGGTAAATATGCGGGGAGACAGGGCTAGTCTGAAGGGGAGGACTTTGTACTGATACGCCCGACCCTCGAAAGCAAACCGAAGGAACGGTCTGTGTCGAGGCAAAATCGAGACATGAAAGTATGCGTCCTTCAGGTTGATGGAGGCGAACAAATCCTGGTGCCGAATGCAAGAAATAATGCGTTTCGGGGTTAACATTTTGAACGGCATCCTGAGCAGAGACCGATTCAAAACGCGATGATCCAGGATGGGACGTAACCCAACGTTCTTCTTCGGTACGATGAAATAGGGACTGTAAAATCCCAATTTCATCTCGGCTGGAGGGACAGGCTCGATTGCGTTCTTCGCCAGAAGAACCGCAATCTCCGCACGCAGAACAGAGGCATCTGTGTCCGAATGGACAGATGTGAACAAGATGCCCCTGAATCTGGGCGAGCGCCTCGCAAACTGCATCGCGTAGCTGAGTTGAACTGTCTGGAACAACCAACGTGGCGGGTTGGGAAGCAATAGCCACGCCTCCAACCTGCATGCTAGTGGGATCAATGGAGGGGGAGACGTACCGATGGTGGGGCAGCCATGGGGAGGAAGATGACTCAACATGGGAGGCATCGCGTCCCATTGAAAAGTCAGGCTGCGAGGAACAGCACATGCTTCCTGCCCCTGATCCCATTGCGGGTGGTTCTCAGGGACGACGCCTGAGCAGTGGGCTGCGTCCCTCTCCCACGGCCAGCTCGACGCCCTCGCCAAGGGAGCTAAAGACTCCTTAGGTGGTGGAGGCAAGCGGCGAGCACCGACAAAAGCTTACAGGCTTTGGATGGGAGACACAGACGATTCCTCCAGGTGGCGGCATTTTACGGGCACAAGTGCACTGCAACTGCATGCTCCACCTGGGGAACGTCCACGTCCGAGAAGGGAAGAACCCAGACGTGTACGGGCGCTGTAGGGCGCTTTCCACGTTTTAGTGAGTTGTTCATGGACCTCCGGGAAGAAAGGAACTGGGGCCGGATGTGGCTGATTTGAGTCGCGTCGGGACCCCAAGAACCAATCGTCAAGCCGCGAGGGCTCGGGGGAAGGCGCCTCGCGCACAACCAACCCGATACTCTTGGCCGCCCGGAGGAGCATGGCTGCCAGTTCGGCGTCGTCCTCCGACTGAGCAGCCGCCACAGCGGGGAGCCGTAAGCCCCTTCTTTGATGCCGCGATAGACATCCGATCTTCCTCAGGAGTGCAGAAGGAGACGCTGGGCTCGCCGCAGGATGAACCAGCGACTTCCTTCAGCATCTCGACGGGGCGGCATGACGAGTCGGACCTCCGAGGGGGCTGACCTGTCGGAGCATTCCGAACTGTAACCGTCAGGTTGCCCTTCTTCCTAACCAGCGTTGCCGCCGAACTCGTAGAGCCCGACGAACCCGGCCGGGGAGGAACCGAAGGGACCCTCTTCGAGCACGAGAGGCGTAACCTTAACGCAGCCATGGACATGCGCTTGCAATGAGGGCATGAACCATCCACGAATGCCGTCTCAGCGTGTTCTCAGCCCAGACATGTGAGACAGCGATCGTGTCTGTCAGAGGGAGTCAGGAAACTACCGCATCCAGAAGTACATGGTCGGAAAGACATATCGAATGATAAGGCTTGTCACAACCGTGTAAGCTGAGAAATTTGCTCTTTTAGCTGATTGCCCAGGGAAGAACTGCGGCACATTCGTGCACTCAAGGGTCGGTACCTCGCTGGAGAGGCAAAGAGAAGGCGCAGAATCTCGAGCGATCTTCTCCCGCAGCAAAAGAACAACAGCTTCTTCTTTTCTTCTTTTCGCTCGGGAACGGTGAGGCTCCGAAGCAGAAATCGGAGTGAGTGGTTGCACACTGGCATCTTATATACCCGTATGTACGGGGGTGTGGAGTGGCATGCAAATTCCACTCGCCAATTCCCATTGGCTTTTTCTTCTAAAGATCGGAGGTGATTGGGCTCCCAAGGGAGACCCCAAATACATCAGTATTGACGTAACGTCATAGAGAACGACTGAAGGGGAACTACATTTAACTAGTACTTAAACTGTTGCAGATAAAATCATATCACTTACATTAGAATAAATTGTAGATTGCCAGGCAAAATGTGAAGCATTTTACACTGCTAATTTCAAACCATAATGCTAATACAGCTAATGAAACACTGGATGGCAAGGGTGGGGTAAGTTGTAACACAGTTTAGCATTCCCTTACATAGAACTCAGAACTTTCATGTTGTCTATATGGAGCTTTTTTGGGTGAGTAAAATGTGCCTTATACAGTTTTTGGATCCACCAATCCTGCACTCTAGTTAAAAACATTGGTTTGTGACTCTGATTGAAAAAAAATCATACATAGACACAATCTCACACATAAATGTTTTCACACAGTTTTTTATTTATTTATTTTTTTTAGATTTACAAATTCTTTACCTCGGTACACTGGAGTTGAGTGTTCAGTAAGCATAAATACTGTTAAGGAAGTTTGTTCTAGTAGTCTAATAAATACACACACTCCATACTGCATACTCCAAATCCAACAGAAAGTGGATTTGAGCTGTGGTCATTCGTAGAAAGTGTGACATTGTTTTGTATTATCGTTTTAGATTGTTTTTGAAGCAAACTTTATGGCTGCTGTTTTTGCTTCTTTTGTCTGACTGTTACAACTTACCCCGGCAGTGGAGTAGATTGTAACAAAGACACTCCATGTATTTGACATCAACTTATAAGGACTGTGATATTCCTGCAGAGGTTTGATGATGTGCCTTTTGTAGTGAACAAATGTGGGTACTTTGTATAAATGTTTGAGCACTCTAGCTCAAAAAAATCAATGAGTTACAGATGTTGAAACAAAAAGTGTTACAACCAGGTACACCTGGTTTCCCCTAAATAGAAAAATACTTTGTGCAGCTCTGTTGAGGGTTCTCGAGATAAAGTGAGCAGAAATATGCTATTCTTTTCTTTTAAAACGTAGGGACAAAATTACTGACTGAACCTTTAAACAACTGTCTGAAAAGCAGAAACACATTTAGTGAATATGTGTGTAAATGAACTGTCTTTTCTGAACACAGAAGGCAATGAAGTCTCGTCAAACTAGAACCACCGGATCACAGAATCAGGAATCTCAGGTTAGTGTCAGAATTGCTGTTAGAAATGTTTGTAGATCAGTGCTCCTCAGTCCTGCAGATTCTGCATGTTTCCTTTATTTGACACAAATCCGCGGTGACCGGGACGGGACAGCTTCGGTTCACTTAAGTTTGTCGTGGCCACGAGATATAATTCGTGGGAACATCATATCAACTCGTGGGAACGTCATATTATGTCGTGGCCACGAGATCATTTTGTCGAGGTAAGGACATCCTTATGTCGTGGCCACGAGATGCTATGATGAGGGAACGACATCCATTTCTCGTGGCCACGTCTTATTATGTTGAGGAAACGACATGCGCTTCTCGTGGCCACGAGTTTAATGTGTAAACAAACCTGCGTGACCATAGTAACCCGGGATTATCGGAGATAGATTTATTGCCATTTTATTTTGGATTAAGGAATTATTATATTAATTATTATAGAAATGAATACATTATTAAATTATTATATTAACAACAGGGGATGCTGTCTGTGTGAATGATGTCTGTGCGAGATGCATTCGAAAGAAGTTTATCATTAATAAATATTACCCAAAGTACATCAAATAAAATAGGCCTACAAGATATTTTTATCCAACCTTCTATTAACTGATCGTTTTTTCAGTATTATTATTATTATTATTATTATTAGCCTATTATTTTATTTTCGTTTATGTTCCATCTCTTTACTTAACGTTCTATATGTAAATACTGTAAATGCTCGACCTATGTTATATGACTGGGATTTTTACTGGAATGCAGTTTAAAGGTTGAATTATTTTATTTTGTTTCATTTTTTGTTTTTGTTTTTATAGTGTTTCACTGAGGAATGAATTATTCACGTAGTTTAATTTGTAAATCTATAATAATTAATATAATAATTTCTTAACTCAAAATAAAATATTAATAAATCTATCTCAGATAATCCCGGGTTACTATGGTCAGGCAGGTTTGTTTACGCATTAAACTCGTGGCGACATAAGGATGTCGTTACCTCGACAAAATGATCTCGTGGCCACGACATAATATGACGTTCCCACGAGTTGATATGACGTGGCCACGACAAACTTAAGTGAACCGATGGTGTCCCCTCCCGGTCACCGTACAAATCAGTTCAGGTAATTGATCAGTGAATCTGTAATACCTGTATGATATCGATAACAGAGTCCTGATCATCTGCTCTGGCACAAAAATTCTCAGAAGTACTGAACTGTATACTGTCAAGTGTTTTATATGAGGAGAAACACTGCTGTTGAAAACACATGTTAAAATGTGTCTTATTGTGAACCCAGAATGCAGCAGCAGCAGCTTCTGATGAAACTCCAGCCAGTGGATCAAACCAGAACCAGAACACAGCAGAATCTCATGAGATGAATCCTCTACTGGACAAACAAAACCAGGAGAACAGCAGGAGCGACACAACAGAGGAAACTCAGCCGGATTCAGTGGTTACACGAAAATAATCAACAGTCAGAGAAAAACACTCTTGAGAAGCTTTGGACTGTGATTTAAGAGAAGAGTTCAGTCTCATTCTTCATTTGTTATTGAGGCCGTTGTTTAATGCATGTTTGCTTGGTTTTGTAAATAGTTGTAAATATATGCAGGATGTTTAACTGTCAATGCACTTGTTCTTTGTATTCATCTAATTTGCTTTTATAATGAATTCTAGCAGTGAACCTCCTACAAAAGTACAGAAACTGAGACTCCTTCAAGATCAACAGAGAGAAAAATCAGTGTAATAATTTTAACTTTAAGAAATGTCTGTGGATTGAGGTTTGAGTCTCAACATCACAATGATCACAGTTCAGGTTCATGATCAGTAAATGTTCAGTTCTGTGTCACCCATCAGAAACACCAAGACTGAATCTAGTTGTTGTTGTCTTCCTTCCTTTTGCTAGAAAATGTCTGTAATTCCTTTCTTATGCATTTTCCAGCCCAGAATCACCCATAGAGGCTACAAGCACATGCAGATCAGCCATTCTCCTCCATAATAGTCTGGAAAAGAGATCAAGAAATTAATATACATTTATAATTCTAAATTATACTATAATTTCTAACAAAACAGAACAAAACATGTCAGATTCTTAATGTGGAACAGAAAATGAGATATTTAGCTGAAAAGTCCCAACTATTATTATTATTATTATTTATTGTTCTTCTTGTCTTTGTATTGTATCAATAAAGACAGTGTTGAAAGAAAAAAAAAAACTTTGACTGCTCTTACTATTGCTGCAGTATGTACTACATTCAACAAGAAGAGCAGTACACTGTATGGGAGTGGAGTGCATTGTGTATCCCACAATGCAATGCCTTTCACTTGATTTTCCATTTCCAGCGTGATGAAAGAAGCAAATGTAGGCTAATTCTGACAGGTGAGATGTATTTCAACTTCACTCCACTAGATGGCAGCATTGCGCCTCAGCTAGACTCATGAAAACAACTGGACTTTCTTAAGTTATTTTTGGTTGACAGCCAATCAGAAAGCAGAATCCAGCTGGAATAGCATAACCAATTTGCAGAAACAAATGCAGAAACATGCAATGGAGTGTTATAAATGTTTTAGAGCAGCAGAGCCTGAAGAAAAGAAAAGAATTTTGCAACGTAACTTAAACTTCATCCTGTGGATAATAATGTGAATATGCTACAAAACAATGCTGGGAAAAATACGTCTTTGCTTTTATTTGAAATGCTGTAAGTAACTTTAAAAAAAACAAACAAAAAACACACACAAAATTAGGTCTTATCTGTATCAAATATTAAGCCTATTATTTGTGATAAAGTGTTTGAGCAAGTCAATATAAATAGTGTTAATAGTAAGCTGCATATTAATTGTCTGCTGGGCATTTTACATTTATAAGCATTAGTTGGGGCCAAACACCGAAGGTGCTTACAACAACAACAACAACAACAACAACAACAACAACCATGTTTATTTATGGAGCACATTTAAACACAACCAAGGTTGACCAAAGTGCTTTACAAAGAATAAAACACAAATAAAATAAAAGGAAAACCAGATAATCAAGAGAAGATCAGAGAATCAAGTTGTTTGGTCAACTACTGTATGCGTATATTGTATCTGTCTATGGCAGATCATAGAGCTGCTTGCAGAAAATTCATGAAATTTGGCACACAGATAGAGGACAGTCAGAACTTTAAAATACCCTGAAAGTACTCAAAAAGTTTCAAGGCAGCAAGCCCTTTTGGTCAAAAATTAAATCAATTAAATCAAATTAAATTAATCAAAGATTCCTTGGATCATGTCGAGAACAATGATTAGCAGTGTTACGACCCTGAAGTGGTCTAGGGGTTCTGGGGTTGAACACTTAAAATATAGACATTAAAAAACATATACATACAAGCAATGTGCAGGACAAAATATGTGCAAAAAAAGTGATTTATTAAGGGTGGAAAATAAATAACTACAAAGGTTCTGGTGGGATCAAAGAGAGTGGTATACATGTACAATATTTCCAGTATTTACATGAACAGTCAAAACACAAAACAAAGGGAATGGGGAGAAGGGACGTGGGCGGTGCTAAATCAAAGAAAATAACAAAACCAAAAACCCTCTAACATCTCAATATACCCTAATCATGACTATGAAAAGAAAATCTAGAAAGAAAAAGTCTTAAGCGTCCGAGACGCCCTAACTAAACTACACCTTCTAACCAATAAACAAAGGTACAAGGAATGGCACTCGCCACTAAGTCAGTGATTAATAACCCATAACTACAGCCGCTTCCTTACTGAATGAATGAATGAAAGACGCAACGCATCGCTCATTAAGACAGTGACTTGCCGCCACCTACTGGCGATTTTAGTTTAAATCTACAAGTATCATTTAATTTTGCCATCATTTATTGCTTTCTTAAGTTTATTAATAATACACTTAATAGAAAGTTAAGAATATGACATAAAAGGTGACATCTAGAATCTAGAAAAAAATCTCGAAAAAAAACTTCTCCTCTATACACGTAAAAAAAATGCACCTGCAAATCAACTTAAGGGTTTAAGGGGGCAAAATATTACTTAATGGAAAAGGTGTGACAGCGATTTAAGTGGTGTGTTTCTATCAAGTTGTTCGAGCAGATAACCTAGTATTGGTAACCTAGTAACCAACAGTAATTTAAAAAAAAAATAAAAAAAAAAAAACAGACAATTAGTTTGGGTCTAAATCTAAAAAAAATAGATTTTCACTAACCACGCATAAACGTTGTTTTCTTAAAAACACAAACATGTACATTCATGTTGTTTACATATTATTGTAGCCCAGTTTGTGCTGATTACAATCTAATCAGACTTCAGCCATTAATATGTTTTTAAGATACTGAAAAAAGCACAAATGTCAGGGCATGTCAAAACTTCTCCAGGGCCCCAAAACACCCTCAGACCGCAGAGGGTTAATGTTCACTACGTCAGAATTTATTGGGCATATGCATTTCCATCTCTCATTATTCGCATAACTCTTATTAGCACAAGTCAAAAACCACCTTAAGCAAGCATAAAAACTTTTTTTGGGAATTTAATAGATTTTTTTAAAGTGTTTCCATCATGCGTTTCTGATGTGACACTTCAAAATGTGCATAAAACAGGGTGATGGAAACAGCTACAGTCACACACCACAGAAATTTGGTAACCTATTCGTAGGGTTGGGAATTGAAAATCAATTCCAATTCTGAAATTGGATTCTTAAGGTCAGGAATCTATGGAAGCTTGTTTCCGCCACTGAATAAAAAATAATAAAGGTAACTGCGACTTTTTATCTCACAATTCTGACATTTTTTCTCAGAATTGTGAGATATAAATTTGCAATTGTGAGTTTTAAAGCCCAGTTCTGAGGAGAAAAAAAGACTGACATGTTCACAGAATTGCGAGTTTATACTCATCACTAATCTAAGCGCTCCTAAGTTTAGATACACTTTACAAATCAGAATCTGAAAAAGTTCAAGTGTAACGTTTGTAATAAGCTTCATCCACTTTGAGAGAATGAGAGGATCCGTGAGCATGCAGAAATTTATTTTGAAAGTTCTTAGCACCTCTAGCACTCTCCGTCTCTCGAGCGGCGCTCCCCACTCCACCAGCTAACACAAGACACTCTATGGTGTTGGCTGCAACAGCACAAGGATGCTTTTGTCACATCTCATGCCACATTCAACAGCACCAAACTCCACCAGTAGAAAGAACGCCTTCAGCTGCATGCAGTTCCAAGCCTACCATGGTCAACAGTAGCAGCTGACATCTTCCAATGGAACGGTCACCCAGTGGTGCCTCGTGTTTTCAGGCTGGTACGAGATTGATCAGCTCCAGAATTTGACAGTTTTTTTTAACATCATAATATAACATAATGCTAAAATCAAAATTTTCAAAAGCAAAGGTTTTCACCAAATAAACACACTTTATCACTTATAACACAATAACCTAAACAAACACTAACAGGAGGAAGCATTGTACAATGTTTTCTTTTGTGAAACCTCTTTACAAAACAACAATGATACTCTCTACTGTTTATAATTCACTGCAGTATATGGTACATGCTTCATGTTTACATTACAGTACGAAATTATTCCTAAGTGTTCCCTTTTCGTACAGATGGTAATAAAAGTGAAAGGCTATCATTTCTGAAGATGTTCAGCTACATGCAACTTCTTTGATAGTATTTGATTTTTTACATTCAGAATATTTTTGCAAATTTCTGTTTTTTTTTTTTTTTTTTTCTACACTTTTTTTCTGTGCTAGGTTTTGAACTTAAGTTGAACAGTTTTGAAAACAGTATGTAAATGTACAAATTGGCTTGTATAGTACATAAAGTTCTGGTGGCGTTTGTGTCGACATGATAAAAGAACTCATGTAATTTGACAGATGTTGTCAATGAATGCATTTTGTGCCGAAGTAATGATAAATTTTCCCCGTTTTAACATGGATTTCTATGGAGACCAAAACTTGAAAGCAAATGGCACTGCTTAGCGGTTACTCAGGAAAAACGGGGATAGGTTGAAGTATGTATGTATGGTCAATAAAGCCACAGATTATGAAGCAGGACTCTTTGCTAATTTATTCATACTACATGAGTCAACACCTTTAAACTTAGAATTCTTGCATTAAAAAAAAAAAAAAAAAACCCCTAAATGCAGGTTTTACATGCAACAGTAAGTAATCGACACATGATACACATGCAGCTTTAAAGATATTCTGCAAAACTGACACAGACACATATTCCAATATATATATATATATGTATATACACACAGTAGGATCAAAACCTTTCATCAAAGTTGTTCTAAAACCAAAACGATGGCAGTTCTTGTTTTAGGACAAGTTTGATGAACTTTTCTGATCCACTTCGCATGTTGACTATTGTATATATATATATATATATATATATATATATATATATATACAGTCTTGGCCAAAAATACCATCACCCTTGCAATTCTGTGAGAAAATACAACCCTTCTCCAGAAAATTGTTGCAGTTGCAAATGTTTTGGTACTCACATGTTTATATTTTTTTGTTCGCATTGGAACAACACACAAAAAACAGAGAAGAAAAGTAAAATCTGATGCAATTCCACACTGAACCCCAAAAATGCACTGGACAAAATTATTGGCACCCTTAACTAAATATTTGGTAGCACCCCCTTTGGAAAAAATAACTGAAATCAATCACTTCCTGTAACCATGAATGAGTTTCTTACACCTCTCTACTAGAATTTTGGAGCACTCTTCTTTTGCAAACTGCTCCAGGTCATTCAGGTTTGAAGGATGCCTTCTCCCAACTGTTGTTTTGAGATCTCTCCACAGGTGTTCTATGGGATTGAGATCTGGACTCATTGCTGGCCATTTCAGAACTCTCCAGCCTTTTGTTTGTAATGTCATATTTGGTGAATCGCCCCTGACCCTGAACTACATAAGCCACATTTCAAATATCACAAAAAGCCAACTCCATGATTAAGGAAATCACACCGTTATAATACCTGATGGATAGGGTGCACGGTATATGGCTTTATATCACACTTTCTGAGCCAAAAAGCAACACTTCTATATAGTAAAGTGAGAAATAAAGTAAAAACAATCAACCTTTTTTTAGGAGATTCATCTGCAAACATGTTGCAAATGCATCCCCCAGCAGGGGCGGATCTACCGGGGTGGCACGGGGTGGCAACTGCCACCCTAAGAAAAAGCAGTGCCACCCCACCTGCCACCCCAGAATTATCACAGAATAAAATATAAATGTAAGCAGTGTTTCATGTGCTACTTTTCAGCCGCAGCGATGACAGCGTAAGGCAAAATAATGGCAAAAAATACGTCTTTCAATAAACTGTGCTCGATATTTGCACGCGCACGCAGCGCGCCCAGTGTAGTCGGCTTCATTTACAAATGACTCTTATGAACCGGTTCGTTTTGAGTCAAAAACACAAAGCGCGGCCCAGTTCACTAACGAGTTGTTTTACATTTGTTGGTGAATCAGATAATTGCTGCTTCTCGGCTAACTCAGAAGTCCTCTGAGAAATCCAATCCCGTCCGGATATGTCTGAGATTCATCGCGTAATTGTTTGGTGATCCGATTCTCTGACCGCTCGCACCACTTTCATCATGGATATACTGTAGGCCTTTTTTGTCGTATTCGACGAAATAATAATAGCATTAAATCAATAAGAAGATGCCGATCACGGAAACTAATAGCAGAGTTAGGTAAGCATCTGGTCGTATTGCAGTTTTCTCGATTGTTAACACAATGTAACTGATGTTAGTTGGCTTATATTCCCAAACCATTCATTCAGTGTTAAAAAAGACATATTTCTCTAAAAGTTTAACAATAAGTAAGTTAAACATTAAGTAGCAAAACTGATGACACACCAATCAGAATCTCTGCATCCAACAACGGAGAGAGGAGAGAAATGAACGAATCATTTACATGGGTTTATACTTACACATACAGTATAATTACAGTACCAGTACATTAGATGATGGTAATTTCACTATTCTATATGTACAGTAAACTGTAGTACATGTTGTACACCTTCAGAAGTGTGACTGTCAAATTTCATTTGTAACCATTTTTTATGTGTAGCCTACTGCATTTTTGCAGAACTGAGAAATGACTACCTAGAGATATAGTCTTGTGTCAGGAGACCACATAGTACTGAAATTTAGCCAAATGTGCAGAGGATGTTGAATTTAATTTTTAATTTATTTTTTTACTGTACTGTATTGTGGTGCATACCAAGTTCATATACAATATTTTTTTTCCCCAAAAGTTAATTGCTGAATTAGCAATCTGTAATTTAATTTATGTTGTATACTGTATAGACATTGAGTTGCAAATTAATTCCTAATAAGAGTTTTTTGTTAGTGTTATTGATCTCATGAGTGTTCATTGGGCAGGAGAGTCGTTGTATTTGAATTGTGTGTAATCATTTAAGAACACCTGTGATAACTAGATTCAAATGTTTGAAAGACATATTTATACTGGCTTGTCTAAAAATTTGTTTTAAAACGTAAATAGTTTGGTCAGTTAGATGTTCTAGATGTTTGCTAAAGTGTTGCTAGTTGGTTGCTAGGATATTCTGGGTGGCTGCTAGGCTCTTGCCATGCAGTTGCTGGGGTGTTGCTAGATTTTATGGTTGATAGTGTGTTATGAGTGATTACAGACATTCCCACTTCTGTTAATAACAGAAAATCAAACATGGTTTCCAAAACTGATCCAGTTTCAGTGCTTTGATATTATAATATTTCTTTCTAATGTTAGGAAATTAACATTGAATCATCGACATTAACATCTTAAACTTCTAAAATGTGATTTATACCATCTAAGTAGTAATTTAATAGAATCGCATGTCGTCTTTAGTGATACAAGCTCACAAACATTTACTGTATAACCTGTTGACGTTTTATATATATATATATATATATATATATATATATATATATATATATATATTGTTTATTGACTTGGTGCCATAATGGACATTGAAATGTTATTTAATTTTCATTTTAAACAGTATAGATGATTACTTAATGGTAATGCAATATTTGTGAACACAAATGTGTATGTCAGACTATAAATCTCCAAAAACTACACATGGGGGCTTTCTTTGGAGTTGCCACCCCTCATAAACCCACATGCCACCCTTTTGCCACCCTAAAAATTCTTTTCTAGATCCACCCCTGTCCCCCAGACAATACAACTTCTTCAAATTAGCAACACTTGGTTTCAGCTGTTCTCACCTCTGTCAAGATACACATATACATTACATTTTAATAACCATCAGAGGTGAGAGCAGTAGTTTGAAGTCTTAATAACTCCAAATCATTCACAACAGAATTAAATTCAAGATAAAAATAATTCAAAGCAATCAATTCTCTCAGCACTTTCATTATTCTCTTATTTATGTTTTGCTTTCTAGTCAATTGAATCATTCCCCTTAGTTTAAAAAGAATCCTCTGGTGCTCCTCCGGTTCTCCCTCGCTTTTGCCTCTGACGCTTCCTCTTTTCTTATTTTTTGGATTGACAGGAAGTCTGTCTCTGTATTTCTTGAATAAAAAGGTTGTCAAGGTAAATTTTAAGTTTTTCTGGTTCATTGTTAATGTTCACCATACAGGATTGTTCAGGAAATGACTTATTAACATTGCCGCCTAAAACTACAGTAACAATTTCTGAGTGCTTATTGAAGTGTGTTTCGGGTCATTGTCCTGCTGGAAGATCCATGACCTCTGGTGGAGACACAGCTTTCTGACACTGACCACTACATTGCGCCCCAAAACTCTTTGGTAATCATCAGATCTCGTTTCTTTTTCTATAAACAGTGCCATGATGTCCTTTACCAAAAAGCTCTACGTTTGTCTCATCTGTCCATAGTACGTTTTCCCAGAACGATTGTGGTTTTGTCACGTAAGTTTTGGCAAATTCCGGTCCTGCTTTTTTATGCAATGGTGTCATCCTGGGTCTCCCTTTTCATTCAGATGGCGACGGATAGTGTGAGCTGACACTGTGTCTGCAGATCAGCTTGAATTTGTTTGGAAGTTAATCTGGGTTCTTTATCCACCATTCAAACAATCCTTCGTTGTAATTCTTCATTAATGTTGCTCTTCCATCCATGTCCAGGGAGGTTAGCTACAGTGCCATGGGCTGTAAACCTCTTGATGATATTGCACACAGTGGACACAGGAACATTAAGATCTTTGAAGATGGACTTGAAGCCTTGAGATTGTCCATGTTTTTCCACAATTTTTTTCTCTCAACTTCTTTCTGTTCTCCATGCTCAGTGTGACACACAACACAAAGGTTGAGTCAACTTTTCTCCATTTTAACTGGTTGCAAGTGTGATTACTATATTGCCCACATCTGTTACTTGCCAAAGGTGTGTCTAAATACAAATTACAGGAGCATTACATACTTGAAAAGTAATTATTTCTTACAATTTTGACAAGGTGCCAATAATTTTGTCTGGTCCATTTTTGAGTTCTGTGTGAAATTTTATTAAGTTTTTTTTTGTGTGTGTGTGTGTGTGTTGTTACATTTTACATTATACATTATACATTTTCATAACAAGGTAATTGAGTTTGAATTAGTTTACTAAGTATTATTTAGTTCTTTTAATTAGTTTTTATAAACTTATATTTAAAAAAAAAAAAAAAAAAAAAAATCACATAAAATTGTCTACGTTTTCCATACTTTTTAGTTTAAGCACCACAAAAACTAAAATCTTACTAATTTATATTTTTACTAAATAACAGTTTATTTGAAAATATGTAAAGTTACAACTGGGCGGTAAATTGTTTATTTTGGCGCAATCTCCATGGCAGCTTTTCTGGTTGGTGGATGAGGTTCACGTGATACAGCGTCCGTTGAAATTAGTTTTCTCCCACTGAAGAGTGAAGACGTCTGTCAGACAACCACTGTTCAGTTAAGTGAAGTTATGTTGTGTACAACACCTTAGATGAAATACATCGATACTGTAGATATGTGTTCTCTTTCGCACTCCTGCCAAAACAGATCAAGTCTTCGATGCCATGTGTGCACTGCCCTCTTACTGTAGTATTTTTATTTAACCTGGATACATATCAATGAAAAGATTTAAGACTTTTGCATTAATATTTGGCCTTTTGTCATCAGAATCAGTAATTGAAATTAACAGAGTTAACAAAAATCCGCCAAATGCGGTTAAAAATCGGCCGTGGCGGGTAACGCAACAAAACATTTTGGCGGGTTATGATTCATGAATTCCATCACTATTTATGCAATGACTATCACAACGCTAGCTCGGTTCAAACTCGGATGCCACATTCTTTATTGAAGTGAACTTTTGCCTTCTGTATATGGTAGCTGATTCACTGCTGCCTTGAACTTGAGAACGCGAGTACAGACAATAGACCGGCCTGCGGAATGTCCGAGGCGCGGTGCTTTCTATCCGGTGTGCGGAAGAATGTAATGCTGTAAAAATGGTAGGAAAAATCACAGTGAAATCAGTGTGACTTTGATAATCAGGATATTTCTGATATTTTAGTTTTAGCTAATAGACGTTCTGAATGGCCTGTAATAACTTAAATACTGAGTAGCCAAATTGTCTGGTGCATGAAAAAGTTTTAAACCCTGTTTGTACACATAAATAAATAAATAAAACAAAAAGAAAGCCAGTTGTTATTTTGTTAGAATCAAACAAAATAACAAGTTTTCAAATTGCATCAGTCATGTAAAATCTGGATTAATCAGTTTCACATAAAAAGGACATGCTCCTGATTTTCTTTTATTTGTGATCACAGAGGCATGCTTAGTACTTTCATGTCCTGCTAGTCATCTCATTTCCATGTGTGCCATATTTGTCGGGGATTGAGAAAAAAAGTATTATATTGTACCATTAAAATAACTACACTGAAAGAATTAAATGAATCACGTAAATTTCATTGTTGTCTAAAACAATAGTTCTTAACCTGGGTCATGTTTAGAGGTCACAACTAGGAATGTCATGAACAACTGGCCACTTACGGCAAAACTGAACCAGGAGAACACCCATACAAATGGCTAGTATTATCCTATGAAACTAAAGGGAATGTAATAATTATGGATAAAATAATTAAATATAAAACATTTAGATGTGGATATAAATTGATCGATAAAAACAATGAAATTGCAGTTACACTGCCCTCCAAAAGTTTGGAAACACCCCTGGCAAAGTGTGGTTTTGGACGATATCAGCATAAATCCTTATCATTTTTTGGTGCAAATACATTAAGTAACTTGACATTATCATTGAAGAGCAGCCATAATAGTTTTCATTTTGATTACATAATAATGGCAATATATACATGTCAAAGTCAGACATGCCCCTTTGCCAGCTGTGATGCCTGGTTACTGGTTTAAACTTGGCCCAGGTTTTTAAAAGATTTTTGGGTCAGCACACTTTAATAGCTTCAACAAGTAATTGCCAATTAAGTTTAGAATACAATGAATTTAGGCCCAGACTATACAGAGCTGTAGTAGCTGCTAATGCTGGATATTTTGATGAATCGAAAATCTATGTTTTTTCAATGTATAAACTGTTTATGTAATAAAATATGTTTTCGTAGTTTGTGTTGTCCCTTATCAGTGCAAAATTATCACAAATTAAAAAGGATTCATGCCAATATTGTCCAAAACCCCACTTTTCTAGGGTGTTTCCAAACTTTTGGAGGGCAGTGTATTTAAAAAACAAAAGACTGGGAACCTCTGCCCTACAAGCACTCACATTCCATGATCTAACAAAATTATATTAATAAAACAGTTTTAGAGCTACAGTATTATCATATATAGCTAAATTTTGAATAGTTGAATAAACATATTCAATGTTAACCTTTTTTTTTTTTTTTCTCTTTTCCTACAGGACTGTGCTTGAGCAAGAAATTTGAGACAGACTGTTGGTATGGAGGGTAATTGAAGTTACAGTGAGAGGAGCAATGTGAGAAGATGGCATTAAAAAAAAAAGTTGATGAACTGATACAGTTCAGATACTGAGTGGATCAGTCGAGAGTTTGAAAGAAATTATGCAGAGAGCTTAAATTATGAAACTTCGATATGGTTTGAGGAGGAGTTACAGGGCAGCAGAGATGGAGGGGATGAGCAGATTCCAAAGGATAGGTTTGTGTCTGATGAGGAGGAAATGGATCATAGTGATGCGTGCAGTGACACTATTGATGACTTGATGGATTCTATTGCAGACTGGGCCACTGAATTTAGCATTCCCCTGATTGCGTTATCAGCCCTGCTTTGCATTTTACAAGTTCACAGTCCCTCTCTCCCAAAAGATGGGCGAACATTACTTAAAACAAAAACAACATACAACATAGAAACTTTATCAGGTGGATTGTTTCACTACTTTGGAATACTACGCTTATTTCATGGACTGTTGAATAAGGTGTGGTCTGTTGTCCCAGACAGACACTCATTTAAATTACAGCTGAATTTTGACGGACTACCCCTGTTCAAAAGTAGTAGTACTCAGTTTTGGCCCATTCTAGGTATGTTGCAGGGGTACAGCGAGAAACCAGTGCTGATTGGTCTTTTTTGTGGCAACACTAAACCAAAGTCCTTGTCAGAGCATTTGCAACATCTGGTGAGTGAATTAAAGTCACTGAGCAGTGGGTTTGTTTATCAGGGAAAGAGGTTCTTTTTGAACATCTGCTCTGTTGTATGTGACACCCCAGCCCGAGCTTTTGTCAAAGGTGTGAAATCACACTGTGCATACCATGGATGTGATAAGTGTCACCAAACTGGTGTCCGTATAGGACATCGAATGACATTCCCTGATTTAAGTGCAAGGCGGAGAACTGATGAATGCTTTAGACAAAATACAGATGCAGAACACCACCATGAACACTCACCTTTGGCTGACCTTAATATTGACATGGTTGCCAGCTTCCCTTACGATTACATGCACTTAGTATGCTTAGGGGTTATGAGGCGTCTGCTTGATTTGTGGATGGGTCCTCTTGGACCCCTGTGTTGTCGTATGTCAAGCAGACAAGCTTCATTGATTTCAGAGAGACTGCTTTCTTTGAGGGATTACATTCCTTCAGAGTTCACTAGAAGACCACGTACACTGGCTGAAAGAAGTAGGTGGAAGGCCACAGAGTTTCGCCAGTTCCTGCTGTACACTGGGCCTGTTGCACTGAAGGGTGTGTTAAAGTCTCAAATATATGACAATTTCATGCTTTTGTCAGCTGGTGTATTCATATTACTGAGTTCAGAATATTGCTTGACGATGAACAATCTGGCCAGTTCTCTTTTGGTATCTTTTGTTGAACATTTTGGTCAACTATATGGACCAGAATTTTTAGTTTAATTTTCGTGGTTTGGTGCATCTTTGTGAAGATGTAAAAATCCATGGTAATTTGGACTTATTTTCATCTTTTCCGTATGAGAATTTCTTGGGTCATCTTAAAAAATTGGTTAGAGGCCCACGTAATCCGTTGACACAAGTGATCCGCAGGTTGTCTGAAATTGATGAAGCCAGTTCCAACTGTAATCTTAATGCACAGATATCCAAAAATTATAAATCAGAACATACTGAAGGACCAGTACCACAGTTTTTCACGGGAGAAGTAAAACAGTTTAAAGTGTTGTCCAACATGGATGGTGCAGTTATCAAAACTACAAATAGAGATTTCTGCATCAAAATAAAGGTTTGTTTTGGTTGAAAATATTATTATTGTAGTGGAGTGGAATATATTGTAGGTAGGGAATACAGATGCAAAGAATCATTCTTTGAATACCCTTTTGACTCTAGGGGGTTAGGCATCTTCATGGTTTCTAACTTGTCTATGACTGTGAAACATTTCCAGATAGCGGAGAGTGTGCAAAAGTATGTCAGGCTGCCATTTCATGACAAGTTTGTTGTTATACCTTTGCTGCATTTAAACAAACCACACTGCAGCTATTGATTTACATGGTACATAATACATTTTTGGTAGCATGCATTTGTTATGGGTCCAGTAAATCTGTAGTTAATTTTTTGTTGCTCTCTTTGTATCTGCGGTACATGTTGTGTGCATTAGTCTCTCTTCTCACATTATCCACTCAGTTGTGTTCCTACGGATTATTTTAAAAAGATACACAAATTACTAAATTACACTTTTTTGTTTAGGCAATGTATCACATTGTGATTTTTGAAACAACAAACGAAGTAGAAGTGGTGCTGTAGTGGTTAAAAAGATCAAAATGATCTTTAAAAAAAACATTACAGAATCAATTTGATTCAACGTGAATATAAATAGAAAGAGTTAAAATCAATATGATTTATATAATTCAATGTGATTAGTACAGTTAAAGGAACCGTATGTAAGAAATTTATTTCAGTTAATCATAAAATGGCCCTGACATGTCACTAGACATTAAGAAATCATGTTCATTTCAAATACTTATGTCACTGACAACAGTGGTCCGGCCAGGATATTGTCATTTAAAAGTGAAAGTTGCAGCCCTCAACTGATGTTGATGTTGGCTGCGTCCGAAACCGCCTACTTCTCTACTATGTAGTAGGGAAAAAGCAGTAGGCGAGCGAATAAGTATGTCCGAAACCTAAGTATTCATAAAAGAGTAGTCGAGAAGTTCCCGGATGGCCTACTGCTTCTGCCCAGATTCTTGAGTGCTCATCCGATGGATACTTTTCTATCCCAGGAAGCCACGCGTGAGGATAAACCACGAAGAAGAAGAAGAAGGAGAGGATACGTCATAATCGAACATGGCGGAAAATTTGAGTGAGGGTGTTTACAAATGTGAGTATTACAAACCAAAAACACGGTTCCTTATTTTACATTTGCATTTCTTGAACTACTGTAGAACAAATTGTTGAAAGTGTAAAGATGCTAAATTGTAAAGTAAAGTTGTGATTTTGCTGTAAAAAGACGTTTTATTATGTATATTGTTAACAGTAGAACTCCAGGATACACCTGTACGTCTCCAAAGTGGATTTACATACATTTTAAACCGCATACATCTAAAATACGATTACTAAATGTCTATTTAATATCTGGTAGGTAAATGTTCGATATGAGTTTCATACGAGTTTGTCTAATAGGTCCTAGTTATGAAGCAGACATTTGAGTGATGTACGTTATATGTGTGCTATTGTGTAGTACAATTAACTGTTGTTAGCAGTATTTACAATAGATGGATGTAAGTAATGTAAATAAATTTCCATAAAGTACCTAAATATAACTAATCTATTTTTTTTCACCATTAGTACTGTTGAAAATTTGAGAAACATTTGTGTTGGATAAAAAGCTACTTAACATGTCATCATGTAAATGTAGTTTTGAGCACACAAATCTCAGAGGTAACTTGAATCTTGTCTGGATTTTACAGGGACAGATGAGCACACACGTCTGCTTATACGGTGGAGAGCGGCTAACGAAGCCCTCTTCACCAGAAGGCGGAATGCTGCCGTCAAAGGCTTTGAGTGAGTATACTACAGAAAAGAATAAAAAATCTGTTTAAATCCTAAGTTGTAGTTTATTTAAATTATTGTAATTTCAAACAGACTTATTACAGAACTTCTCTGATTCTTGATTTCTATTCATTTGCTGCAGAGCTTTTGTGGAGGAGCAGGGCCTTCAAGGCAGAGTGACGGCAGCATTTGTAAAAAAAAAAATGGGAAAACCTCAAACAGAAATATAAAGTAAGAGCATTTTGTTACTTATAACACAGAAATAAAATGACATTGTGCTATTAAAATGACTGCTTTTGTGTTATGGTTGTGCATTTTTATAAGAACTGAAATGTCCAAAGACCGGTGTTAGCACTGAGGATGGAGAGCCCACAGCAGCATCTTGGAAATGGTATAGTGCCGTGGATGAGGCAATTGGGGGCAGACCCTCCATCACTCCACCTGCCCTTATTGCCTCATCTGGCCCAGATGTTGCTGTGTGTTCTTCATCCTCAGTGAGCCCAGAGCCAGCGAGGGCTACACGGAAAAGGCCAAAACATCTGGAGGACATTATCAAAGAGATTGAGGAGAGGGAAGCGGAGCGAGAGCGGGAAGCTGCCGAGAGAGAGGAGAGACGATGGAAAGAAATGGAAGAGAAGGAGGACCGAAGAGAACGAGAGAGACAAGTGAGGCAGGAAAGACAAGAAAGAGAAGCAAGAGAAAGAGAAGAGAGATGGCAACGAGAAGTGAGAGAGAGAGAGGAAAGGAGAGAGAGGGGGACAAGGGAAAGGGATGAAAGATTCCTTTCCCTCCTTGAAATTCTTGCAAAAGAATATATAATGAGACAAAAGCATCTTCTATTCATTTACACATTTATGTTTGTGTAATAAGAACAAACATATTTTCAAATACAATTAAATATATACACAGTAGTCAGCATTTGAAGTGCTTCAAAACCTTTCATCAAAGTTGTCCTAAAACAAAAACCATACCCGTTCTTGTCTTAGAACAACTTTGTATGTTTTATGTATATGTGTGTGTGTACTGTGCAAAAATCATAAGGAACAACCAGCTCTGATTTAGCAATGCTTTAATGACAATCAATGTTTGGCTCTCTTTATTAAGATAAAAACAGAAAATCAACAAAATATGAGGACAAATTAAAAAAAAAAAAAAAATCTGTACAAAACGTCTTCTTTAAGCAACATCAAGAAAGTGTCAAACAAGAAACCCAGGGAAGCTTATCACATTACGTTTTCTTGGACTTCCAGTGAAAGTCAGGTTCCTTCTGTTGCTCAAGTGTAAAGGCGGTCACACTAAGTTCTTGGCACATATGGTCATTATACTATTGCTACAACATCATCAAATGGTGGCTTAAGACTTTTGCACAATACTATGTATATAAAACAATCTCTAGGAATTTGCAGTATAATATGGACTTCTAGATATTTACTGATAACTTTCATTAAATTAAATACTTATAAAGTGATGAATATTTTGTTAATGTGTGGTGTACAAAAACACTTTCAAACAATAGTTTCAATGTTTATTATGTAACTTATAAAATGCATACAGAGCACATGCAGGGATATTCAAGGCAGGTCATGAAGGGCTACTGCCCTGCAGGGTTCAGTTCCAACACACCTGTCAGTAATTTTCAATTAATCAATTATTAATTGGTTGAAATAAGATTGTTCAGGTGTGTTTAATTGGGGTAGAAAAAAAACTCTGTGGGACAATGGCCCTCCATGACAAGTTGAAGTTGACACTCTTTACACAAACCTTAAGTTTTGCATTAATTACACACAGTAAAATAGTGACTGAAGGGTTAGTGCACCCGAACATATAAATTGTCAGTATTTACTTGCCTTAATATTGTTTGTTCCCTCTGTTTTTTAACCCTTAAACCCACCAAATATAAATTATAGTAAATGTATGTATGCATTTTGTATTATAGTAGTATCTTAAAGAAATAAACTAAGAAATTAGCAGCTTTAAGCATTTATGCCAGACACAATTAAAAAAGGCTTTACAAAAATCAGTTACATTTACTTACATTTATGCATTTGGCAGATGCTTTTATCCAAAATGACTTACATTGCATTTATTACAGGGACAATGACCCAGGAGCAACCTAGAGTAAAGTGGAGCAACCTGGAGTAAAGACAGTTGTGGTGATGGCTGCAGAGATCGACCAGCAACCTTCTGCTTACCAGTTCAGTAGTTGAGCCCACTAGTAAATCATTTTTAATTTTTAACTACTCTTACAGGTAATCATGCTCATGCAGAGCAGGCACACAGATGTTTGGAGCAGACACCGCAGCAGCTAGATTGTCCCGCACATCATCTCCCACTCTTGCCTGAGGGTTGGGGGGTTCAGGGGGGCCGTCATCATGGTCTTCCTCATCCTCTGCCTCAACAATGTCGCCATTGAGAAGAGTGAGATTGTGAAGCACAGCACAGCACGTGACTACTTCAGGCACGAAGGCAGGGCTCACCTCTAAGGCCTTGAAGAAGATCGAGCGCCAGCGTGTCTTCAGCATCCCAAAAGCTCTCTCAACGATGTTCCGGGCACGGGAGTGCTTGTTGTTGAAACGAGCCTGCACAGGGTTCTGTACAGGCTCTCTGTATGGCGTGATGAGGCAGATGGGTGCACTCAGACAAGGATAGCCACCATCCCCAAGGATGCACTTTCCTGGTGGTGGATAAAGGCTGCCAGTGTAGACGGGGCTGTTCCTCAGCACTCTGGCATCGTGCACAGACCCAGGATATCCCACAAAGACATCAAGGAATTTACCCCGGTGATCAGTGATGGCCTGGAGTTGGATCGAATGAAACAGTTTCCTGTTGTAGTAACAGTGGGAGTTATTTGTTGGTGGTTTTATGCGGATATGACAGCCATCTATTGCACCAACTGCCCTGCTGAAAGCTGGTGACCCAGCCAGCTGTGCAAATCCGGCTCCCACTGCCTCCAGGTCATCACCGGTTGGAAAGCAAATCACCCTCCTCAAAATTCTCATGATTGCCTGGCTCACTCTATGCACAATGTCATGCACAGAGGACTTGGGGATATCGAAGGTCTGTGACACCACCCGGTAGGATGCTGCATGGGCCAGCCAGTAGAGGAAGACAAGCACCTCGATGTCTGTCTCCCATCCATGGTCAGATTCCAGTCTGAGTGCACCAATGAGGGACCTGATGGACGGCAAAGACAGGCGAAGGTGGGCACGGTGGTCAGCTGCTTCATTAAAATAGAGCCGCAGAATTGGCACAGCTCTATTCAGGTATCAGTAGGACATGGGGTTGACCACCTGTAAATATGAAATATAAAAATTTAAATGAACATTTGTGTTGTTGACTTTTTATTTATTTGTCATGTTTTATTCATTTGTTTACTCATTTTTGTTCATCCTACTGTCGTGAGTAAAATATAATTATTTTATTAAGTCATACATTAATTCATTGCTTGAAAATTAATGTATTCACATTGGCTGCATTTGTGTACTATTCATGCATAAAATGTTATGACAATATAATTAAATTGCATTTTGCTTATTTTACACAAATATATCATTTTCAAGAAGAAAATATGTAATATAATTAAGCATTGGTCAGCATTTATCAATATTATAGTGCAATCATTCTGGGTTAATATTATTTTTTAAGAATTCCTACTTACACTTTTAGAGTATAAAATCACTCTTCTCCAAAGGCGAGATCTTCGAGCGGCTGCCCGGCGTCTCCTTTGTGCAGACTGTTCAGATATTGCAAACATTTTTACTGAAGTTGCCGAGGGATCAGACAGCATGAAGGGAAGTTGCAACCGTATAAGGTATGGTTGTCAAGCTACTGATGAAATCAGGTGTTAGTGCACCTGTCGGTCATTTCTTTTAAATTGTTGCGCTTGTGATAACGTCAACATGGCGGATCGCATTCATACTCAACGAGATTTGGCTGTTGAGTACCTACTCTTTTAGCGCTGGTTAAGTAGGTACTTATTGAAATTAAGTACCTACTCATTGAGTATGCCATTTCGGACGCAGCCGTTGTCATGTTGTGTTTTGGTCTGAGGCGCCACCCTCCAGCTATCTACCAATCACGAAGTCAGTAGAGTTTCGTCATCCGGGTTGCCAGCTCTGCTCTAGTTACAGCTGCAGCTACGAACGTGTCGGATAAAACATGCATAAAGTTACGAAACCTAAAAGACCTCGTTATGAATCCGAAGCTTCCGTACACAGTGGATTTTCCACGGTCGCCCGTGCTAAATGCGTTCATAAAAAGCTTTATATCGCACCACTAGCACGGTATGAAAACAATCTATGTTCCGACTGAAATGTGGTATTACAGTACATCTTTACGAAATATTTGGCTAATCGCCTTTAGTAAATTTTTGCGACACATAATTACTTCGCAAAACATCTCTCGTGAAGCATAAACATAAGTAACAGAAGAAAAAAAAACGTATTGTGTAGGACTCGTCACTTTCCATTTGAAACTCCTTGTAGCAGCCTACGTTCCTGCGGAATCCTGCAGCTTAGCTGGCAACCTCGAGTCAGGGGGGAGGGGGAGGGGGAGGGGGAGGGGATACGCCGTTCTACAGTATTTTGAAAGTGATTGCAGTACCGGTTTTGGCCACAATCCTACATACGGTTCCTTTAAGGTTATTGTTTTGAATCCTGTGGATTAATTTGTGAAGAAAATAATTGAAGTGTAATCCAGGGAGTGTCCAGTAGGGGGAAATCAAAAACTGCAGGTAGTAGCCTGTCCGAACAACGCTGTGCCACAGCCAATAGTAGGAGTTCGTGTGGTCTTTTATTGATGTCCTAATTTCCCCTTTTTCGGGTATGAAATATACAGCAACGTATTTTCATTGTAAGGTAAAGTGACATCGTTTTCATGAGGTCAGTTATTTCTGTGAAAACATGTGAAAATACGGTATTTGATACCGAAATAATAACCTATGCTACCTATGCTAACCAAGAGGGACGTGAAGATAAAATAATGTATATCACATAGCATTTAAAGTTGAGCGAAAATGTATTTTGTATGATATTAATTGAAAGTAAATGTTGTGTGCAAAAGAGTTCATGTTATTTGTATTTTGCAATGAGTTTAGTGATTGAGAATGGAAAGTTGAAATAGTTTTTCGTTGAGCTGGGACTCAGAATCGTTAACGGAATCGTTATCTCGTTCATGAAATGTGGAAACGTTTCTGAAGGACTAACGTTAGTTGATGTTGAAAACTAAAAGAACAAGTATTTTCACGAAGAAATGACTCATGCTACGGTTGTAAGTGGACACACAGACATGAGTGTTAAGTTAAAAAAATGTATTACATGAAGTGTTGTTTGTAATATTGGCTTTGAACATATGCTGATGTGATGTATTGTATTAATGTTTTCATTTATTCACAATCCTGTTACGCATGTGATAATTGTTGAAGAAAAGAAAGAAATTACACAGCTAATACAGCTCAACGCACAGACAGCAGTACGAGTTCGCGTGGTCTTTTATTGATGTCTTAATTTCCCCTTTTTCAGGGGTGCAACAGTGCCTTCCAATTGGGTCGGTGAAAATGAATGTATGTGGCCACCAAATAAAGTGGATGTTGTAAAAGCCACAAAAAATAAGGAGCAACCTGGGGAAGGATGGACTCCACACAGGGTCAGAATTATATTTACATCGAGTAAGTATTACTTTATAGATTGGGTGTTAAGACGTTTCTGATATGTTTGCCTTAACAACTTTTTTATATAAATATCAAGTCATGAAATCAAGTAATGAAAAGGGCAGCCAACTGCTAGTTATTGTACTCGTTTGCAGACAGTTACAGTGAGGCGAGATTAAAACTTCCTGAAGCTGTCAAACACACAGACCTTGCAACAGATGGAGAGGATTCCCCAGTTAAAGCCAAACGAAGACGAAAGTAAGTTGTCTTTATTTATAATCTGTGATTACATTTAGTCTGTGTATTGTAACATGTGGCACATAGTGATAACAAAGTGATTATTTAGCCCAGGGCTATTCAATTACAAATTCAGTTGGGCCAGATTGTCAAACCAAGAAGGTTAGCTGGGCCAGTCATTTTAGCGGCAAAGCAGCTCGTAATGACAAATTTTAAAACCAACACAAACAAATTTATTGAAAAACATAAGGTTTATTCGTTGTTTCTCTTCTAACTTTGGTCAGTTTGCAGAGCAAAAGGTGCATACAAAAAGAGCTGAATTAACAGAATCTGAGGTAGCCCCTATTTTTTCCACTTACAAAAGAAAAAAAACTGACCTAGGCTACATATCTGACCTATCTGATCACAAAGTGCATAAAACAAAATAGTGCACAGTAGTAGGCTATTAGAAATAACATTGTTTCCTTTTGAAACAAAATAAACAACTTGGACACATTTGACCCAGGAACATCTCAAAGTGCATAAAGTAAAAAGTGCACAGTATTCACAACTATAACAACACTGAGGAAACATATTTTAAATCACCATGTGTGATTAGGCATGCCTCTGTTACGCATCCCACATTATATTGATGTGTTGTAGGCTACAGTTACCCTGCTGACTTAGTGGGAGAAGTGACATTTTTTGTTTTGAACGAGAGCAGTGACTTTAGGCTCGTAAGTTGTCAATGCAGTTCGAAGGCATTGGTGGAGAGTATGGTCAGTCAGGGAGCAACGAGAGTTGCTTTTTATTGAGTTCATGTGTGAAAAACTTGACTTACATGTTTATGTTGATCCAAACATACTGAGCATGACGATCGCTACTTTCTTAATGTTAGGGAACTGATGTGCGTTGACACCAGTCCAAAACATTAGTGGAAAGCTCCTGTGCCATGGTTACAGATGACTGCATGTCAACAAGTTCGAGTGTGAATTTCCCCTCGTCAGTGGAAGGGACCAGTTTCTTAGCTCTGGCGGATAAGTCCCCTTCTATTGCAACAGTGAACGGGTCTCTGACAAAAACGGCCAACTCTGTGGGCAGATCAAGTCCATCCAATCGACCAGCAAAGTTATTTTTCAACATCGCAATGAAATCTGTCATCACATCCGTGATTTGTGCGGGGGATGAGATGCATTTGCGGAGTGTCGGAAAATGCAGCATTCGGCCTGCGCTCAAATCATTTGCGAAAAGGTCCAGTTTAACTTGGAATGCGCGCATCTGTTCCACAAGGTCGATGACAGTTTTGTCTCTGCCTTGTAGTCCCAAATTGAGATCGTTCAGGTGTTTGAATATGTCGCTCAGAAAGCAGGCATCGGCCATGAAGTTGTCGTCCAGTATGCGACTCAAGTGCGTTTCTGCCTTTTTTTGCTTGCTGCCGCGGAGGAAAGTTATGATCTCTTCTCTGAGACTGCAGAAACGCTCCAGTGCTTTGCCTTTGCACAGCCACCTCACGTCATTATGCAAAAGAAGGTCGTGGTGCTCAGCAGACATTTCTGACAGCAGCATGCGGAATAAGCGGTGTTGGAGGCTTGATGTGGAGCGAATAAAATTAATTATAGCCATAACGCTGTCCATTGTCGTTTTGAGCGCCCCGCTTAGTTTTGCGCACAACACCGCCTGATGCACAATGCAGTGTAAGGAGATCAACTGAGGTGCAACAGCGGACCAACGTGCTGCCAAACCATTCACTTTCCCTGTCATGGACGGAGCCCCATCTGTCACAAGCATGCACACACGCTTTATATCCAGACCACTGTCTTTAAAAAAGGCGGAAATTTTCCCAAAGACTATATCGCCAGTTGTGTGTCTTTCTAACGGCAGTAGGCCGAGCAGCTCCTCTCGGAAGCATTTGCCATCAAAAAAACGGACATATATGCACAGCTGAGCAGTATCAGTTTTGTCTGTGGACTCATCTACTGCTATAGACATAGTATCAGCTTTCATCAGGTCTCCTAACAGCGTTTCATACACATCTGCAGCAAGAATTTCAACCCTACGAATGTTTGAAGTATCTGACAGGGGTACGTTTTTTTTATAGCAGATACCACGCTCATTTTAAATTTATTGTCATTTATCACCTCATCCATGACAGCCAGCATACAGTCCTTCACGGTTTCAGAGTCTGTGAATGGCCTTTTCTTTTTTGCCAGTATCCAGGAAACACGAAGGGATGCTGCAGTAGCTCTCTCTTGGGCTGTGAATGACCGCACCATGGCAGTACTGCTCCGGTTGTAAGATGCAATCAAACTCGGCACTTTTGCAGCACTCTCTTGAGATCCCTCTGGAAAATTGGTGCGAAAAGTGTGGTGTTTCTCAACATGATGCCTCCGCACATTGTAATCTTTAAGTACTCCAACGCACTCATTACAAATTAAACACATCGGTTTGGCGTTTGGATGTGGCGGTAAAATAAACAAGTATTTGTCAGTCCAGGCAGGGTTAAACTTACGGTTTTCATTGGCAATTTTACGTTTCAGTGTTGAGAAAGACATATTGATAGTAATCTAAGCTACTACCGGCACGCTCTGCATTGTTTGCGTGTTGCAGGCTACATAATTTACGTAGGAATGCGCGTTTTTGGCGGGACCATAGACATAATAAATACTTTATATTTATATTAATATAATATATATATATATATTTATATATATTTATATTAAATTATATTAAATAACAATTTATGAATAATATATATTAATTTATTATCTATGGGCGGAACCACGGGCTGGGCCACTCGGAGGTTGATTCTGGGCCGCATGTGGCCCGCGGGCCGCCAATTGAATAGCCCTGATTTAGCCTGAAGAACATACTTTTGATTAAGAAATCAGTTTTGATCAGTTAAAAGATAATGCAAAGTAAAGGTAACTTTCCATAGATTTTCTTTTTTGTTTACTTTTTTCTAATATATTACATTTAGCTACTCTCTCTTTCTCTAAACAGACCAGAAGAACTGCCTAGAGCTCCAAAGATCTTTCACTCATTTTCTTCTGACTCCTAAAGGATGCAGAAGGCTGGATCCACTCAGAAGTCTGTGTTGGCCAAATCAAAAGCAACCAAATTGTAAGCAGTATCAGTTGTTGTTATTTTGATTATGGTAATTGATGAATTCAGCTTGTGAAATGCCTAAAATGATCTGTTCTATCTTTCTGCAAACCCCCTTATTATTGACAGAACTATACGACTATCAGAAGAAACAATGTTGTCCATTTTTGCATAAAGAACAGACAAAATTGTAATTAGCAGATTTTCATTTCCAAAACAAATTAAATGAATAAAAAATAAACATAACTTACATCCTAAAACTCTTTCATTCAAAACTACGCCATCGTTGCTTAAATAAAGTTTGAATATACTTACTAGTTTAAAATCACAGTATAATATTATTTGTGTAAGCCTATGAAACGCACCTATATCTCGTAATTACAGTTTAATATCCATTAAATGCTAGCTTCAATGACAGCCCCAATACTGCACATGCACGTCAGACATCCGATATGTATTGGATCTGATCCAGCTATGTCATCGCTAGGGCTGGGTATCATTCAAAAATGTTCAATATCGATGCCAATATGATACCTTGACTTCAATACCGGTTCCTGAATGATACTTTTTTCGATACCAATTTTATGAAATCAATTTTAACAAGATTACATTATCTCTAAATTTAGTTATTTATTTATTTATTTTTTCAGCTTATTGACGTTTATACAGATTCAAAGACTCCTGAGCTACTGCACAAAGGAACAAAATATATCCAACACAATAAATCAGTGAAAATAATTTTAATAAAGCTCAAAAAGTTTTCAGTTTAGGCAACATCTGTGAGGCAACATTCACACTAGTGCATGTTCGTTTTAAAATGCATACCTCAGACAGAATCATAATTTCTATTCATTTTCCACTAATTTACTGACAAGCATTAGCACCTTCCAGCGCCGTCTGCCAGTATGTATAACGTTATATGCCTTCTCTCTTCTGCAGTCGCTGTTCTGACTCGCTGGACATAACATATTTCAGCAACATTACATGGACAAAACACACATTCGATGCAAACACTCGCTGGTGGTTTAAAATAAGTTTTGAGTAAAAACAGAATATAAATCGTATTTATTGTCTTATGTAGCATCATGCAGTGTTCGTGAATGATCACGTAACGCTCAGTTTCATTTGTGTAGTATGGACAGATATCTTTTCTGAAATGCCAGTATGGATGAGGATTGTTTTAATTTTTTAAACAAAAATGCACCAGTGTATAAACGTAGCCTTACATCTAAGGGGGTTGTAATGCTTTCGTGCTACAGCCTCACGTGTGAGCCACAGTGTAACCGGTGTAAACTAGCACGTGTGTTCGACTTTGTCGCAGGATCAAGAGAGCTATAGAGAGCAGACTGCTTCGTATGCTTTCGGATCGCTCTCGCGGATGTGCCGTGCGAGGACGGCTTGTTGCTGCATCGATCAAAGCACACATGCGGCGGTGCAAGCCGCGCTCAAAGTTCAAATTAGTTGAACTTTTGCAGCTGCGCTCTGAAGGGCTGTGCGTTTCTCATTCAGTGTGAAAGCTGCTGATGTGCGCGGCGCCGCTTCTAGTCGAGCACCCCTAGTGCTGCAGGCTTATTGGCACACTGACATTGACAAGATGAACCCCATAGGTATCGAAGTTTGGTGCCGAACGACTAGAGGTTTTTCGATACTTGATGGTATCGAGGCATTTCAGTCGGTGCCTAAATAGTACTTGATACCCAGCCCTAGTCATGCAGGCTACAGCGAGGACAGACTCAATTTCAAGGTGAATAAAGCAGTTTACTTGCTGCTTTGAGAAAGGCTTACTTAAAATATTCAAGTAGTCACAACAAAACCAATGCCATTAATACACCGGTGAGAGGCAGCAGTGTGCTAATGTGTTGCAAATGTGCAACAAAACCACAGAAGAAGAAATGAGGTCAGTTAGAGCATGTGCAACAAGCAATGTTTTGAATCAAAAGAATCTGAAACTGGAAGGACTGTATCAGCACATTTTATACTTAATCAAGGAGGTGAGGAAAGCAAACGAACCTCGAATGATCGGAGTGTGTATACAGTTGAGCTATATGCTATTATGATGGCATTAGAATGGATTAGAAAGGAGGACAAAATAAGTAAAATCTTAATTGGAAGTGATTCATTGTCAGCACTGTACAGTCTCAGGTCAGGTGTGTCCGATAGCTGTCAGGATCTGTTGTATACAATATTGATAACCTATATGAGAATAAAGGAAAAAGGTACATAGATTCAACGTATTTGGACTCCAGCTCACATGGGTATTTTGGGAAATGAGAGGGTGGATTAGTTAGCTAAACAAGCAATTAATAAAGAGAATATTGAAGTAAATATAAAGATGTCAAAGGCTGAAGGGAAAAGTATAGTTTGGAAAGAAGCTGTGAGAGAATGGCAGCAGCAGTGGGATAGGGAAACCAAAGGGAGACATTTGTATGGCATTCAAAATAAAATTGGAACTGAGAGGAACTGGGGAGGGACTAGAAGAGAGGAAACAGTGATGACAAGATTAAGAATTGGACACAGTAACCTGAATAGTACATTATACATTATAGAGAAGCATCCTACTGGTTTTTGTGAGGTTTGTCAGACATTAGAAACCATAGAACATGTACTTTAAATTGCAGAAGATATGAAGAACAAAGGAGGAAAATGGTGGAAGAATTAAGAAAAGATGGGTTGGTTAGGGTAGAGATAAAAGATGTACTGAAAAGTGGGGTGATTGGGCAAGGCAAGAAAAATATTTGTAATTTCTTAGTTAATACTGGTTTGATGTGTAGAATATGATTTGTGTAGAAAATAATCTGGAAAAAGAGTGGAGTAACATCGGAGGAGAATCAACCAGAAAGTGGCGGTAGTGCAACGCTTACGGATGCAAACCACCGTTAAACCCCAAAGAAGAAGAAGAAGAACGTTTTGAATCCGTGCTGACATCGGTTGGCTTTGGCTAACTGGCGAATAATTTGTTGAAACTGGGAAAAGAAGCGGAGACGGCTTGCATTTTTACCACTGGACAAATATACTAAGCCAGTGGTTCCCAAACTTTTTCTGCCGGGCCCCCCTTTTGCAGAATAAAAAAAAATTCAAGCCCCACCCCTGCATTTACACACAAACACAACTTCAGAAGGATTTATTTGAAATGTAATAATTAAAATTCAGTGTGTGACAACTTAATGATAAAACTAAACAAGGAACTAGTCACTTTTAGAGTAGAAACATTCAAAGTAAAGCATGCAGCTTTACTATGTACTATTTGTTGTACTATGTAACAGCATTCATTGTTTTTTTAAACATTTTCTTTTTCTTCTCTTTGTTGTAGTTGCGATCTTTGAAGCAGATTCATCTTCTACTTTATGTTTACCTGGCACTTGTTGTCTTTCAAAAACTTGTTCATGCTTAGAGCAGAACTACTTTCATTCATTCATAATTTTACTCGGCTAATGCCAATTTTCATTTCTGATATCCATTGCACATCTAGTGGTCTGTTATTTTACGACAAAAACTGCAGCGGGTACTGCGAGTCGTCTTGAGGTAATAAAATATGATGAAATTCATATTTTGTGTTAAATTATTTAGATATGTGGTAAGTAGCCGTAAAATAAGCAAGATAATTTCACAGTGGGGTCTTGTATCACCCTGAAAATGTTTTTTTTGCATAAAAATCTAGGGATGTACCGAAATGAAAATTCTTGGCTGAAACTGAAACTGCTTTGTAATAATTATTTATTATTTTATTAATTAATATAGTCATTTTGTAAAACTTTTTAATTTACCTCAATAATATTAATGATAATGAATAAAAAAAAAAAATCACAAGCCAATAAAATAACCACGTTTATTGAAAGTAACAATAAAATTGGACAGAAAATATGAATATTAAATTTCAATATATTATTTTATTCAGTTCTATGAAACAGAATCAGATATAACTTTTTTTTTTTTTTTTTTTTTTTTTTTTTTTAACTAATTATCAAAATAATGTATAGCCCTGCAAAACTATTATTATCGGAGCATGTGATCAGAGCATACCGTCAGGAGATTTTACCAGCGTTGTCCAGTACAGCAGTACTACAGCATGTTACAGCACAGTATGTGACACTATTGCAAACAGGAACAAGTAAACACAGAAAGTTTCTGTCGGTGCGTTATTTGAGCGGTCTTTGTATTTCCGTTGAGCATAAGCGATACACGAGTGGAGCATTAATAAGGGCCGTGAGCAACTTAACGGAACACACATTCATAGAGCGGAATATTGAGCGGAGCGTCACACATTGAGTGGTGTGCGCTGAATGCTGCCGGACTGCGCGGCAGATATTTTCTGCCGTTTGTCCCTTTCGAATTTCTATGAAAATCAGCTGTACACTAGCCTTGCCGCGCCCCCACTGTACTAAGGAAAGTTATCAAAAATAATTGTGTAAATGTATCTTTCTGTCTGTTGCTAATTTTAACTTACTCAAGCCTACTTTATGCATGGGCTGCATGTAATGTAGACAAAACATTACTAACTAAATCACACTAAATGCTTTTTTACTGTCACAAATGTAAAACGTTGTAGTTAGTTTTCTGTTTTGCCCTGAGTTGTTGCATGTTGATTTTAAGTTATTTTTTCAATTTACAATTTTATCATCAATATGTTTTAATACGTCACAACTATAGCCATTGCATGATTAAACCTTTTTAAATGAGCTTTGTCTCACAGTAATTGTTATTTCTTGAGTTGGAACACTACAGTAATACAGAGTAAATGCTGCTTTTGAGTTGATTTTATGATTGTGGCCTCAAATAGATATGTATAGAAATGCGTATACGTTCTTTCTTTCTTAATGTAACCCTTGTAACGCATGCAAATATCAACGAATGAATGTGTCTGTAATCTACAAGCCACAACACTAGTAAATCTTACATTTATTTGTCATATTTAGGACAAGTGTTTGTGGCAGCTGTCACTGTGCACTGTACACTGGAGGTGAGGTATTTTATCTTAAGCTGTTACACAGCAGTTTTTTGACTCGGTAATCACTGTGCTACACTATTTTCATTAAAAAATCTTGCATATGCAGTATACCTGTAACCACTGTGGTTTTTTATTTATTTATTTATTTATTTATTTATTTATTTATTTTGCAGATCTAAGAGGACACTTCACACCCCACAACCCCTAAAAATGTATGTTGCCACATTAATTGTTTTCAAAATTTTAAAATAAACAGTGTCAATGACTTCTTTATTGACACTTTGAAAGATGTACTTGTACTGTAACATTTGAATGTCTTTAACTTTGTTTTTGTTCTTTTTTTTTTTATTTATTTTTATTTTATTTTATTTTTTTTTACTTCTAGAACCCAGATTTGACAGCACTGCACACCCCTCTCAGACCTTCCTGTTTTATTTTGCGATTACCTCTTTGGTAACATTGATATACTTCTACTAGTAACCCGCTTTGTAAGTTCTTAAAAATATATTTATACACCGTAAACAAGCACATAATTGTGGGAAAATTTCATTTGTATTTGATCTTATATTACTGAGATACGTCTATAAAGATTAATGTTGATTATATACCTAGTTCACCCAAAAAAGAAAATTATGCCATTTAATCTCCCTCATGTCATTCCATCCCATAATTGTTCATCTTCATGATATGAATATAGATATTTTTACTAAAACAATTAGAGGTTTATTTTTTCCTTTTTTTTTAAAATGTCTGTTAACCCAAAACTTTGACACTTCAAAATGTTCCTAAAGTAACCATAGAATAAATCCATATGAATGAAGCCGTTTAGGCACTTTTCTACTTTTGGGCCAGACGGTTGGAGAATGGTAAGGAGCAGTTTCAGGAAATTTAATTCTTGATTTGAAACTCTCTGAACCGTGCTCTGGAATTCCTGTAGTGACGACACCACTGGCGATTGGTCATTTGTCTGTTGCTTAACCAGCAGTTTCTCTGTACCTGGCCAAGCGTGCTATTTGAGCAAAGTAAACACCAATTAATAGTAAAATTAGCAGAAATATTTCATCCTTAATAACATGGACGCTATTTACATCTGGTACCATATCTTAACTCTCGTATTCCCTTATCAAAAAGAAGTATACTACAAGTTTATTTTACTTAAGTATACTTAAGTAAAGTTCAAGTATATTTTTAGGTGTGCTTTATGTAGTAAGTATACAAATATCAGTGCATTAGTAGTATACTTTTAAGTGTACCATTTCAATACTCCGTGGGACTAAATTGGCCTAAAAAGTTAGGACACTGTTCAAATTGTGAATAAAATCCGAATGCAATGATGTGGAAGTTCCACATTTCAATATTTTATTCAGTATAGAACATAGATGACGTCAAATGTTTAAACTGAGAAAATGTATCATTTTAAGGGAAAAATACATTGATTTTAAATTTCATGGCATCAACACATTTCAAAAAAGTAGGGACAAGGCCATGTTTACCACTGTGAGGCATCCCCCTCTTCTTTTTAAACAGTCTGCAAACGTCTGGGGACTGAGGAGACAAGTTGCTCAAGTTTAGGAATAGGAATGTTGTCCCATTCTTGTCTAATATAGGCTTCTGCTCAACTGTCTTAGGTCTTCTTTGTCGCATCTTCCTCTTTATGATGCGCCAAATGTTTTCTATGGGTGAAAGATCTGGACTGCAGGCTGGCCATTTCAGTACCTGGATCCTCCTCCTACGCAGCCATGATGTTGTAATTGATGCAGTATGTGGTCTGGCATTGTCATGTTGGAAAATGCAAGGTCTTCCCTGAAAGAGACGACGTCTGGATGGGAGCATATGTTGTTCTAGAACTTGGATATACCTTTCAGCATTGGTGCCTTTCCAGATGTGTAAGCCGCCCATGCCACACGCACTCATGCAACCCCATACCATCAGAGATGCAGGCTTCTGAACTGAGCACTGATAACAACTTGGGTTGTCCTTGTCCTCTTTAGTCCGGATGACATGGCGTCCCAGTTTTCCAAAAGGAACTTCAAATTTTGATTTGTCTGACCGCAGAACAGTTTTCCACTTTGCCACAGTCCATTTTAAATGAGCCTTGGCCCAGAGAAAACGCCTGCGCTTCTGGATCACGTTTAAATATGGCTTCTTTTTTGACCTATAGACTTTTAGCTGGCAACGGCAAATGGCACGGTGGATTGTGTTCACCGACAATGTTTTCTGGAAGTATTCCTGAGCCCATATTGTGATTTCCATTATAGTAGCATTCCTGTTTGTGATGCGGTGCCGTCTAAGGGCCCGAAGATCACGGGCATCCAGTATGGTTTTCCGGCCTTGACCCTTACGCACAGAGATTGTTCCAGATTCTCTGAATCTGTGGATGATATTATGCACTGTAGATGGTGATAACTTCAAACTCTTTGGAATTTTTCGCTGAGAAACTCCTTTCTGATATTGCTCCACTATTTTTTGGCGCAGCATTGGGGAAATTGGTGAACCTCTGCCCATCTTGACCTCTAAAAGACACTGCCACTCTGAGAGGCTCTTTTTATACCAATCATGTTGCCAATTGACCTAATAAGTGGAAAATTGGTCCTCCAGCTGTTCCTTATATGTACATTTGACTTTTCCAGCCTCTTATTACTACCTGTCTCAACTTTTTTTGGAATGTGTGGCTGTCTTGAAATCCAAAATGAGCCAATATTTGGCCTGAAATTTCAAAATGTCTCACTTTCAGCATTTGATATGTTATCTATATTCTATTGTAAATAAAATATAAGTTTATGAGATTTCTAAATTATTGCATTCCTTTTTTATTCACAATTTGTACAGTGTCCCAACTTTTTTTGGAATCGGGTTTGTAGTACATAAAAATATACTTTTAAGTATAACAGAAGTAAACTTTGAGTACACAACTAGTTTACATCTATGTTTTTAGTTTGTACTGCAAGTATACTAATAGTGAACTTATAGGTATACTGATAGTTTATTAATTAAATACTTTTAGTACAGTTTGAAGTATAATCTCAGTAAACTACTAGAAAAAGCTAAAAAAACAAAAACAAACAAAACAAACAAACAAAAACTAATTATGATAATCAAAATATAGATGGAGCTGATCAACACCCCAAATCATGACAGTCATTACCTTTTCATCGGTCGACATTTTATTCCATAATGTTACACAGTTTTACCTATCTATGGTTTTGATGCTGTTTTATGTCTGACGATTGTGATTACACATAACACACAATGAACATGTTGCATCCACTTAAATTACAATGGATTATATTTCTATTTCTAGTTATAATGTATTATAAGTCTCATATCTTGCCATCATTCGTATGCTACTTTACTTAAAGCAATCAATGACCACTTATAAGTATAGTTATAATAATATATATATATATATATATATATATATATATATATATATATATATATATATATATATATATATATATATATATATATATATATACACAATTTTTTGTTTGTTTTTTTTTTTCTCAAAAAAAGGTCAGATATTAGATCAGATGAATATGACACATTTGTTTTGAACTATTTTTACTGTAATATCAGTTTGATTATTTTGATAGAACCCTTTAGTCACCTGTTGATTAGTAACTCTGCAACAATGTCAACTAGCAGTCACTGGAGTATTAGTAGTATGTCTGCTAAATATGTGCTAACACTTATTTTGATGGTTCCCCGAAACTGATTATAAGTAACTTGGCAAGTACATCAACATTCTACCTACCCCAACCTTAACATAAGCCTACTAATACTCTGAGAGTTAGTTGACATGTAGTTGCAAACATTGCAATTTTTCAGTTGAAATTATTAACTAGCTCACATCAAAATTAATATTAGCCTCACAAGGAACACTCAAATAACACTCCACACCTAACCAGATATAGTAAGATACTGTGCAGATCTTAAATAAACAATGTCAAGATATATAGCCCATTATAAATGTAAAATAAGATTTAATATGGTGTTCATTGTGTGTTATAAATAATCCTATTCTTGAAAGTTATAACCACAAATGCATAAGCATTATAATTGTATCATAATTGTTGTTATTATTTATAAGATGATATAACATATTATAGGGTTTTTTTATAATGCATATTTTTTAAGGCATTCATTATAATGCCTTAAGAATACCCTTATAATGTATTTTAAATATGGACTCCATAGAAAGTGTTACCATAATAAATTTACAGTGAGAAGGGTCTACATTCAAAGAGTACCCAAAAAACACAATTTTGGGAGTAAATATGTTTTAACAAAATTAGAAAAGTCAACCCAAAATACTTTACAATAAACACAGTCCCAAAATAAATGATTGATTGTTTCTTCAGACTGAAAACTAAAAAAACAATTGGGGGAAATACTATTATTAGATTTAGCAAGTTTGTAATTTACCGGGTAGCAATTTTTAATAGAGACTTCAGCAACTTTATTAGACAAGAAGAATTTCTGTCAAAGAAGCCAAAACTCTTCCCAATCTATATCACTAAATCTGTTATTCCAAAAGCTTACACAAGCAGGCAGAGAAATCCGAGATCTATTAATAATTGAACGAATGTCTTTGTCTGACATGGTATTGAGAAGACTTTGGTTAACAAATAAGTTAGTGTTATCAAAAATTGGAGAGACTAAAGAACCTTTAGGGCCACAGTTGACTAAAGGTATAATGCAATCAGGAATTGCACCAAAAACAATGGCATATTCTCTTGGGGGGACAGGAAAAGAAAATTCTCGCATAAATTGTTCATAAGTAAAAAGGACACCACAATCGTCTAACAGCTTACTAACTAAAATTTTTATTAAACCAATTTTGAAAAATAAAAAAGAGATGTGTTTTTATATCTAATATTTTTATTGTTCCAAATAAAATAACTATGTGGAGAAAAGTTATAATTATATATAAGTGACCAACTTATTAAAGCTTGTTTATGAAAACAAGATAAAGTTAATCAGCCAACTGGCTTATTAATATTGATCGATTGAAGAGAAAAGGTGACAGATAATTTGAAAATTTCTTATAAAACTCTGTGGTCAAACCATCATTCCCAGGTTATTTAGTCTTAACTTATCAATAGCCTCAGAAATATCTAATTTGAATAGGCACTTCACATAAATTCTTGCCATTATCATCAATTTTAGAAATAATGTCCATATCAAGGGAGTTAAAAAATAAGTACAAATTCTGTTGAGAGTATCTGGAACGATAAAGGTCTTCATAAAACTCTTCACAATAATTAGAGATTTCTTTAAAACTACTCCATTTACCTTAAGGCTACTTATAGAATTTAGATGATTTTGCTGTTTCTTTAATCTAAAAAAAATTAGCTGGAGTTACGTTCTCCCTCCTCCAACCACCTTCTTCTTGAGCGAACAAAAGCACCCTTTGCTTTTTGTATATACAAGTTATCTAATGAATTCTGAAGTTCAACCAATTCTGATTTCTGATCAGCAGATAAATTCTCAGAAGGAGTGCTGGAGAGGCAGACAAGTTTTTTAACAATATCAAGTTCCTCTGCTTTATATTGTTTAGCTTTTTGAGATCCTTTAACTAAGATTAATCTAACATTATATTTTAACAGCTCCCAATTAGAACTAAAATTATCCTCGGCTTAAGCTTTGTTAAGAAAAAAAATTAATCTTAGATATCACAGACCAACAAATTTCTGCATCCTCTAATAAAACAGAATTAAGTTTCCAGTATGAGTTATATGTTCTTGAATAAGCAGATGGGTTATCGAAAGACAGAATGATGGATTTATGTTCAGACAATGGACATAACATAATTGGATAAAGAGTCTGATAATAACCAAAAATCAGTTCTAGACCTAAGTGAACCAGAACTGTTAGACCAAGTAAACTGTAAAGCATGAGGATGTTTTTCTCGCCAAATGTCAACAAGACCAAATCGGGAGATCAAACCACAAAGGCCTGATGAACTATCAGAAAGTCTAGGTGATGATCTGTCCAAATTATTATTTATAGTTTGATTAAAGTCTCCACCCAAAAGAATAAACAAATTAGGATATTTAGATTTAAAATATTCTAAATGAACTTCTATTGAATTAAATAACTTATTTATTGTCATTTTTTGTGGCATTAAATCCATAAATGTTACCCAGGACAAAAAAAACATTTAAAGATCATTTAAAGTAGCCAATAAAAAAAGAAAATGGCCTTCAGGATCAGATATTGTCTCTATTATCTTACCCCTAAATGTGTGCTTCAAAGTTAAAACACCTGCTGAAAAATTAGAACCACATGAAGAAAATAACTCATCACCCCATTGTGATTTCCAAAACTTAAAATCACTAGAATTTTCATGCGACTCTTGTATAAAACAAAAATCAGTATTAAGCGACTTGGCATATAAAAAAGATAGCTTTATGTTTAACATCACTACGCAACCCTCTTGCATTAACTGAGCAAATGGAAAAATTTGGAAACATTGAACAATGTGACACCAGAACTGTAACAACAAGTGAGTCAGCCCATGAGATCCTATAAATTAAAAAAACCCTTGTAAATAGAACAAGATAAAATAAAAAAAGAATGAGCTAATTATAAATTATTATTAATAATAATAATTAAAAGAAGAATAATGATAACAAATAACACTAACAAAATAGAAATAAAAATAAATAAATAAATAAATAAAAACAAATGGATAAATACATAAATAAAATAATTGAAAAATGGAATACAAAAAATATATAAACCAATGATAAATTATAATAAAGATAAATATAAATAATTAAAAAAACAAACAATTTGCCATTGTACCTCAAAACTACCTTATTCTAATGTCTGACTTTTTAATTCGCATTTTAAAGGTAAAACACATACTCAGTCACATTCTTAGGCAAAACAGCAAACTATCTCAAGTTCAGTTTGTAGCATGGCCACGTAAAGGGAGCTATTTATACAGCTGTTTGAAAAAAAAAAAACTAATGTGATTGTTGATGTATCTCAGCTGTTTTTGTTGTCCCTTGGTTTGTATTGCCTCGTTGAGTGTTTGTGATCTTGTTTGCTCTCGCGAGAGTTCCGCCGCAACGCGTCTGGGAATCCCCTGACGTCAGGGTAGTGTCCAATTGCAAAACGTTTATTAAAGACTTTTTGCGTTTTAATAAATACATAAAAATAAAACAGGAAAATTGATTTTTTTTTAGAGCAAAATTCCGAGTATGGGTCACCATACTTGGCCTCACGTCACGTCCTCCTTTAAAGCCTGAAATCAAACTCCAAAAAGACTAAGACTTAAACAAATGCATTCATTTGTTGTGTTTTTCTCTGTAGTGGTGTTTAATGTGATTTTATTTGATCTAATGCTGATGATATTCAACTGTATGATTTGGTGTTTCAGATCTTCCCCGTGTTGTTCCTGTGTATGTGTTTGGATCAGTTGGTGTTGTTTTACTGAACTCTGTTGCTCTGATGACTGAACTGATCCTCAAAACAGGTGAATCAACACTTCAACATCACACACTATACTATTACAGTCATATTTCTGCATATAAATGTATATTATAAACTAATACAGCATCTGAATGTGAACTGAGTGATTGGTAATTTATATTATTGGTAATTTATGGAGTTTATAATGAGCTCTTCATGCTGTTGTGTGGTGTATATGAGTGAATATGAGTGAATATGAGTGTCTGTTGTTCATCCTCAGTTAACTGTGATGGGAGACATGAGGATCGTCGTCTTCTCCTCTGAATTCATCTTTACTTTATTTCTGATGGTTTTACTGGTGTTTGAACCCTGTGAGTAAAACCTCAACACTCATCACATTCACTCAAGATGTCTCTCAAATTGGTTTAAGGGATTCTCATTATCATTTAAAAATATGATTTTTATGATGTGTCACTTTCAGGAAATAAATGATCAGTTTTACTACTGTTTCCTAGAGATATTTCTACTGTTTTTATAATGACAGTGACTCATTTTCCCATTATGCTGTTTGTTCAGTCATTCTAAACTAAACTGAAGCTCTTCATTTTCAACACTCAATCAACACACCAGTAAATTCATTCACATGTATCTAAACTGATATTTGAAGGTTTACTTTTTTCTTTGTTAAAACCACGACTCATCTGTTATACAGTCTGACGTGTTTGAATCTGATCTGCACCTAAATATCCTAGTAAAAAAAGTTATATTTACTGATGCATCACTCAAGACTTACTGATATGAAAATGATAATTAAAGTTTCTTTGGAGTACTACTTTTTTTTTTTTTTTCTTTTATTTATTTAAACAGGACAGTGCATATTAAAAACAGAGCATCTGTAACATGCCCGAATTAGCCAAAGGCTAGTTTTCATCTGTTGTCCTGTAGGCCTGTTTTACAATGGCACCCTGAAGAAGCATAAAATGTTATAGACAGTCAAATAAACACAATAGGAAACGGCATGTTAACACAATGTTAGTCGATTTCAGTAGAAACAACAATAACATAAAAAAACAGTGCGTTTCCAATTAAATTAATTGTGAAAAACACGGAGAGCAACAGCAAAAAGTTCAATAAAAACAAAAAACGAGAGCAACAAAGATTTGATAAAGACATAAATGCAGCAATATAAATAGCAAGCATTAAAAAAAAAAAAAAAGTTAGACATTTACAAGTGTATATTAAAATGACAAGCAGTTGTTAATATCAAGATCAAAAAAAAAAAAAAAAAAAAAAGCATTTTACAATAATCAAACGAAAATCACATACTCACAAATGGAACACAAGATAGCAGCAACAGTACTTTAGTGTTGACAGGTCTGGTTACTAATCAGCCAACGTTTTAAGTGAGAGCGAAATAAATTATATGAGTTGATTTCTCTGATTGTTGTTGGAATGGTGTTCCATTCCTGAGAGGCTTTGACAGAGAAAACTGACTGACTAAAGGCACTTTTTCTAAATGGGATAATACAGTCACCTCTAGACACTCCTCGAGTGATCCTGTGTGTAGATGTTCTAAGACTGACAAATTCACTAAGGGGATATGGGGCCATCCCATGTAGGATTTTATATGTCTGACAGGCATTCGTGTACTTAATAAGATTGTCCCAACTTAAAAGACTGTGTTTTGATAGAATAGAGCAGTGATGAAAGCATTTTGGTTTTTTAGCAAATACTTTAATTGTCTGCTTATATAAGGACTGTAAAGGCAAAAGATGGTAGAGTTAGTCTGGGACCAGCTTGTTAAGCAATAAGTAAAGTGAGAAAAAATCATTGAGTGCATGCATATTTTAGCGGCCTGGACGGACATGGAATTTCTAATAAATCGAAAATTAGCTAAATTAAATTTTACTTTTTTGCGAGTTTGCTTTACGTGTGACCTAAAATTGAGTTCGGAGTCCAGGTAGATGCCCAAGTATTTGAATTCTTGGACAATCTGTATTTTTTCTCCTGACACTATAATATCTGCATCTTTGGTTACTTTATGTGATTTAGTGAAAAACATACCTACAGTTTTAGCAACATTAAGTTGTAGACAGCATTTATTTAACCAGTTTGTAATTTCAAACATGGCATTTGTAAGTTTAACGGCTACCTCGGTTTTGGAAGACCCATGTACATACAAAACTGTGTCATCAGCATACATTTGAATATTAACATCAGGACATATCAATGGCAGATCATTAACATACATGCAAAAAAGGACCGGGGCTAATATAGAGCCCTGTGGCAGGCCAGTCGACACATAAAGTGGCTCAGACTGACTATTTGCAATACGGACTGTTTGTGAGCGCTGAGAGAGATAAGAATGAATCCATTTTATAGCACTGTCTGAGAAATTAAAAGTGAATAATTTGGCCAGTAAAATCTGGTGATTTACTGTATCAAATGCCTTTCTAAGGTCAAGAAAGACTGCACCTACAGTGTTATTACTATCAAGTAGTGACTTGATTTTTTCAATGAGATGACATTAGCTGACTCAGTTGAATGGTTGGATCGAAATCCAAATTGAAGTGGATGAAGCTGAAAGGAACTATTGGTTAAATGATCCTTCATTTGTTCACATATCCATTTCTCAAGAATCTTAGACATTACAGGCAAAATACTAATAGGTCTGTAATTAGAAATAGATTGTGAGTTTCCTGATTTGAAAATAGGTGATACAATGGCCGTTTTCCATATGGTTGGGAACTCCGCTTGGTTTATGGATTGATTAATGATTTTTGTGATGGGACTGACTAATGCTAAACTGACATTTTTAAGCATAGTTGTGTCCATCCCATACACATCTTTAGATTTGGACGGTTTAAGTGTTCTTATAATTGATTCAGTGTTTGTTTCAATTGCATGATTAAAAACTAAACTTGGTTCTATTGATAAAACTTTACACATCTCAACATTCACAGGAGGGAAACCCTCAGCAATTGCTGCCACCGAGTCAACAAAAAACTGGTTAAATGTTGCGGCTGCTGCAGCTGGATCCGTAATGCGATTTCCATCCACAGTTAGTTCAAGCGATTTTCTTGGTTTAAATTTTTGCCCCATTAATATTTTCAGCTGGTCCCAGACTATCTTTGGGTTACCTCTTGCCTCACTAATTATAGTCAAAAAAAAGTTAGCCCTAGATTTTCGTAACATAGTTGTTACTGTATTCCTTAACATAGCAAAGTGTTGTTTGTCGAGGGATAGTTTTGTCTTAACGGCCCTCTTTAGTGCAAGGTCACGCTCTTTAATTTTTTTCAGGACATCTGTTGTTATCGATGGGAGGCTACTTCTTTTTTTCCTGTGTGTAAACCTACAGGTAAATCCTTTAATAATGCACTGTAGTTTGCTTGAAAATATTTTGCTTCCCTCATTTACATCTTTTCCAGTTAACAAAGAGTCCCAGTTAAAACTATTTACTGTATTTTTGAAGATTTCCTTGTCTTTATTAGGTATTCTGAACGATTCCTGTTCTTTAACAGTACAAACACTGAATCTCTTTTTTGATAATTTTCTGGCCACAAGTACTAAATTGTGGTCAGATAACCCTGTGAACATGTTTAAAGATTTTGTAATCCTTTCCGGTCTATTGCTAAATATCAAGTCAGTCTGGGTTTTAGTGGACTGTGTTACTCTTGTTGGCCCTTTAATTAGTTGTGTAAGATCAAAGCGGTCTGTTATTTGTTTAAGATTTTTCCTGGCTAATCTATCTTCCCAATTTACATTCATATCCCCCATTAATATTACTTCCTTGTCAAAATTACAATTTGTCAGTATAGTTTGTAAGTTTTCATAAAAATCAATATTAGTGTTCGGAGGGCGATAGATTACAATAAGGCTAAATGACATTTGAGGTGATAAAATAATTTTTAAAGCAATGTATTCTAGATCACAGTTTGCCAAGGTTATCTCTTCACACTGAATGCTGTTCTTTATATATACCATGACTCCGCCTCCTTTAGATCTCACTCTGGCTGCGTTCGAAACCGCATACTCAATGAGTAGGTACTTAATTTCAATAAGTACTTACTTAACGAGCACTAAAAGAGTACGTACTTTACAGCCAAATCTCGTTGAGTATGAATGTAATTCGGACGTCATCCGCCATGTTTACGTTATCATGTGATGTACGAGCTCATAACAAGCGCAACAATTTAAAAGATAGGAGCGGCAGGTTTGATCTATCCGTATATTTTGATGTTGAAAATTTGCTAATTTTGTGGTCTTGTTAAAGAAACAATTTTACATTTTATTGTGATTGTAGTATAAACAGCTTTTTTTTTTTTTTACTTTAAAATATATTAATAACGTGATCCATTTTTATAGGAAAACGTATAAGATGAAATCGTTCTCTTTAATATGTAGTTAATTTCTTCATTTTATGTGTAAAATTGGCTTAAGTGGTTTAATTCTCCTTGTTTTCTTTTCTTTTTTTCTTGTTGAATTTAACTGTCGTTTCATCCATCCAATTATTCAAATATTTAACCTTATTATGTTGTTCTTTTTTTCTATGCATATAATCTCATACCATGATGAATGCATGATATTTGTTTTGTTTTTTGTCATTACAGTTGTCCATTGTTGGATACAACCATATTTTCCAGATCTTGTATGTAATTAGAAGTTCAGCAATAATAATAATAATAATAATAATAATAATAATGAAAAGCACAACAGGTGCACTAACACCTCATAGTATTAGTAACTCAACAACCCTACCTACCAAGTACGGTTAAAATACACCTCCACATTTGCATTGTCGGCACAAAGGAGACATCAGGCAGCTGCTGGAACATCTCGCATTTGGAGACTGTTGATTTTACATTTGAAAAATGTAAGTATTACTACTAAAAAATTAAGATAACACCATGATGAACTGCATTGCTAGCCCACCCCAACATTCACACACAATAATAAAGATACATGCTAACTAATAATTAATTATATAACTTTTTTTTTTTTTGACATAGCTATGCATGAATATACACTAGACAAATGCAGCTGATTTGAATCCATCAGTTTTCAGTTAAGCAATGAAGTAATGCATTAGTTAACAAAGTATGTATATTTTATTTATTGACAACAATAGGAAACATGAATAAATGAGTAAAAGAAGGAATAAAAGCATCATAATAAATACATAAATATACAAGTCAACAACAGATGAAACAGAGCTTTATTCAAACTTATTGATCTAACAATCATGTATTTACAGACGGTGAACCCCACATCCTATTGCCATCTCAGTGCAGCTGTAGCAATTCTGCTGCTGCGCTTCACAATCTCACTCTTCTCAATGGGGATGTCGTTGAGCCAGATGATGAGAAAGACCATGAAGACGCACCACTGAACCCCACAACCTTGAGGCAAGAGCAGGAGAACATGTGCGGGACAATCTGGCTATCACTGTGTCTGCTCGACTACCTGTGAAACATATAAACAGAGTAAAACATTTTACAATTCATGTTGTCAGCATTCCATTTCTTGACAAATTTCATTTCATGTTTACACTCACATGATAATTTTTGTTGTAGCTCTATTACTTTTGTAGTGGGCTAAACCGCTGAACTGGTAAGCAGAAGGTTGCTGGCTCGCAACTACCTGAGCAAGGCTCTTTTCTCCAGGGGTTTGGGGGTCCCTGTAATAAGAGCAAGTAAGTCATATTGGATAAAAGTTTCATGATTTTATTTGTTGATGCTTTTGGAACATCTGAAAGTCGGCCTCCGTTGACTAATACTGTATGAATAGAAACCGGCAGAACAAAATCACATCCTCAATGTCTTTAATCTTTTTCTAGATGCTCTCACTGGCTCTGAGCTCACTGAGGATGAAGAGGCCACAGCAACATCTGGCCCAGATGAGGCAGTAAGGGCAGGTGGAGTGATGGAGGATCTCATCCATGGCACCAGACCATTTCCAGGATGCTGCTGTGGATTCCTCCTTTCTCACTGCTCACACCAGTCTGCAGACATTTCAGATCATACAAAGAAGCACAAATATAATATAAAAGCATTCATTTTAACTTTTTTTTTTTTTTTTTTTGATTTCTGTATTAAAGTAACAAAATGATCTTACTTTATATTTTTGTTTCAGGTCTTCCTTTCTTCCCACAAATGCTGCCGTCACCTGCTCCACCACAAAAGATCTGCAGCAAATGCACAGAAATCACAAATCAAAAGTGCTGTGATAACTCTGTTTGATATTACAATAAATAAAATAAACTACAACTTAAGATTTTAAAGATGGTTTATTTATTTATGTAATGTATACTCACTGAAAGCCTTTGATGGCAGCATTCCTACATCAGTCACTCTTCACCGGATAAACACACGTGTGTCTCATCTGTCCCTGTAACACCCAGACATGATTCAGTTACCTCTGTGATTCAATTCTGCATTCACATTTTGAAATGTTGCTGATTTGTTAACTGGCTTTTTATTCAACACAAATGCTCCTCAATTTATCAACAGTACTAATGGACAAATGAAACAGATGAACTCATGTTTAGTTAGTTTATGTACATGTGTTTATTTACATTCAACTACAGCAGTGTTGACAGCAGTGAATTCTACATAATAAGCACACACAATCTACATCACTCACACAGATGTCTGTTTCATGTTGTGATGTGCTCATCTGCAATTCTCTTACAATATTTTCCTGTCAGTTGTTATATATACATTTAGTTATCCTCTTTAAGATGTATATGGTTTACGTAAATCCACCTTGTTAACGTGCGTGTGTTTAATGGAGCTCTACTGTTTGCTCTACATAATAAAACGTGTTTTTACAGCAAAATCACAATATACTTTAACGTTACTGTCTAGTCTTTGCACCTAAATATACAGTTTAGTAAGTCAGCAAATACGATTTTAACACAAGGAACCGTGTTTTGGTTTGCAATACTCACATTTGTAAACACCCTTGTCGCGGTTCTCAATCACGTTCGATGATGACGTATTGCTCTCCTGTGGACTCCTGGGATTGAAAAGTATCCATCGATGAACACTCCAGAATCTGGGCTGAAGCAGTAGGACATCCGGGGATTTCTCGCCTACTCTTTTAGGTTTCGAACGTACTTCTTTCTTCACGTACTCTTTTTTCCTACTATATAGTAGGTTAGTAGGCATATTAGAACGCAAATTAAGTATACGTACGTCCGAATCTCGCGAGAATTAGTGCACTCGCCTACTAATTCTCGCCTACTCTTTTATGAATACTTAAGATTCAAACATACTCTTTCGCTCGCCTACTGCTTTTTGCCTACTATATAGTAGGGAAGTATGCGGTTCCGAACGCAGCCTCTGTCTCGTCTATAGATTTGATAGCCTGGTACCATAACCGCTGCAGATGGTGAATTTGCATGGAGCCAGGTTTCAGACAGGCTAAGATAGTCAAGATTGGATTCTGTTAAAATATGCTGAATTTGTTCTGACTTAGGAACAAGACTACTTATATTAAGATGTCCCCCAAATAATCCCCTAGGTTTCATTTTGGGGTCCCATATTATTTTAGAATGGTTAACAGTCTGGACAATTTTCCACTTCTTATTTTTTACAACAGCTGGGTTTGTTTACCATTTCCGATATTGGCACTTTTCTCTTCCAGGTGTAGTTAAACTATTGTTTTGGTTAGTTTTATGTTCCTTTGGGGTGCAAGTAGGTGAGGTATCACCTGCAGTCTTTGACAATAAGGATGGCTCATAGTGGCTCGAGGCGTCCAGGATGCCCAACATGCTGGCGTCCCTCTCCAACGGCTCCGAAATCGCTCGCGGCGGAGACAGCGCACACCGCTCCCCACAGGCAGACAAGCCATGCCCGGCTCCAGGCTCCAGCCCCCAGCCGGTCGCAACGTCCGCATCGGGCACCGCCGGCACCCCCACATCGGTCGTCAGACACACAAGATCACTCAAGTAAGATTGTTGCCCATTTGTGTAGTACATATTACATAATGAGCGTACCTGAAAGTTTTCGGTGGTGCTCCTACTATACATGGACGTGATAGATCGGTCCTGTTGTTGGTTATTAAGCGGGCCAGGACACTGATGAATATCTCCAGACAGCAAAAGGAACATTGTTATGAGAAACGTGAGGCTTTGTGATGGCTTTAACATAGCCTTGTAGCGTGCTGTTGCTCGACTGGAAAGATGCAGTTGTATGAAGGTTGCAATCACGGATTTCCCCAGTCCAAAATGTTTGTTTACATGGTGTGTCAATAGATAAATCGCGGACGGCTGTTTTATATTGCAGTTACAATCATCCAAAAATTGACCAGTATCGGTATAACTAAAAGTATTTACGAGCAGCACATAAATGAAGAGAGCTGCAACTACACCTGTTGCACCTGGAGCCGCCATCTTGAGGTTCAAAAGAATCAAACTTGTGCACAATGCACATGTCTTAATGTTAAGCCTAAAGTGTGTTTTAATGTCACTGATGATGAGGATTGTATGATCCGTGTACAATATCAATCTTCAAATGCAAGATATGTAAAGTGTACCTGAGTTATACTTGCAAGAGTTACACTTTAGCACAGTATACTTCAGTGTATCTTTAGTTGGACTTCAGCACTACTTACACACCTAGTAAAGTGCATTAAGCAAAAAATTAGTTGTTCCAATTTCCAGACTACGTCTGTATACCAGTTTAGTACACTAGCACAATTGCAGGGTATTTTCATTAAGCACATAAATATGTAAATGTATTTGTAGTATACTTAGCATGATATACATGTATTTCAAATACATTTTAGCATATTTATTTTCCACAAGAGTAATCCTTAATCTGTTTTCCTCCTCAGGGATCAAACCATGTCTGCAGTCATGTCAGGTTAGTATCAGATTTAATGTACATCAGATTTGATTCACTGACCTGCAGTGTGTTAAAGGTGCACTTGGTAATTTTATGTTTCTCTGGTGTGTCTGACTGAAGTCTTCATACTTTAACATTTCATTGTGGAAACAGACCTGGACTGCATTTCCTAAATGCATTGTAAGCTTAAGCTGATCATAGAATCATTGTTACCAATAAAGCTACGATCAATTTAGGCTTACAATGCCAGTGTTGACAACTAATTTTCAGGGAAAATTGCTAAAGGCAGGGAAATTTGTTGCTAAAAGTTGCTAAATGATGTTGTGATGTCACTGTGCAATGACATCATCCTGTAATCACAACACAAAACTGTATAGAACAGAGCATAGAATTACATTTTATGTATTTTCTTATTAACTACACATTCTGAACAATTATATTTTTTAAAAGTGTATTGTTAGTATGTTACACTTTAAGGAAACTGTGTTAATTCGAAGGAATTTTCTGTATTGTTTTTTCACAGTTTTTTTTTTTTTTTTTTTTAATTTAAAATTACACATTGTATTTTGTGTTCTCGTGTTATAACTTTAACAATTACCAGTACCTTTTCTATTTTTCTACATATTTTATTTATTTATACAATTAATTTATTTTACATCTATTTGTCACCTGTGATGAACTGACTCCACAAACCAAAGTTTATAGTAATAAAGGGACAGATGTGTAAATTAATTGTACTTCATTACTTCATTTTTTTTTTTGGAGGAATTTGCACTTTACTTGAGTTTTATTGAAATAAAATACTTGTAATTTTACTCAATTACATTTGCAAGGAAATGGCTAGATACTTGGACATTCAACTGAGTAAAATTAAGTACAATTTATATGACAATTTATAGGAGACCCGGTATGGTTGTAGCATAGGGAGAGTTGTAACAACACCATTTGCACCTATCAGGGATAAGCTAGGAGTCTTACGATAATTTTATTTACCCACTTCCACCCTGATCTGATCTTTTTTTTTTTTTTTTTTTTTTTTTTTATATTAGCCTTGGTATATGCAGATTTTATAAAGGAAAAAAAAATATTTTAATGTAAAATTCCAATTTTTTGGACCCAAAATTTAACTAGTACTTAAACTATTACAGATAAAATCATAACTTACATTAGAATAAATTGTAGATTGTCAGGCAAAATGTGATGCATTTTTACACTGCTAATTTCAAACCATAATGCTAATACATCTAACGAAACACTGGATGACAGGAGTGGGGTAAGTTGTGACACAGTTTAGCATTCCCTTACATAGAACCGAACTTTCATGTTGTCTGTATGGAGCTTTTTTGGCAGCTCAAAGCCAAAAGAAATGTTTCTGGATCCACCAAGCCTGCACTCTAGGGTTAAAAACCATTGGTTTGTCACCATTGTGACTCTGATTGAGAAAAATCATTTTTCAAATTTCAAAAATTTCAATTTTAATTTTTTTTTTTTTTTTTGTTAGATTTACATATTCTTTACCTCGGTACACTGGAGTTGAGTGTTCAGTAAACATAAATACTGTTAAGGAAATTTGTTCTAGTAGTCTCATTTATACACACACACACACACACACACACACACACACACTCCTGCATCGAACAGAAAGTGGATTTGAGCTGAGGTCATTCGTAGAAAGTGTGATGTTTTGTATTGTTCTTTTCAATTGTTGCAACATGTTCTCACTCTCAACTCGTCACATATTGATCAGGACCCCTTTGGTGTAACTTCTGGATGCTCAGGGTACCCCTTTAGCGTCATTTTTCGATGTGCAGGGTCCTCCAGTACTTTAAATAGGAAAACCCTTGGCGTCAATGTGCTGACGCAAAAGGCACTGGGAATTTTATCGTCATGATTAAATTATATATTGGGTAATAATATTGCTATTATTGCATATATGCATTTTCATTTATAAGCAGGTTATTTATATGCAGTTTAATTTATATTACACTATTTACACATGTAATCCCAACCCCTGCCCCTAAACCTAACCATTTGTCAACAAAACACAAGATACAACAAGCAGATACAACTATATTGATTATTTATTTAAAAAGTATTAATATTCCAAGTGTTCCGAGGCAAAACGATTGATTTGTGAGAAGAATAGATGTGATTGCCGTCTCCGTCTGCCGTTCTGTGTGCTGCACTGCAGTCTTTCTCTCTCTTTCTCTAGGTTTATTGGCAGGTCGCAACCAACTTGTTCAGGTGCATATCTCCTGTGAAGTGAAGATCAAAAGGGGTGAAGATTACATTATCCTATTTATATTTTCACATCTAGTCCTGTATTTGTAAGAAATGTAACCAGTGCTCTACTGATTTCCCTCGTTTTCTCATGCATCCCTAGAATCCCTAGCAAGCTCCATTCTCTCTTCAGTTCATACATTTTATCTCGCAATATATTCATATCTATGTTATATTTTTTACACCATGTGATAACATGCTCAACATTTTCAGAGACATTGCAAGCATCGCATTTATCTGTATTGCATTTTCCCATTTTGAAGAGTGTTGATTTAAGTCCAGTATGACCTAGTCTAATTCTTGTAAAAAACACTTCTTCCCTTCTACAATTGCCTTTAAAAGCCTTCACCTTTATTGATTTCTGTATATTATAGTAGTGTCTCCCTTTGCTATCTGTGTCCCACCTCATTTGCCATGAGTTCTCTAATGCTGTTTTAATTATTGCAGTATTCTTTACAGTATTCTTTAGGTGCACCTAAAGGTCCATCCTACATCGTTTTACTAATTTGTGCGTTTCACTCAGCGTTGTTAAGTTGACTGAACAAACATTTGTTAAGTAAAGCTGACAATGTCAGTTTTTGTAGAAACCACTCAGTTATATTAAGTCCATGACTTTACATGCATTTTTTAAGTAATGTGAACATGGATGTATAGAGTGAAACTAACAACAGTGAAAGTTCTTTTTTTTTTCCTGCCAAGCCATATTATCACTTTCACCATCCGTACTTTCACCCATGATGGTTACCCAATGGAGCACCCTGCAAAAAAATTATTTGACTGAACCTTTTAACTGTCTGAAAAGCAGAAACACATTTAGTGAAGATGTGTGTAAATGAACTGTCTTTTCTGAACACAGAAGGCAATGAAGTCTCATCGAACTAGAACCGCTGGATCACAGAATCAGGAATCTCAGGTTAGTGTCAGAATCACTGTTGGAGATGTTTGTAGATCAGTGCTCCTCAGTCCTGCAGATTCTGCATTTTTTCTTTATTTGACACAAATCAGTTCAGGTAATTGATCAGTGAATCTGTAATAGCTGTATGATATCTGTAACAGCACATCCTGATGATCCGCTCTGGTACAAAAACGCCCAGAAGTACTAAACTGTGTACTGTCAAGTGTTTTGTATGAGGAGAAACACTGTTTTTGAGTACATGTTAAAATGTGTCTTATTGTGAACCCAGAATGCAGCAGCAGCAGCTTCTGATGTAACTCCAGCCAGTGGATCAAACCAGAACCAGAACACAGCAGAATCTCATGAGATGAATCCTCTACTGGACAAACAAAACCAGGAGAACAGCAGGAGCGACGCGGCAGAGGAAACTCAGCCGGATTCAGTGGTTACACAAAAATAATCAACAGTCAGAGAAAAACACTCTTGAGAAGCTTCTGACTGTGATTTAAGAGAAGAGTTCAGTCTCATTCTTCATTTGTTATTGAGGCCGTTATTTAGTGCATGTTTGCTTGGTTTTGTAAATAGCTGTAAATATATGCAGGATGTTTAACTGTGAATGCACTTGTTCTTTGTATTCATGTAATAGTGATTTGCTGTTATAACGGAATCTAGCTGTAAAACAACTTCAACAGTACAAATTAAACTGAGACTCCTTCAAGAGTGTAATAATTCAGTGTAATAATTTTAACTTTAAGAAATGTCTGTGGATTGAGGTTTGAGTCTCAACATCACAATGATCACAGTTCAGGTTCATGATCAGTAAATGTTCAGTTCTCCATCACCCATCAGAAACACTGAGACTGAATCTACATCTTCAGATGGCAGCTCAGATCCTTCATGTAACATGGAAACTTCTCTGAGTTGTTGTTGTCTTCCTTCCTCTTGCTAGAAAATGTCTGTAATTCCTTCCTTATGAAGTTTCCAGCCCAGAATCACCCATAGAGGCTACAAGCACATGCAGATCAGCCGTTCTCCTCCATAATAGTCTGGAAAAGAGATAAAGAAATTAATGCATTTATAATTCTAAATTATACTATACTTTCTAACCGGGAACAAAACATGTCAGATTCTTAATGTGGTAAAAGTCCAACTATAATAATTATTTATTGTTCTTCTTGTCATTGTATTGTGTAACATTGTGCTTTATTTCATATGTTGTAAATGTATACCATAAATGTAAATAATGTTTCTTAATGTTAAATCTGCACCAGATTTAACAATAACTGCTTTTTTCTGCTCTGCACAGGAAAAATGACAACAAAACTTTGACTACCTTTACTATTGCTGCGGTATGTACTACATTTAACAAAAAGAGCAGTACACTGTATGAGAATACTGTATCCCACAATGCAATGCCTTTCACCTGATTTTCCATTTCCACCGTGACGAAAGAAGCAAATAGGCTCATTCTGACAGATGAGATGTATTTCAACTTCATTCCACTAGATGGCAGCATTGCGCCTCAGCTAGACTCATGAAAACAACTTGACTTTCTTACCAGTTATTTTTGGTTGACAGCCAATCAGAAAGCAGAATCCAGCTGGAATAGCATAACCAATTTGCAGAAACAAATGCAAAAACACACAACGGAGTGTTATAAATGTTTTAGAGCAGCAGAGCCTGAGGAAAAGAAAATAAATTTTGCAAAACAATGCTGGGAAAAATACGTCTTTGCTTTTATTTTAAATGCTGTAAGTAAAAAACAAACAAACAAAAAAACACATATTTAAGGTTTATCTGTATCAAATTTTAAGCCTGTTATTTATGTGGTAAAGTGTTTGAGCAAGTCAGTAAAAATACTGTTAATAGTAACCTGCATATTGATTGTCTGCTGGGCAGTTTACATTTATAAGCATTAGTTGGGGCCAAACACAGAAGGTGCTTACAACAACAACAACAACAACAACGTTTATTTATTATCACTTTTGAAAACAACCAAGGTTGACCAAAGTGCTTTACAAAGAATAAAACACAAATAAAATAAAAGGAGATCCAGATAACCAAGAGAAGATCAGAGAATCAAGTTGCTTAGGCAACTATTGTATGTGTATATTGTATCCGTCATTCTTCCATTCTTGAGTCTTTGGCAGCTCATAGAGATGCTTGCAGAAAATTAATGAAATTTGGCACACAGATAGAGAGAGGACAGTCTGAACTTCAAACACAGCGAATTTGGAGTCTCTACCTTCATTTAGTGGTCTGGAGATCTATATAACAAAAAAGTCAATATTCGCTTATGATTTCTGATCAGTTTGGCTGAAAAGAACAAGACTGCATCTTTAGACTGGTATGATATACTGAGTGAAGTGTCAGCCATTGTGTAATTTGTCAAAATGCGATATTTTATGAACACATTCGCGTATCATTATGAAACTCGGTATTTATCGTCAGATCCATACCCTGAAAGCACTCAAAACGTTTCAGGGCAGCAAGCCCTTGTGGTCAAAAATTATTTATATATATTTAAAAAAAAAAAAAAAAAAGATTCCTTGGATCATGTCGAGAACATCGATTAGCAGTTATCCCATAAATCAGCCAAACTTCCTATCCGCCATTTTGATTTTCTTTGAAAACCTACTTTTTGGTAGGTCCTCCTAGACCGTTGCTCCGATTTTCACACAAAATTGGTCATCTTCAGACCATGCCAGCATTTTGTGTCAATAGACAAAACAATTTTTGCTTAAATTTAAATTATTTTCAAATTTGCAAAGCATTGACATACACTCTTTCTTTTTTTTTTTTTTAATTTGGTTCATCTTAGGTCAGACAGAAAGTAATAATAACAAATATAGTAACATACTACAAATAATATAGATTTACACATATCAACATATAGCATACAATCATAGATTAATTCAGAACATTAAATACATTAAAACGCCTTTTCTGCATCAAGTGACAGTATCACCTGACAGTATCATCATCTGGTTGGGAAGAATACATTATATTAAAAAGGCATCTAATGTTAGAAAAATAATATCTGTCCCAAATAAAGCCAGTTTGATCAGGTGAAATTATTTGACCCACATAATTTTCTAAACGGATAGATAAAAGTTTGGCTAAGATTTTATAGTCACAATTTAACAACAAGATAGGACGATATGAACCACATTCTAATGGATTCTTGTCTTTCTTTAGAAGCAGCGAAATTGACGCTTGATAGAGACTAGCAGGCAGACAACCATTCTGAAGACTTTCTCAGAAACCAGGTGTAAAATTGGGCTTAGAAAATTAGAAAAGACTTAATAAAATAAGTCTTTAAAATAATAATAATAAAATAAAATAAAATAAAATTCTGACGGAAATCCGTCAGGCCCTGGGGCCTTACCAGATTTCATAGATGCTATAGCTTCCTTAATTTCTTCAATTTGAATCTTTTCCTCTAAAGAGTCACGAGACAACAGTTTATATTTTAAAAAGTTTTATATATAAATTAGTTTTTATATGTTTATATTTTTTTTAAATATAAAATGTATATTTATTTGCAACAGTAATGCTAACAACAATAAAAAGACATTTTCTATGCCATTAAAACAGCGACATCTGTTGATGGACACCGTGCTGCATTGTCACAGGAAAATGCCAGCTGAAGATAATAAGGAAATTATGTCGCTCCCTTTGCCAAGTGCATTCCAAACATCTACATAATGGCACGCAGTTGCCCTGCTCACTCCAAAGTCTACACTCCAAGGGCTCTGCCCTTTGAAGGAGTAGGGCATGGGGATGATCACTTCCATTTGGAATTTCTCCATGAACCGTTCGGTACACGTACCGTAACACCCCGAGTTGCTATTGTAATTGTTAATGTCATTTTATATTAGATTTTTACTTTTTTTTTTCAGTCCTCGATGCACGTTCACGAGAGTGCCACGATGCATGTGTGGATTCCTCTGCTCGTAAACAAGGCGCAGCGCATGCATGTTCTACATCAGAATGCCGACTCCTGCGTCAGAAGCACACACAAGTGTCGTGATACTCTTGTGAATGTGTGGCCAAGACTGATAATTTACAAAATATTTAGTAAATATTTATTTACTACAAATATTTTGTATGTAAAATGTAACATTAAAGTGACAATACTTTGAATATAGTCTTTGTAAAACTATGAAGCAAAACGTGAGAATGTGCCAATAAAAAAAAAATAAACGACTGGTATTTTCAGCATCGACTAGCAGCAGTAGAATTTTGACCACTAGTTTCACACATCCCTAATGGCTACAATGGAAGAACTAAGAGTTCACACCATCCAAATTAACCAAACTCTAACATCAACCGAACCTGGTGCACACCAAAAGTGCTAGTGTTGAAACACCCTTATATTGTGGAAATTAAAGTACTTGTTGCAGTTGGTCTGATACTCCCAGTCATGCTCATGTATCTTTTTTTTTTTTTTATTACTTTACCTCTTAATTTCTGGTTGTTAATGTTGTTGTTGTTGTTGTTGTTATTGTTTTTAAATATTTGTAAAACAATGTATTACTATAGTTTAAGTAATGTACAGTAGTATTCTATATTGGTTCAATTATTATATTTGCATGCAAGAATTAATTCCTTTTTTGTTGTTGTTTTTTCAGCCATCTCATGAAACTGAAGTATTAGTGGAGGGCATAGAAATGGACATCTTGATTGTGACTGAGGAGGAGCAATGGGAAATGCTTCCAAAAGAAACCATTGACGTTGCCATCATTTTGGAAGAGCGTCTTGACCTCACCGGTATCTGTGACGTCATGAAAGCATTTATGCTTTGGATGGGTCTTCCTTACATTGTTAACATTGATGTTGAAAACACATGAAGCACACCTTCAACATTCTCCAAAATTTTTTCATGAACATTGGTGAAAGCAGCTGTTCTTAGTGTGTTTACGGGCTACGTAACATGCTACTCCGCAAGAAAATTGTTTGATTTTTTGTTGGTTTTTGCACTTTGTTCAAAACATTTTTTTTTCTTGTTATCTCTCTTTTTTAAAAAACAAATTATGCACTTTAATGCATGTTCTGAACTCTGAATTATATTGAGCTGGGAAATTTAGAATCCAGAAATATATGATATACCACTACTGTATACAGTTGAAGTCAAAGGTTTACATACACCTTGCAGATACTGCTAAATGTTCATTATTTTACCAAACTAAATACGTTTAAACATTGTTTATTTAGTACTGACCTGAATAAGATATTTCACATAAAAGATGTTTACATATAGTCCATAAGAGAAAATTATAGTTACATTTATAAAAATGACCCAGTGTAAAAGTTTACATACACTTGATTCTTTACACCGTGTTAATATTGGTAAAATAATTACAATTTTGCAGATTCTGGAAGGTGTATGTAAACTTTTGACTTCAACTTTAATACATGTAATCACAGTAAACCTGTACTTTATTACTGTATTTTATATTTACTGTACTTCTGTACTTCTTAGCTACTCTAGAAGCACTGTGTGTGGTGAAGCAGCAACTATGCCACAGGACTGATATATGGTAGAGCATCACTTAACCATTTCTCCTGTGTTTTTCTCCTTCTCTGTCTTGCTTTCAGAACAAGAACCACCTGAAGACTCCCTGTAATGAGAACACCTGTGAAGAGATGACGCCAAGCCTTGAGAGGACTTCAGATGACGTTAACTCCGAATAAACACACAAAACTGCCAAATTTTCTTTGGATTGTAATCAACATGATCACACCATCTGATCATTGCTTTAATGTGTTAATTGTTTATGCTGAATACATGATGTTAACTAAGTGCATGATTTGTATAGCCTAATTTTAAAAACTTACTGCCATATGAAACAATTTTCTGTAAAGCTGCTTTGAAACACTGTGTATAATAAAAAAGTGATATACAAATAAATGTGAATGCAATAAAACTTAATGCATCATTTTTTCTCCTCTCTGTGTCAGTAGGAAAACCATACATTCATTCTGCTTTCTGTGGGTGACTCTGGAGCATTCCCATGCAGCACAGCAAACTACAAGGACAACATGCTTTTCCGTTTATATTATAAATGAATAAATCAGTTGCTGCAAATAAGTGTATAACAAAAGTCAACATACATAAAATATATGATTAAATGTGTAAAAACTGTTTTAAAGTTGAATACACTTTTGAAACTATTTATATATTAATAATTATGAACAAATTTCAAAAACATTAAACAAGATTAATTTCCCTTAATTTAATCTTATAATTAACTTATTTGGTATTGATTTTCTAAGACAACATACCAACAAGACAATACCATTTTAAAACAACAGCAAACACAGTTTTTAACCATAGTTACTTTGTTAACAAGGCAAGTAGCCATAGTTGACCACATTAATCCTCAAATATTAGCGTATTTTATCTTTTAAATACAACACTGATATAACTACATATACATACTACATATACATGTCGATGTATTTTATAAATAATGTAAATACATTATTTTATTGTCTACTAATTACCAAAAATCGCAGTTCTGCCTCTCCATCTATTCCAAATTGCCCGCTATGAACTTCCTGGAACTATTTGAAATCTACACGAATCACGTGACGATCGAGCGTTTCGACCTTATTTTTCCCATAAGAGTGGGTGCAGCCATTTGTACATTTTTTGTGTCTGGCTTCCGGTCTCATCCACTTCCAGCTTTTTTTAGCTGCACAAAAAGCTGCTTGATATTGCAAACTAGTGTGTCTTACTATATTATTTTAATGTATTATCTTAATTATGAACACACCGGTTTGTACTGCAAACTGTTTTACCGTTTACTGCACTTTGATATTCTTCTCGTTATTTTCCTATGGCGGATTATGAACCGGACGTCTAACACATTACCAGAAAACGGCTTACTTCCGCATTGAGCGCTTTGACCAATGAGAAACCTTTCAGCACGCCTATTGCTCCAGCCTGCTGTTATCCCTACTTGATTGACTCCGTTACACTAGCTTGTCAGCAGTGAAAAAGCTCTGACGCTCTGGTATGAAGACATGATTACTTTCTCTAGGATTAATCCTGAATATGTGTTTATTGTCAGTAGGTTAGACATACTTCCTGATCAGCTGACTCGACGCAACAGGACAACCATTTGAAATCGAAAGTAAAGAACACAAGTGAAAGTAAGATTGATCCGCGGACGTTTCACGAACATGAGCTTTCGTCAGAGAAACATCGCTATTTGTGGTAATTTATAGCTAAAGGACATAATTGTTTTGATTTAATTTATCATTTGAAGATGCACCGAACGAGCTGTGTTTTGATGTCAGTACTGCTGATGATCGCTGATGGTACGTAGAATATTATTATATTATCAGTCTCTCTCTCTCTTTCTCTCTCTCCAACAAACTATTTTTAATGCTCAATTCTTTCTTTATTTTCTATTATCTATTTGTCTGTCTTTATGTTGCCTTCAATACCCCCCGTCGTCGTGCTGCTTTATAAGACTGTACGATTTCACGTCAAAATGGCCACTTAAAGTCTCTGACTAAATGGCTGATTGGAAACATTGCAAAATATCAGTGAACATATTCGGATCATAACAGGACCTCTAGACAAGTTAGGAAAATTTGTAACTTATAATGAAATAGATGTAATGAAATGGAAAAAAAAAAAAAATAAATTAAAAAATAAAGATAAATGTAAAGTAAGTATTCTTCCGTATATTTAAGTGTACGGTACAAAAGTTTTGATTGGCACAGATCAGATCTCCCCACAACACTATTTTAATTTAGATAGAAACTTAAGTGCTTCATCTTCTAAAAATGATGCACAGTTTCAAATTACTTCATTTAGTTTTTTCGTAGTGATGTTTTTCCAGCTTAATCAGAACTGGTCTGGATAACTTAAGTTCAACAGAACTATAAAAAAGCAGAACTAGTTTCAGCATGTCTTCAAATAAAATTTTAATCAAGTATGTTGATCTGCACTACATGAAGTTGAATGTCCAGAGAGAGCAGAGCTGGAAGACAAAGAAGCAGCTCAAGACTGTTTAGATTTGATTAACATTGCTTTGGTAACATTCATATCAGATATTGTCATGTTGAGGTGTGTCAGTCTGTGTCCTACTTGGATATTATTTTATCAGCTCATATTTCCTGGTTACCTGATTTGACCTAGTGTTTACAACCTGTTTTTTTCTATAACAATGAAAGTGAAAGAATTTCTGTCAATGTTTAATAAGCACTGTTTGCTTGTGAAGTGCAAAAGCAAAAAACATAACTTAATTTGACACATAATCATAGGGACTTGAATTTTTGAACACAAACCCATGGAACATTTGATTTAAAACCATTCAGGACTGAATTGAATTGTGTCAAAGCTCTTAAAAATTATTGTCAGAATTCCTGTTATAATCAATGAAGCTGTCCATACATTGTATGATAAATTAATCTCTTGCTTACGTAATTCACACATTTGCACTTTGTTGCTTATGATGAGAAAATTTGTGAGTTTCATTAAAAAATTAATTTAGCACATGCGTGCCCTGAACAAATCTCTGGGGTTTCAGGGATGACTAATCTGAATGCCTCTGACTGGCCATTGTGTTTATAAACTCAACAGAATCGTGTGTGATTGGTTATAATGCTTAACACTAAAAATGTGAGAAATATGTGACATGAGCAGGGCTAAATTTATTACAGCAATCAAACAGTTTTCATTTAATTTTCATTTTCATTTGTTTCATGTTTCAAGTATTATAGTTTATTTGAAAAACCAAGGGACAGTAAATTGGCTTTTTGGCTTTATGTACATTTTACATCTAAAAGAACAATGTTTTTAGGTAGTGGACACCAAAATCATGAGGCTGTCAGTGACCCTGTGTGAGTAAACAGCCTAAATATCTAGAAACCAAAAACAACATTTGGGGTTGCGTGCTAACAATATCCCTGAATGCACCTACTGTACATAAATACTTGTTCATGTCAGTTATAATTCTCTGTGTTAGTATGCATCCATGTATGCTTGGAGCAGTGGTTCTCAACCCGCGGCCCGTCACAAATCCAAATGCGGCCCGCCGAACACATTACAAAATAAATTAGTTTTTCAATTCATTTTTGTTTTTACATTATTTAAAAAATAAATATAAACTATAATGTTTTTATATGAAATAATTTTGGCCTAATTACACATTTAACGAACATATAAGTGCGCGCTTTGGTAGAATTCAGTTCAAATAGTCATCATCAGCAGCTATTAGTTCGGTAAAATTAAGTATCAGAATGAATTTGTTATTAAGGGAGAAAAACGAGATGTGGAAAATACCAACAAAGGAATACATACAAACAAGAAAAGTCGCAGTATCAACAGTGAAGGTAGGAGAGCGCTGACTTCAACTTTCGGTTTGCCCTGCCACGCACTTAAAAGATGAACTGATAGATGTTCAGGCAAAAGGAAACACCCATACGACGCAGCAATCATCCTCAGATGAAATTTGAAAGTGTTTTCCATATTTGGATCAGCATAGACTACATTTGTGAATGCACATTTTCTGCAATGAGACAGCATTTTACAATCGCAACTTCATTGTGCTGTTATTCCTTTCGAGGCGAATTTCACAAAATTGGTCAGCTCCCGACAGTATCAGGTGTCTAATTAATAGTGAGTAGAATTATTTATTTACAGTGGTGTAGTGCAGGCATATAGCCTACCCATGTATTTAGCAGTCGGCTTTGCGTATACCCAATTTTAAATCCCTCTGATGCACTGTAAAAAAATAAAGCGTAAATTTTACGGTAAAAAACCGGCAGCTGTGGTTGCCAGAACTTTACCGTCAAAAATACGGTAGCAACGTTATTGGTTTTACAGGATTTTTTTTACAGTTTATCACTGTCTAATTAACATATTTATGTTGCTATAAAAACAGTTTATACCCGTCAAATTCCAGGGTTTACATTGTAATATTTACGGTTCACGACCATCTTTTTTTATAGTTCAGAACTGTCTAATTTAAAGGTTTATGTTGTAATAATTACAGTTTATTACCATCTTTTTTACAGCTCTAATTTATAGGTTTTTAATAAAGACTGGCAGGCATCTGATTTCAATCAGTCTTGAAATCAGACAAGAATAAGTCAGTCAAGACTATGCATTTAAAATTTAGATTCAGAATTTATATGATTCAGAATATGTCCGCTATCTAACTGCCACTTTAAACTGAGCTTGAGAAGATAGGTAAAGTTTAAGTCGAACTTTTACAATAATAACTACTAAAGCAGAAAAAGGAACAACACAAGTTGCAGGGCACCTTTGCAGGCCATTTACAATGTCTCTCGCCACTCGTAATCAAAAAGGTCAGAGATTAAGGTGAAGACTCTTGGGTTCACTGGGAGTCGTTTTTTGTTCTTCTTTTCCACTACTATCGTGCCCTTTTCAGGAGTGATGATGAAAAAACACCTTAAAAAGAAAAACCAACATTGAAAACCTCTGTAAATGAAGCCACATACTAGGGCTGGGCGATATGGGCAAAAATTCATATCTCGGTATTTTTAGGAGGAATGACGGTATACAATATATATCCGGTATTTTTCCATAAATGGTTACTTGAGAGTCAAAGCCTTTATTAAACCTTTATTAAACAGTTTTTGAGCAAAATATAATTCAAACACAGGGGTTTCCCTCCCTGTTTACAAATAAACAGCTGCACAAAATCTTTGATAAATAAAATACAGTACAGGTTGTTTCTCCTGCTTAACACTATAAGCTGCACAACATTTCAAATTATAAAAAAAATCTTTGATAAATAAATACAGTACAGGGGCCGGTTGCACCAACTGGGCGTACGCCCGGTTGTAAGACTAAGCTGGACGTAAAATGCGCTTTAAGTCGTGCGTAGAATTTATACCCGTTGCACCATCTCGGCGTAGTGCTACATCTGAGACTAAATTTTACGCCTAGTCAAAGGTAGGCGTAAAGTGAAAAGTCACGATTTGCTCGGACATGATCCATTTTTAATTACCTATTGCAGATCCCAGCTGTAACGTTTATGGTCTTTTCGGGTAGGATAATGTGGCCTATAAACAATTATTCTAAGGAGGGGTCAAGCAACACATGCAAGCAACGCGCAAACTTTGCGCAAGTTATAAAAGTGAAAGTAAAAAAACTACGGCTAACACTATATTAACCACACAAATTCTCTCAGAGACAACGAGAGACGAATCTACTTTACCATGCTGATAACGGTATATAACTGTCTTAAAGTATCCCCTTAATATTTCTATTCGACATCTTGCTGGGACAGTATAAATGCTTGGAAATACTTAACGTCTTTAATTCCTCTCATCATTTGCAGCATTCCTGCCATCCAATAATCGCAATAAGTTTTGTGCTTACTTTTTAATCAGAAATAAAGTATCAGCTTTCAAATTCTGTCAATTCTATTACAAACTCTACAATTTATAAATGTGGTTTTTCAGCCACAGAAAGATGTCAAGAGGCTAAAATGCACAATTGTCACGTAAATTCACATTTACCTCAGGAAAGATTTGTTGTACATAAACTCGATAGCAAGAAAAAAAGATATAGAAAGAAGCATCGTATTACATTCATTATATTTTACTTAACCTTTTGCCTTTATTTTTAGTGTTAGTCTGAAAAATTATGTCATGGGAATGTGCAGGGAGACCTCAGATACAAAAACGCGGACATTAGAATATATTAAGTTAATAAAATTATTTCGCGGTGGCTTCACTCATTATGATGTCTTGAGCAATTCAGTTTTATATTAGTAGTTGTAGCCATTGCAGCGTGGGTGTCGTCTCATACAGCGTGGGTGTCGTCTCATGTCGTCTCATATATGCAGAACGCGCACACGCATGTGTGGCCTCAAACCATATCGATATGAAAGATATTGGATAATCCCGCATCGCGTTGGGGAATCATATCGATATATCCCCAGAACTTGATATACCACCCAGCCCTACCACATACACAGTCTCACAAAAGTGAGTACACCCCTCACATTTCAGCAATCATTTTAGTATATCTTCTTAAGGGACAATACTATAGAAATGAAATATGGATATATTTTTAGAGCAGTCAATGTGCTGTTTGTATAGCAGAATAGATTTCCTGCCCTCTGAAAATAACTTAACATACAGCCATTATTGTCAAAATAGCTGGCAACAAAAGTAAGTACACCTTATGTTATACCAGATGTATGTTGTTTAACCATGCAAAGCCACATGTCCTATTCATCATGTTCATGTTTTTGCCTGCTTGACAGGACCATACAGATTTGTCTATCTTGTATTAGAGCAGTTAAAATTTGGTGATTTGAGTACAATTATCTCATACCGACCACTGGATGTTGAACATGGCACCTTATAGCAAAGAACTCTCTGATGATTTGAGAATTACAATTGTTGCTCTCCACAAAGATAGCCTAGGCTATAAGAAGATTACCGAGTTACAGTACAGTGGCCAGGGTCATACAGAGGCTTTGCAAGGTGGGTTACACTCGGAATAAGCCTCACAAGGGTTGATCAAAGTTGCTGAGTCCTCATCCTTTGAGTCAGGTGCAGAACCTGGCTTTAAAAACCAGACGCATGAGTGCTGCCAGCATTGCTTTAGAGGTTGCAGAAGTAGAAGGTCAGCTTGTCAGTGCACAGACCATATGCTGCACACTGCAACAAGTCACCTGACTCAAAGGATGATGAGCTTCTTTGATCAACCCTTGTGAGGCTTGTTCCAAGTGTAACCTGCCTTGGAAAACGCTCTCTATGACCCTAACCACTGTACTGTAAATCGGTGTCAGAGTGTTACCGATCTCATAGCCTAGGCCATCTTTGTGGAGAGCAACAATTGTAATTCTCAAATCCTCAGAGAGTTCTTTGCTATAAGGTGCCTTGTTGAACATCCAGTGGTCAGTATGAGAGAATCATCAGAATTAGAATCAGAATCAGAATGAGCTTTATTGCCATGTATGTTTACACATACTAGGAATTTGTTGTAGTGACAGAAGCTCCACAGTGCAATAGAATGACAGTGACAGGACCAGACACGAAAAAAAAGACATAATAAAAGAACAATATACAAATTTACAAGACATACAATGTGCAAAAATAGCAGTAACATTTTTTACAATATACAAAATACAAAATAAACAATTTACTATGTACGTAAGGTGCAATTAGAAGTGTAAATAAGTATGTGTGTTAAATAAATAACTGGATAAGTGAATGTGTAATAGTGTTGTGTGTTCCATGTTTATTGTGAAGTGTTCATGAGATGGATTGCTTGAGGGAAGAAACTGTTCCTGTGCCTGGCTGTTCTGGTGCTCAGTGCTCTGTAGCGTCGACCGGACGGCAACAGTTCAAAGAGGGAATGTGCTGGATGTGAGGGGTCCAGAGTGATTTTGACAGCCTTTTTGCTCACTCTGGATAAGTACAGTTCTTGGAGAGTAGGAAGGGTTGTACCAATAATTCGCTCAGCAGTTTCTGTAGAGCCAGGCTTACGTTCGCTTGCGGTGGAATGTAGACGCTTATGAGAATGAATGAGCAAAACTCTCGCGGCGAATAGAACGGCTTACAGTTAATGAAGAGCGCTTCTAGATCGGGACAGCACATCTTCTTTAACACCGTTACATCTGTACACCACCTTTCATTGATGTAAAAGCACGTCCCGCCGCCACGCGATTTCCCCGTTGATTCTGCGTCGCGATCCGCTCTAAACAGCTGATAACCCGGCAGGTGAAGCGCGCCGTCCGGTATCGCGTCGTTCAGCCAGGTTTCCGTGAAACACAGAGCAGCAGAGTGCGAGAAATCCTTATTTAACCGGGAGAGCAGGAGGAGTTTGTCCGTTTTGTTGGGTAGAGAGCGTAGATTCGCCAGATGTATGCTGGGCAGTGCCGTTCGGAATCCGCGTTGTTGAAGCTTCACGAGCGCGCCGGCTCGCTTCCCCCGTCTGCGCGTCCTGAAGCGTTTGATCAGTGCCGCCGCACCGCCAACTACAACCTTCAGCAAAACGTCCGAACAATTGAAATCCGGTAGGAGGTTTTGTGGTGTGTACTGCCGAAGGTTCAGCAGTTTGTCCCGGGTAAAACTGATCGTGTTTGCGAAACAAAAAACAGGAAAAACTAACAAAAACACTAAAACAACTGGGGAGCTCAGCACAGAGGCTGCCATACGTGGCGCCATCTTGTTCAAACATCATACTAAAAGCACCAAATTTTAACTGCTCTAATACAAGATACACAAATTTGTATGGTCCTGTCAAGCAGACAAAAACATGAACATGATAAATAGGACATGTGGCTTTGCATGGTTAAACAACATACGCCTGGTATAACATAATGTGTACTCACTTTTGTTGCCGGCTATTTTGATATTAATAGATGTATGTTAAGTTATTTTCAGTGAACAGGACATATATACTGCAATATATCAGTGAACAGGACATAAATACTGCAAACACCACACTGACTACTCTAAAATATACCCATATTTTATTTTTATAGTATTGTCCCTTAAGAAGATATACTAAAATAACTGCTGAAATGTGGGGGGCGTACTCACTTTTGTGAGATACTGTAAAGTGAACCTCCCCTCCTAGGTGTCTCTACATACCTTTGCAAAAATTCAAGCACTGACGCCAGTTCAGTAGGGTAGTGAATGTTGAAACAGTAATAACTGCCGAACATTAGGCTAACAGCAGCGATGAATGTAGTGATGTCATCATTCACAATCTTGCGGTCCACACTGAGCATGAATCGATCAGCAGCATATCAGGAGGGTCCTGTGGATACATTTCAATGCAATGAAGTTATGTACATGTAGCAATACTTAGTTGGACCAGGAATAGTCTGTTGCCCTATTGTTATTCAAAACCAGGTGTTCATTTAGAATGACAAGATAGTAAGTAAATTACAGACAAACTTGTTTTTACAGTTGAACAGTTACTTTAACGGACATAATAATATTTTGCCTCACTGTTAAAATAAAATGTATTAAACAGAACAAATAACCAAAAATAATAACGAATAACAAAATTGCTACTTTTAGTAACAAAAGTAATAAATATGTCTGACCATTACAGGGATAGTTCACCCAAAAATGAAAATTCTGTCATCCTTTCTCGCCCTCAGATTGTTCCAAACGTGTATACATTTCTTTGTTCTGCTAAACACAAAGGAAGATAATTCAAAAAATTCAAAAGTCAGTAACCAAACAGGCAGTAAATGGGAATGAGATCTGCTTGGTTACTGACATTCTTCCAAATATCTTCCTTTGTGTTTAGCAGAACAAAGAAATGTATACACGTTTGGAACAATCTGAGAGTGAGTACATGACAGAATTTTCATTTTAATATTAAACTATCCCCTTTTTGTAATGGAAACAAATACATGGACTTACTGGTCTCCTTTAGAACAGAAATAAATTTCCTGGCTTGAACGGGCCTCAGTACAGCTGACAGATCTGATTCCTGAAGAAATCTGAAATCTACTGGGGCCTCCACTCCAAGTGACTTTAAGGTGTCCTCAAGAGATTTTTTAGTTGCGATTGGGAGTTCTGGTAATACAGCATCAATGGCATTGCTGATGTTTTAAGTGTTTAGCTCTGAATCACCCATTTCTGAAAAACAACCAAAATAATAATTGTCTGTGTTTCCTGGACATGTGGGCTGTAAACGACGACCTTACAGTGAACGTATGGTCGCATCCTGTCACCGGACATGTCACAACACGCCCTTTGGCTATATGTTCCTTTAAGTGAGCTGTTAGTGATTTGACATAGCGACATTGGCGCTGGCACATAGACATATTACACGTAAACACCGTAAGGTCATTTGTAGTATCAACATATGAATCTGTGTTATGTTTACGGTAAAAATGAGCCTTAAATGCCCCATATGAACGAAACGTATCGCGGCAATCTGTAGCGCCACACTTGAACACGCATCGTGGTTCATTAAGGTGAAGTTTGACATGTAAAACATGTTCCCTAAGGGTTTGCACTGATGTTACACAGAAATAACAGCTAAACATTGTAACTGCGTGAACAAACACGCACTCTATTGCTGTTTTAAACACCTAAATGCTGTTTCACATCCCGCTTGCAAATCTGACTAAGTTTTACAAGTTTTACACCAAGATATGTTTATGCGCCGTCACCAGGGTACATGCTACACGTGTTTAAAACCACACACTGCTTAAAACGATTTAATTTAACTTACCAATTTGCCCAGACACATTTATTTTACTTTATATTCCCAATAGTTTGTAGTTCTGCTCCGTCAATGCAAGAATCGTACAAGTATACCTGGCTGCAGCCTGCAGAACGCGGCGGGGCTACACACATCGCCCCGCCCACAAACGCTTTCATTGGCTAATGACATGTAATGACGTAGTCAACTCCATAAACAGGAAATGCGGTAACGAGCATGGTTCAAGCTACGATTCATTCCTGATATTAAATATCTGTTACATATAAAATATTAAACAATATATTATAAATTTGTTAATTATCTACATGTGATATTAATAAATGGTTCAGTTGGCTAATGACATGTAATGATGTAGACACCTCTGTAAACAGGAAATGTGGTTAAGAGCACAGCTGAAGCTATAAATATATATATATATATACACAATATCATTCGTGATATTAACTTACATACAAAAATAAACAATATATTATGAATTCGTTAATTATCTACATTTAATATTAATCTATACCAAACATAATACATTATGTTTTCATTCATTATTTTGGGCAAAATTTCATTATTATTTCTACGCAAGCATCCACTTCCTGCTTTCAACCTGTCATATCTTTGTGCATTAAGAACTGTATATCGCAACGATTAATGTTTATTTGCAAATTTAAATTATTTATGGGTTTTTATTTTTATTTACGCATTTACTTGTATTTAATGTATTTTTTTTGTCACCAACTCAACAATTAAAGTTTCTTTGAAAATGTTGTCTTGAATTATGAATTATGAATTGATAAAGTGCCATTTTTATAAGAACTACATGACAGCTATTGCTTTGTTCTGATAACAAAACCTTTCACAATAAATTATGTGTACATGTAGAGATAAAATATAGAGATTACCTCATGTTAAAGAAAGTTGGAAGTCCAAAAGCAGTGTTCCCTCCTGGATAAAAAAAACAAGACCAACACACACAAACCTTTTGGGTTAACATTGATTCTCCCTTCTGCTACGTTCCACAGGCATTCTAGCACTGGCACAGTTGGAAACCACTGCACTAGCGAATGACTTTACACGAGGGCAGTCTTATTTTAACTACTTCACATCTCCTTATACAATCGCTCATTAGTGACATAATGAACGCAATGTTGTAATCAAACATTACAACTAATCAAATAAGACAAAACTCGTAGCTCAACTACTCACCAACGCAGCGACAAACGAGTGGAAATAAAATCCTGCTGAGGGCGTTGGCGTCATTAACCAATGATATAATTTGTGGGCGGGGCGACACATGTAGCCCTGCCCCACATGCAGCTCCACCCCGTTCTGCAGGCTGCAGCCAGGACCTTCTGGAATCGTTCGCCACTTGTGTACTGCCGACGTGCTGAAACGTAAACGCTCCGCGCCAATGAGAACTCAGCCAATCAAATTCTTTGCCCAAGGCGCAATGTTTATCATGATTGGATGATGCTTAACGGTTATCTTTCAAATGCTTAAAACTAATTCCTGAGAGCAGAGACAAAACAGAGCATTGAATTTCAGATATTTCGTTTCACACACCCTAAAAAAGTAAAACCACTGTTAATTACAGCAAAACAATATTTCAATTCTCCAAATCAAATATAGACCATTTCGCTAGATGTGAACATACTGGTCCCGATACACTTCCTGTTTCTTTTTTTTTTTTTTTTTTACTTTACACAAAGAAATACACTGGACACAGGCAAGACACAGCTATCAAAACACAGAAAATACATTACTTAACAAATTTCCACAGGACAAAGAACTTCAGGAAACATGGGTTGTTAAAATTAGAAGGGACACATGACCTAATTTTGACATAAGAATAGTGCATAAAGTTACATAAAATCTTTTCTGGTTATTAGCATGTTGACTAATGGCTGATTTGTACTCTAAGCATGTTTACTGTTCTTTAAAACACTACTATAGTCCTACAATACAATATTTTACGAGAACAACGTCTCGGTTACAACTGTAACCCTAGTTCCCTGAAGGAGGGAACGGAGATGTTACGTCAATACTGACGTATTTGGGGTCTCCCCTGGGAGCCCAATCACCTCCGATCTCTAGAAGAAAAGGCCTATGAAAATTGGCGAGTGGAATTTGCATGCCGCGCCACTCCCCCGTACATACGGGTATACAAGATGGCGGCGCGCAACCACTCACTCAGGTTTCTGCTGAGGAGCCAAACACCGGCATCTCCAGCGTAGTTCAGGATTGTGGCAAGAGGGACGTAACGTCTCCGTTCTCTCCTTCAGGGAATGAGGGTTATAGTTGTAACCGAGACGTTCCCCTTCAGTCGTTCTCTACGACGTTACATCAATACTGACGTATTTGGGGTCCCTATGGAAAACGCCACAAGCCTGAACCACGTTACGTCATTGAGGACAAATGCCAACAGGCAAGCGTGTCGGGACAAATGTACTCAATGCGTAACCTGCCCAATGCCCTGGGAGCCAGCAGAAGGGGCCCCACAGGGATGCCATAGGATGAAGCATACCGTTGGGGGGCGGAGACAGTGACAATGTACTGTGAAGTAAAAGATATAGAATCCCTTGAGGGAAAGAGGAACACGATGATAAATCGTGGAGATAATAGAAATTCAAGCCACATCTGGAGGGGGCGAAGGAAACCCACTACCAGCACAGTAACGAACTACTCCGCCTAGTTCGAACTGGCGGGCACGGAGGACCCAGGGTTCACCACAGGGAACCGCAGGGAAAAGCGCACTGATCCGAATGGAATGGCGCAGCAAGCCGACACCGAGCCGTCCTCCCGAATACCTGAGTTCTACCTTAAAACTCGGGAGGAAACTGGCTCTACGCGGAGGTTGTAAAATCTCGCGAAGGTGTTAGGTGTCACCCAGCCCGCAGCTCTGCAGATGTCCGCTAAAGAGGCGCCGTGCGCTAAGGCCCAGGAGGAGGCAACACTCCGGGTGGAGTGGGCTCGAACTCCCAGGGGGCACGGCTCACCCTAGCACTGGTACGCCAGGGTGATGGCATGAACCACCCAATGAGCCAACCTCTGTTTGGAGACAGCATTCCCCTTCTGCTCCCCAAAGCAGACAAAGAGCTGCTCAGAGCGTCTGAAGCTCCGGGTGTGGTCCACGTAGATGCAAAGGGCCTGAACGGGACACAGCAACCCTAAGGCCGGGTCTGCCTCCTCCGGGGGCAAAGCCTGCAGGCTCACCACCTGATCTCGAAAAGGAGTGGTGGGAACCTTGGGCACATAACCAGGCCGGGGTCACAAGCGTGAGAATCAGCCGGCCCAAACTCAAGGCACGATTCGCTGACAGAGAAAGCGTGCAGGTCCCCCACCCTCTTGATGGAAGTGAGCTCGATCAGGAGCGAGGTCTTAAGCGACAGATATTTAAGCTCAACTGATACAAGCGGCTCAAAGGGATCTCTCCGAAGGCCTGTAAGAATAACATTAGCTTGTTAAGCTCCAAGAGTTTAGCTCCAACCAGCTCCACTTCACACCTGCTTGGAAGTTTCTAGTAATCCTGAAGATCTTGGATCTTGGGTTGGAGCTAAACTGTGCAGAGCTGTGGCCCTCCAGGAATTGAGTTTGAGACCAGTGTCTTAATGTGTTTGAATTAAGATCTGGGGCCACCTGCTGGCCGCTCTGCAGATTATAATTCTTTTTACCTTTTTTTTTTTTTTTTTTTTTTTTAATAGAGAGGCATTGCAAGACTCTTCCTCTGGGACTAACACGCTGGCTAACTGCAGTAAATATTGAACTTTTGTGAAAGCAGCCGTCTGCACCACTCTCTATTTCCACTTGCAATCATGATGCAACAGCTGGTACAAAGGGGCCAGCGCAGTTTATCGATCAGGAAAGAACTTCCCATAAGTTACCATGCCCAGGAATGACTTAAGTTCTGACACATTTCCTGGACTGGGGGCCTTCTTGATGGTCCTGACTTTTTTGTTTGGCTCAGGATAGAGACCCTAACATAGTTCCACTGTTTTAGCTGCAGCCCTGTCTCTGACATCCATTTGGGTGGTTGGTCATCACCAGCCTGTTGTACTTGAGCAGACTTTTGTGAGTGTTGATCCTGATGTAGAGCTTTGACTCCTCATCCAGCAACAGCTGCTGATAGGCGTCACTCATATCATAGTGAAATGTTTGCCTCCAACCAGCACTGAGAACAAGTCCTCCACCCCTTTTCCACTTTATGCTTCATTGCACATGGGATAGACCAGGGTTTAAAGAAATGTGTAGCACTGGGCTCCACGCAAAGCTTCACAGTGGTGCCCCTCAGGGAGCCCACTTTTTCTTTGAACACATTTCTTTAAACAAATTTGGACCCAGCAGGCTCAGGCAATGTTTAGTTTCACTGCACCCACTTCTGGGATAATCTCTCACACATACGTTCTCAGTTTGACTAAAGATTCACATAATGCCAGTGGTTTGTCATTAGTCCATAACTTCCCATGAGTATTCTCACTGATGATAGATGATGAAGCTCCTGTGTCTATTGCCATTTTAAGCCTTGCTCCATTAATGTGAATAGTCGCTTAAGGAGGATCTGAACATGATAATAGGAGCAGGTCTCCTCTGGTTCAGTCTCCACTATGTCTTTGAGTGAGGTTTCCCCCATCCTCCAGACGGAGAAAAATCAATGAAGGTTTAGGTCTGTGCTTGATTAAATCTTTGTAAGCCAACCCTCCTGGGTTTTCCTAATGAGCTTATAAGTCTTTGCTCTGTACACACTTAACAAGCGTTAAGCGTTTCTTATCATTGTTGGTGATCTCATTCGGGGCAAAGACATGCCCAAGATACTCATGTACTCCAACCAGTCACCATTTTCTTCCATGAATTCCCCGACAGTTCAGAACATTGCTATTTTGTCACTCATGCCAACCCATATGATTCGTTAGTGTGCTGTTTATCCTTGTCACCTAATATGTAATAAATGGAGACCAGGCAATGCTTAACAGAACTAAGAAATCTTTACTCTGTCAGTCTCTTTTTCATAGCAAAACAGAACAGCATGCAGCAATTTGTTCTCTTCACAACACACCTACACACTTTTAAAGTGGCAGGATAACATAAAGTAGAACCTTAATCAAGGGTACCATTATCATACCACCAAGTGTGACAACAAGCCCCACTCTGTGGTTTTGCTCTTACATGGCTGGTTTTGTTTTTCTGTGATTCTTAGAATCGACTGATTTTTATTTTTTATTGTTTTCCCTGTAATCCTCCCCACTTCTTCAGATGCTGTCATGCACACTTCTGATTGCACACCTTTTATTTATTTTTTTCATTTTTCATGATGTTTTTCCATTTAATCAGAACCAGTTTATCTGGATGAGCTGCAGTTTCAAATTTCATTGTCAGTCACAAGGAAGAAAGTAATACAGGTTTAATTGTACTGCCTTCATTGCACCAGATCACTTTCACTTTGACGATCCAGAAAAATGATCGCAACTTTAACTGAACATGGACCTGCTGTTCATTTTTCTGACTGTAATTCCAGTTTTATCGAATGGTATGTACATTGTTTTTCTCTCTTCAGTTAATTTAGTCCCGTTTAAATCTCTGCAATCTTACAGTATCAGTCAAAGTTTTGGACACATTTGACTGAATTTATGTTGCTCATAATCTTAATACTAATCCTTTTTGCTGTAGAGGCTTCTGCTTAAACACTTGAAGTTAGTTTGTGACTAAATACAGATTCTTTTGAATCAAAATATAATTATTTGTGCCTAATAGTGCAAAACATCATCATGTGTCCTCCTTCAACAGTGTCAAATCAATGGATGTGTTATAATTAGTACATATTAAGAGCACCTTTAGATGAATCTCTCCTGCTTTATTCGTCATGTTCATCATAATTTTGCTTGATGTCTTAAGCTTTCAGCAGTTGTGTGGGTTGATTCACTTAAAATGATGATGATGAGATTAATATATAGGGTGAATTCAGGTTGATTGGGACACTTTTTGTCATTGAAATGGCTTGGGAAAAGTGTCCCAATCAACCTGAATTCACCATATGTGTGTTTCTAATCGTAAGGCAGATTTTGGTGATTTCTGCTCCTTGCAGTTCTCATAGTCTGCAAATATGTGAAGCTGGTAATACTTTTGTTGTTGTTAACACAGTGTAGTCTTCCATATATTTAAATCTGTTATTTAAGTGAAATAAAAATCCCCACCTCATTTGCCCAGTACTTCCTTTAGAGATGTTTTGATTTTTTGATAGTGGTGTTTTTCCAACTTAATCAGAACCAGTTTGTCTTGTTGCAGTTCCACGGTAAAGTAAAACAGGTTTCAGCATGTCCGTATGCACATGAACATGAATCTGCTTATGTTTAGATTTGTGGTTGTAATTCTAATAATATCTAATGGTTTGTAATGTATTTATCTTTTTCTCTTTAATTTAGTGCTGGGGAAAAGGGCACAGAATTGAAATGAAAAGGCACAAATATGTATTTCTTTTTGCAACTTAAATTTGAAATAAGAATATTTCTGTGGATGAGCTGAAGCAAATAGTAAAAAAAAAAAAAAAAAGCAGTGTTTAAATGCTTCCTATGATGCACCTCTTGAAGGTCCATAGATAGCAGAGCTGGAATCTAGACCACATATAAATAAATAAATAAAATAAATAAAAAAAAACTCAAAGATGTTTAGATTTGATTAACTTTGGTTTGGTAGCATTCATGTCAGCTATTGTCATGTTGAGGTGTGTCAGACTGTGTTGTACTTTGACATTTTTTATCAGGTCATATTTCCTGGTTACCTGATTTGACCTAGCGTTTACAACCTGTTTTTCTTCTTCTTTTTTTTTTTTTTTTTTCCTATAACAATTAAAGTGAAAGAATTTCTGTCAATGATTCATAAACGCTGTTTGCTTGTGAAGTGCAAAAGCAAAAAAAAAAAAAACCTAACAAAAAAAAAAAAAAACCAACCAAACAAAAAACAACAAAAACAACTTAATTCAACACAGATAATCAAAGGGATTTGTAAGGCTGAGGTAGATGTAGTCTCATCTGCTGAGGAGGTTAAGAACAAATGAATGTGCATACATACATGCTGTGAATCTTGTGTGTATAAATATGAATATTCCACACAATTATTAGTGAATGAGACCCATTTGAGATTAATAGGTGACCGAGGAGTAATCAAGACCAGCGGCAGATGGCCAATAAAGTATGCAGGCACCGCATTCCCTGAGCCACACACACAAAATATATATATATATATTTATTATTATTATTATTATTATAAATTATATACTGTATATTGATATTTGAATGATATATATATATATATATATATGATTGAGAATCATCTGCCTGTCTGCATGTCTCCAGTTAAGTTCTGGGTCAAGTGTTTGTCTCTGCAGGTCAGGTAATGGGCCAGACAGTTTTTTTACAATTGGTTGATAAAGCTGTCTGTTCCACATAAAGGTGGGCCGTAAGCTTACATGCTATTGGCCTACAGATTAAAAGCAAATCCAGTGTAGACAATATCAGTGTACCTTGTAGTCATGATCCTATAAGACCAATTCCCTTCTTTCACTGAAAACATGGCGATATTGATATTAAACATATTAAATTTGAAAGTATTACTGGTTTACTGATGGTTTACTGATATGCTGAAAGTATTATGGGGTTAATAATCAAAATAATCAAATCCAAGAGTTAAAGACAACACAAATACATAGATATTTCTTTGATAATATGTTATAATCTTTCAACTTTATATACTCTGAATGAGACCAGTAAATCAGGTTCACATGATGATTATGTCAACATCAATACATAACCATCAACAGCTGATCATAGTTTCTCCTGGCGTTTCTTGCCATAACAAAAGTGACTTATAAATATAATGTTGCAGCAGACAGAGAAAAGCTGACATTCAAAAGTCAAGGGTCAATGGCCCAACAAAAGCTAAACACAAACTTTTATTTTCAATTAATCATCAACATCTAATCCTCTGTTAATTCTCAATAAAAACTATAATGTAAATGCATTCGCTCTGCACTTCCAGTGAATCATGTAGCTTTGCCACACTTTGCCATTTTGATAACTGGACAGCTAAATAAAATATGTGGCGTGCCAAAGAAGTAGACTATGGGGTAATGGATGCAGAATTCCCCTTGCCCTGTATCTGATCTCTTACTGGCTGTAAGTCATCGCCAATGTAATTTCCAGTCAAAACACATTTCAAACTGCAGGACTCTGAGTCTCAGACAGGTCCAGAATCTCTCAGGTTGTGTCTTTGATAACACACACTACGTAATTGTCACTTGCATGAATGAGCACCGATTTGCCTCCAATTTCAGGCATTTGTGGGCAATTTCCACAAGACTGTTAGTGAGAGAAAATCAGGGTTAAAATTATGCAGTGTGCACAAGTTATTTGGTATAAGGAACATTACTCACTCTCTCTCTCTCTCTCTCTCTCTCTCACACACACAAATCAGTTGTGAGGCCAAACATTTTAAAGTGAGTGGACCTCAATGCTTACTCTAAAGTACATCCTTTATTAATATAGGAGATAACACAGGGATGCAAGTTTTGACAGTCATTGTTTTTTTTTTGTTTTTTTTTTTACTACAAATCAAGCTGTATTTCACTTTTCTCTTTCCCTTTCTATGTGACAATATTGTTTTCAGGTTTGATTGTAAAAGGTCCCTCTGCTCCTCTGGTTTCTCCTCTGGGATCTTCAGTGGTTTTGCCCTGTTCTGTTGATCAACTTTTATCAGTGGAGGATCTGGAGGTGGAATGGAGAAGAACAGACACAGACACTTTAGTTCATCTGTTTCAAGATGGTGAGAGTCAAACAGGGGTCCAGCAGGAGGATTACCAGGATAGAGCTCATTTCTTTATTGAAGAGATTCAACGTGGAAACTTCTCCCTCCGTCTGGACAATCTGAGAGCTGAAGATGAGGGACAATACACATGTACAGTTCACATTCAGGAAGAGACTAGAGAAAATGTGGTTGAAATTAAAGTTGATGATGTTGGTGAGTATTGAACACATGAGATCCTTCATTTCACTATGATTTTACTGAAATGAATTACTGAATGTTTGTTCTTTCAGAGCGGTTGAGAGTATCAGGATCGAGTCGCTCCATATCTGCGTCTGTGGGTGAAGACGTCACTCTGAACTGCTCTGTTGACTCTCACATCACACTTGAAGACTTGGAAGTTTCGTGGAAGAAAACAGATGAAGATAAAGATATTGTGGTTCTGCTTTACCAAAACAATGAGGCTTTTTCAGATTCATCAGATGAGCGATACAGAGACAGAGTTGAGTTCTTCACTGATGAAATCCCCAAAGGAAACTTCTCTCTCAGACTGAAGAGTGTCAGAACTGAGGATAAAGGAGTTTACATGTGTGAGGTGTTTGCTGGAGGACTTTCAGCCAATACAACTGTAGAACTGGAGAGACTGGGTGAGTCATAAAAAAATGACACATTTTTAAGTGTAATTTAGGGATTCATTTATGGCCATAAAGTTTATTAAGGTTACAGTTTTTTTTAACAGAAAAGTAATTTATTGCAATGAATACAACTGCCATTTTTTAATAGACAGTAATTAAGCAACATTAAATTCACTGTTGAATGACAGTTTCTCTGAGATTAACTGACTTCACCAGCAGCAGAACAGAGCTATTAGCAGCACACACAGTTTAGGACAGTGATCTTCATGAGAGACCCAATGAGCACATATTAGCTTTAGCTTGAGTTGCCCACAATTTTGGCCCATCAAATAGCATTAAAAACATGAGTTATATTGTTTTTATATTTGTATTTAAATAGTTTAGTTTTTATTATATGCCTTTTAAATTATATTATATAAGCTCATGATTTTAATATAATAATATTATATAATAGTCAGTATTGTGTTGTGTCTTGGCCTCTAGAGGTCCTCACTGTGTTTTCACGTTTATCTCTCACTTAATGTTTTTAAACGTATAGCAGATTACTATCTTATGCGGTTTTGTATTATCTTAGGTTCTGAACTTTAGTTTAACTCTGGCCTGTAGGTACATGGAGTTTTGGTGGTGTTTGTGTCTGAGTGAAAAAAAAAAAAAGAATTCATGTAATTTGAAAGATAGTTATTATATGTGTTTTGTGCCAAAGCAACGATAAATGATCCACTGTTTAGCCCACATAGTCTGCTGTTTTGATCACTGTGTGACTTTTGAAACAGTGACCCAAGTATTAAGAAATTAGCCCTAGTGATATAAAAAAAAAAAAAAAAACTCTGTGAAACTGTAAAAGATTATCACTTGGATAAGTGTTCAGCTAAAATGCATTAGCTGTGGTTGATTTTATTGTTTTGATAATATTTATTTTTTTTAAGCTTTGTAATTCATTTTAGTATATTTCTGTATAAATGTGGAAATCACTCTATTATTCAATTCATTTTAGTGGTAAGTGAGAAAATAATTAATGCATGTAATAATGTGTTAAATTCAGATCACACTTGTAGTTTTCCTGTGACTGCTTTGTGAATATATATATATATATATATATATATATATATATATATATATATATATATATATATATACATATATACATATATACATATACTGACCAAAACTATAAACGCAACACTTTTGTTTTTGCCCCCATTTTTCATGAGCTGAACTCAAAGATCTAAAACTTTTTCTATGTACACAAAAAGGCCTATTTCTCTCAAATATTGTTCACAAATCTGTCTAAATCTGTGTTAGTGAGCACTTCTCCTTTGCCAAGATAATCCATCCACCTCACAGGTGTGGCATATCAAGATGCTGATTAGACAGCATGAATATTGCACAGGTGTGCCTTAGACTGCCCACAATAAAAAGGACACTCTCTTCATTTCTCTACCATAAGTCATCTCCAAACGCGTTTCAGAGAGTTTGGCAGTACATCCAACCGGCCTCACAACCGCAGACCACGTGTGACCACACCAGCCCAGGACCTCCACATCCAGCATCTTCACCTCCAAGATCATCTGAGACCAGCCACCCAGACAGCTGCTGCAACAATCGGTTTGCATAACCAAAGAATTTCTGCACAAACTGTCAGAAACCGTCTCAGGGAAGCTCATCTGCATGCTCGTCGTCCTCATCAGGGTCTCGTCCTGACTGCAGTTCGTCGTCGTGACCGACTTGAGTGGGCAGATGCTCACATTCGATGGCGTCTGCCACTTTGGAGAGGTGTTCTCTTCACAGATGAATCCCGGTTTTCACTGTACAGGGCAGATGGCAGACGGCGTGTATGGCGTCGTGTGGGTGAGCGGTTTGCTGATGTCAACGTTGTGGATCGAGTGGCCCATGGTGGCGGTGGTGTTATGGTATGGTTAATGCTGTTAATGCTGGCAAATGTTGCAGCATGATAATGCACGGCCCCATGTTGCAAGGATCTGTACACAATTCCTGGAAGCTGAAAACATCCCAGTTCTTGCATGGCCAGCATACTCACTGGACATGTCACCCATTGAGCATGTTTGGGATGCTCTGGATCGACTTATACGACAGCGTGTTCCAGTTCCTGCCAATATCCAGCAACTTCGCCCAGCCATTGAAGAGGAGTGGACCAACATTCCACAGGCCACAATCAACAACCTCATCAACTCTATGAGAAGGAGATGCGTGAGGCAAATGGTGGTCACACCAGATACTGACTGATTTTCGGACATCCCCGGACCCCCCCGGTACATTTTACAGTAGCCTTTTATTGTGACCAGCCTAAGGCACACCTGTGTAATAATCATGCTGTCTAATCAGCATCTTGATATGCCACACCTGTGAGGTGGATGGATTATCTCGACAAAGGAGAAGTGCTCACTAACACAGATTTAGACAGATTTGTGAACAATATTTGAGAAAATGGTCTTTTGTGTACATAGAAAACGTCTTAGATCTTTGAGTTCAGCTCATAAAAAATGGGGCAAAAACAAAAGTGTTGCGTTTATAGTTTTGGTCAGTGTATAATTCAGGAAACAAAGAAATTGAAACCATTCTGGCTGTGGATTTATATTAAAGTGCCTTGAACAAACTCTGATTATCTTTTATGAATTTGATGTCATTAACCTAACAATCTTTACATCACCATAATATTCCAGTGAATATTTTTTTCTTAAAAAGTGTTTAAAAGGATAATCTTAAAATTACACAAGTAGCCCACCAGATGATTTTCTCCCTCAGTATAGCCCTGGACAAGGTCACAGATGATCAAAAAAGATTAAATATACCTTGAATGCAATGTAATGTGCAATGTGGCTTTTGATAAAAGCATCTGCCAAATGTATAAGTAAGGATAATCCACATTAAATGATTTTAATGCACAACATGGAGGAAAAAAAAAGTCTAATGCACAGATAGCCATGCATTATCCTGCTTATACCATAGTCATTTGCCAGCATTAACAACTTGAAGCTGTTAATGATGTTTTGACAGAAAGTGTAAAAATTATGCTGTTAACAGTTTCATATCTTTGTCTGATTTAAAACGGACAAAATGCTAGCGCTAACGAGCCGTAAAATCACATTTATTTGAATGAATTCATTATAATATTTATTTGAATTAATTCTAGTATTATCATAAGCTAAAACAACTATAGAAAAGCTATGAAATATCCTCTTTTATTTAGGTAAGTGTTGGGACAAATGGTTGCAATATATACTGTACAAGGAATTTTGCCCAATAATAGCATTGTCCAATAACTGTCTGTGTTTTTCAGGTTTCTCAGTTTTACACATAATGGTGTTGATTCTCTGTATTTCTGCATCTGGATCTGCTCTCCTGCTCTTCTGTCTGATCTACTGTAGATCTCCTACTAAAGGTACAAATAGAACAGGAAATATTCTGATTTATTGTGATTCAGTGGAAAATAAATTTGAACCTAATAATAATAATAACCATCATAAGGAATAATGAGTGTTTATTGAGCATGTAAAGCTGGTAAATCAAATCTCTGCTGCTGATTTTATATTTACAGTATAGGAAAAAGTCCTGAAATCAGAAGTGTGTTAATGTGATAAAAGATGAGTTTAATTAATTTCAGTTGTTATTATTAATAATATTAATAATATTTTGACGACACCAACACCAATGTTTTACACATTGCCATTGTTTACAAATGTCTTTCTGACAATAATCTGGTCACAAAAAAAGGCCCCATTTGCACCTGTATTTATTGTGATTAAAACAGTCTAGACAGAGATTTATAGTAGGATTATTTTGCGACAATGTTTACCTCGCATTTTAAATGAAATATCCTTTCCTTCTCAGGTTTTATTGTGAAAAATTTTAACTATGCTTTTCTGAGAGGTTCAGCAGTTTTGCCCTGTCATGTTCCTCCAAACTTACTAACTGAAGATCTGAAGGTGGAGTGGAGAAAAACAACAAAAAAGTCAGGGACTTTAGTTCATCTGTATGAAGATGGTCAGTGTCAAGCAGAGAAACAACACCAGGATTATAAAGAAAGAGCTCATTTCCTTACTGATCACATTAAACATGGAAACTTCTCCCTCCGTCTGGACAAACTGACAGCTGAAGATGAAGGACAATATACATGTACAGTTCACAAGATGGATTGTGTGTTTTCAGCCAAGACAAAACTGGCTCTGAGTAAGTAAACCGATAAAAAAAAAAATCAAGTCAAGTCACCTTTATCTACCGCCTTTAACAATACAGAATTGTGACAAGGCGGCTGTAGAGTATTAAATAGGAAATAGTACATCAACAATGCAAAGGGCAACAGTAAACACTCAATTTTCAGGTAAAGGTAGTTAATCAAATACAATAAAATAAAATACAATATTTTGTGAAGATAAAGTGTCCCCAACCAAGCAAGCCAGAGGCGACAGCGGCAAGGAACCAAAACTCCATCGGTGATAAATGGAGAAAAAAACCTGGGAGAAACCAGGCAAATCAAATCAAACTTTACTCTCAATAGTTAATAAACTATACAGTACCTATACAGCACAGGTTTGATTATTTAGAGTTTTAGTGATGCACCAGTATCAAACGTTTGAGGCACAATTTTACAGTGTTGTGTGTTTGTTACATTATTGAAAACTGAATCTTCAAAATGTGTGTGAACATTTATTAGCAATTAATTCCAAACAAGAAATATTATGTGAATTATGTGAAATGTGAATATATTTGTAATGCTGAATATGTAGCTTTGAATATATATTAGTGCAAACACTTTTTGACCATTCATACAGCAGAATTTACAGTATTTGAATGTATCGACTCTACTGTCAGAACTACTGTGTAGAACCACATGACCAATATCACATTGAGCACATATGTTGATAAAATATACTTTATAGGCTACAGTGTAAAAATGTTTTTATCAGGTGATCTAAAAATCTTATGGTAAAATCTAAATTAACTAAGTTTAAATCAAATATATTATTTTATATGATTATTTAATATGATTGAATAAACCTGACTACATTAGATTGATTATTTTTTTATGGGTTAATAAAATTATAGATCCTAAAGGTTACAATTGTATGTTATCACTTTTTGCACTATATGGTAATGTAAGTTTTTTTTTTTTTTTCTCTGATGTGATACTGGAACAGTTTTCATTGAGCACTTTTGAATGATCACCTGTTTTACAAGTGTTGGATTTTGAATTTTGTTCTAGATGTTTTTGTTATTATTATTATTATTATTATTATTATTTTGGCAGTTTTTTTTTTCCTCCATAATAAAACATGTTTCTATTCCTTCATAGAGTTCTATGTGACTAATAATTTAACTCCTTCGGGAGGTTCAGTGGATTTGCCCTGTCAGGTTGACAAAAGCTTGTTAGAGAACAATCTGAAGGTGGAGTGGAGAAGAGCAGACTCGGAGACTCTGGTTCATCTGTATGAAGATGGCAAGAGTCAAGCAGTCAAACAGCACAAGGATTATCACAAAAGAGCTCATTTCTTAAATAAGAAGGTTAAAGATGGAAACTTCTCCCTCCGTCTGAAAAAACTGAGAGCTGGAGATGAAGGGGTTTACACATGTAAAGTTTATAAGGACCAGGATTGTGTGCATACAGCCAACACAGAGCTCAAACTGGGTAAGTGTTAAACAAAAAAAAGTCAATAATTGTAATAAAATAAATAAATAAATAAAAATCTATATAGCAGATAATGTAAAAAAAAAAATAAAAAAATCCAGATTTTTAGAAAGAATTTATTGTGATTTTGACCTTTGAATCTGTTCATTTGTAATTTGTATATTACACCAGATATCTATGACAATTAGAGTTAATACTGATGTGTGTCAGCAGCCTGTTTAAATAATGATTAATTATACTGACACACTTTATCATTTAACAGAGTCTACATTTTAGGGATGTAATGATTACCGGTTTGACGATAAATCATGATAAAATTCCCCACGGTTAGTATTACCGTTTCATATTTTAATTATCATTAAAACCGTATTTGATTACCGCGATTTGAACAACTGATGATAAATAAATACAATACAGCATAGAGCACAGTTTCAAGTCTCATTTGCGCAAGGCACGCAGAGTAGTTTCATTTTGTGAGAAAAGACGGTAGATGTTTTAAAAGAGTGCTAATGGCATAGGCGCCAATCCCCACGGAAATAATCGAGCACCCACGGAAAAACACGAGATAGTCTCCGTTCACTTAAGCAAAAAGAAATGTATTGCAGCTTTTACGACTTTGTTCTCGTTTTCATAGTTCATTTGAAGCCGTTTTGGGCGTTATTTTAATGGTAAATGTCATTATTGTATGACAGGGTGCCAGCATTTCATGGCTTCCTCTCCCATATGATCAGATATTACGTATGTGCCCTCAAACATTGTCCTGTATACGCGCGAATAACTGCTTATTGTAAACAGGTATTTATTAAAGAATTTTATTTAGTGAAGCGCAACCCTCATAGAAAGAATGTGAGTATTATTTGGTAACTAATGTATTTGCAGTCCTTACGTTTCACTTTGCAATTGGGGGTTGGGCACCCACCGGCAGAAACATAAATCGGAAATTATAATGAATATTTAAATGAATTAATTATATGAATCAACCTCTAAGGTTGTGACTTTCTTCAGAAAAGATTCGATGTCATTTTGTTTTGTTTCGCTCCATGTAATATCTAAAGCAGTGTTCAATCGCAATGCTGTTCACGGAAACAGCTGTAATTCAGCTTTTCCATAAGCGCCATCTAGTGTCATACAGTGGATTTACAGAGACTTACATTTACATTCAGCTTGTGTGCAGTTTTTGTCGGGCCAGGAAAGGGACCGAATTTGCATGCCCTGCTGTAGCCAAAATTTTGACCGGTTAATGAAAAACAAGCTTAATTCAGACCAGTTATCTAGATTATTTATGGAACAGATAAGATACATATAATTATTAATGATTAGAATTATTAAATCAATTATCATTTTGTCTTAACCCTTTTCTTTATTTAAAGGCTGAAATGTGAGGTTTATCTTTTTTTATGAAACTTTTTCCGCAGCTTTATTTGAAAATTTACATTAGATATTTGAGCATGCTATTAGAGCAGTCATGTTGTCATTTAAATTAATGATTATGTAAGCAAAAATCATTTTATTGTTGTTTGTTAATTTTAAATATAAAACTTGAAGTGATTTATGTGTCAGTACTTTTTAACATGTCTTGTACATTTTAACAATACCGTGATAATACTGATAACCGTGATCATTTTGGTCACTGTAATCGTGATAAGAAATTTTCATACCGTTACATCCCTACTCAGAATAAGTTTATACAGTACTTGTGGAAAATGGGGGCAAAAACAAAAGTGTTGCGTTTATAATTTTGGTCAGTGTATAATTCAGGAAACAAATAAATTGAAACCATTCTGGCTGTGGATTTATATTAAAGTGCCTTGAACAAATTATCTTTTATGAATTTGATGTCATTAGCCTAACAATCTTTACATCACCATAATATTCCAGTGAATATTTTTTTCTTAAAAAGTGCTTGATGATGATTTTCTCAGACAGGCTGATTAAAAACACCTGTGTCTCTTTACTTCTGGAAGTTGTCGAAGGCTAGCCAATCAGATTTGCGAGACTCAAGAAAATTTTATCTAATTTTGTGTGCAATTTGCATGAGACAGTGTGAAAGGATGATGAGCAATCTTTGTGAGGATGAGACCTCAGCTCTCTCACTGCTGTAAATTTATAGCAGAAGAAATAAGTAATAAACACATGATGGGACTCCTTGTACTTTTTGTTTTAACATTTCAAATCAAATATTTTCATTTCAGTATTCACTGTGGAACATTCTCATCACACACCGGTTCATCTGGGATCTTCAATGGTTTTGCCCTGTTATAAAGATAAACCCTCTAGAATGGAGGGTTTGAAGGTGGAATGGAGAAAAAAAGACTTAAAGGATCTGGTTCATCTGTATGAAGATGGTGAGAGTCAAGCAGACAAACAGCAGCAGGAATATCAGGATAGAGCTCATTTCTTTACTGAGCACCTTAAAGATGGAAACTTCTCCCTCCGTCTGGACAAACTGAGATCTGAAGATGAGGGACAATACACATGTACAGTTCACAGTGGCCCTCTTTGGGGTCGCAGTCAGGTTTCAAACAATATAAATGTGGTGCTGAAACTACTAGGTAAGTCAACAGATTAGAAAAAATACCTCTTCTATCCTTAATCAGTAGTTTAGTTATTTATAATATTACATTTGTGTTTCTAACAGTATTTTGAGTTTGATTTATTACGTTATAAATGTAATTGTCAGAAAGAACAGAGATGTGTGTTTTAAATAAAACTGAATGACTGATATTGAGAGTTAAATTTTTTTTTTTTTTTTTTACATATTTCATTAAAATGTAATTCACTATTTAACTGAACAGGTGTTATTTTGTCTTTCCTCTGCAGATGCAGTCTTCCGTCTTCAGATGTTTCTTGTCTTCTGTCCAAATATTCTGATGTTTCTTGCGTTTGTCCTCTGGGGTGTTTCTGAAGGTCAGTGATTCACTACTGATTGGGCATCAATGCATTATAATGTATCATTCAAATATTTGTTTAGATGTTCAGTAATATTTTGTTGGTTTTGTTTCAGGGTCTCTGTTTGAGACGGTCTCTTGTTGTTCTCTTTATTTTCTGAGGCCTCTCATGTTGCTCTGGACGGCTCCGTATGTGAATGAGTTCACAGGTGATTCATTATTGGCAGTTTATTAGTGAAAATATACTTCATGAATTACAATACACAGATTGTTTTTACATGAACTAAATAATCTGTCAATACCTGGATATATTTTACATTAAAAAGCATTTAGTGTTTAATTAGTATTTGTGTTTCTTTGTGTTGGTGTTGTAAATGATATTGTGGATGTAATTATTTAATATTTTTTTTTGTTTGTTTGTGTGTTTTACAGGCAACATTGAAACATGGCTTAAAAATTACAGTTTTAGAACAGAATACATAGTTTTCTCAGCTGTTTTTTATTCAGGTAAATATATCCAAATGTAAATCAATAGTCATTATCATGAATACATTAAAAAGCACATTAACAGTTGAACAATAGTTACATTTAAATTATGTAATATTCTCAATATCCTGCTGGGAGTCTAAACAACAACAACAACAACAAAAACAAAAAAAAACCCCATACATTAGACATTAGTACTTGGAAGTGTCTTGTGTTACTGTAGTATTGTTGTCAGTATAAGATATTCTACATGTGTTCAGAGTTGAATCTGTGTGTTTATGGGACTGATCACATTTTATCACTCTTGTGATCATTACTGAAGATAATAGATAATATAGATAATTATGAAAATAAAGGCATTAACTAAACATCATGCTAGTGACTTAAACTGAGACTGAAGCTAAAGCTACTTCTAAAGATGTTCTCAAGTTCTCAAGATGTTTTGGGGTCATATAATCAGCACACAGGTCACAGGGTCAGGATCAGACAGGAACAGCTGAACTCACAGTTCAAAGAATGTGTCATATTGCTGCATCTGTTCAATGAGAAGATTATGTAATTCCTTTGATCTGTATTTATTATATTTTGTTCTTCTGTTTTAGTAATTGTTTGTTTTTCTCTCTTCCTTTATTCCAGTTCTATTTAAAACTGCCTGGGACAAAAGTCTGAATTACGCTGGATTTGAAGGCATCATAATGATAGTCCTCTTTGTGATTGTGATTCTGTTCAACCTCTTCTATATTATTTTCTGTAAGTATTTCATTCCAGCAGGAGTCTGTGACAAGAATGTGATGTGAAATCATGATTGACCAGAATAATGGTGTTTGTTAAAGGCACAAAATATAAAAAAAAACATTACATCAGACCCAGGGTCTGTTCTTTGCGCCTTTCTTAATACATGATTTTATGATACATAGATGATTTGACAGATGCGTGATCTTTTAATCCTGATAACTGATCTCTGGCTAATTTGGTTCTTCAAACAAGTTTGCAGATTTGATTAAAATATCTTAAATTGTCTGAGATTACTTTGTGTTGTCATGTTCATTGGAAAGGGCAGATATATTGATACTCAAAACCATGATCAGCAATGCAGTGATTGGCTAGCGGTGAAACAGCAACATAATGACATCACATCATTAAGATCAAGGAAAACAGCCTAACGAGTAAAATGACAAGAAAATTATAATAGATAAAAAAAAAGTGTAACTATTTTTAAATGATTCCCAAGTATTTCTCACCAGTTCTAATGTTTGTATTATTTAATATTAATATTTAATATTTAATATTATTTCCATCATCATCATCTATCATTTGATATGATATTTATATTTTTATATAGTTTTCAAAGGGGGAAATAGTGAATGATTGTGTGAACATTGTCTGTCCAAATTAAAACACGAATTAGTGAAGTTAGTTTACTTCTTTTTATTTTTTATGCCATTAATTCAAAATCAGATTAAACATTTGGATTTATTTTTTTCTTTTTTCTTTTTTTTTTTCTTATGTAGTGTTGGACAAAATAATTGGGAAATTAAGTCAGCGGATCAGTACTATATTCGATGTTCTGGCTGGCATAAGCTTAGATGTTCTGCCTTCACTACAATTCATCCTCCTGTTTTATGCCTTTGGATCTGCCAGAGGAGGTGAGTTTACATTTATACATTTACAGTTAATCATTGATCGGATTATCCAAAGCGACTGTTACAACTTCTTATTTGGCTGTTGGTGTTATTATATTTTGTGTCTAGGAATTAAGAAAGTCAACACAAAGAGAAATAATAAAAGAAGAATTAAAAATGTTTTTTATAATCGGGGAAGCTGTCTGTTACTAAAGACACAAGATGTGTGGAGTAATGAAACAAACAGAAACCAAAATTGTTTATCAGAAACTCTTTAGTGAGAAGTTATGTCCATCAAAAACAAACACTCAATTTTCGGAATCACAGTGAGGATATTAACATTTAAAGTTAAGTCAAAAAATTATTTACAACAAAAAAGTACATAACCTTGAAAAGAGGAAAAAGAAACTCAATAGTGTGAGGCATGAGCGGAGCTGAAAGCAAAGAAATGAATAAAACAAAACAAAACACATGCGAACTCCAATCAGTTCAACACTAATCTAAACAAAGAAAAAGAAAACAAATCTTCAGCTTAAACACTAACTAACTACACTCACTAACAAAACATAAATACACATATTAGCTCCCGCTCCTGCCCTAGTGTTTTTATACAAGTGATATTCTACATGTTGCTGTGTGTAGGTCACGTGACATACTAACCTTGTCTCAACAACACGAGTCAAGAGATGAGTTTAACCAACAGATTTCCAGAGTGGAAATCAAATCACAGCACTATCAAATCACAAATGAGCAAAATACAACAAGAAAAGAAAAGGGAGCGATCTGAATTAACTCAAAATAAACCAGTCGTAACTATAACAAAACTCAAATAGAGATGGACAGCGTGATTATCAAACGAGAGCCATCAACAAAGGAAAATGCACTCTCTCTCGTCTTGTGTCAGATTAGGAGATCAATAGAAGCAATCAAACCAACAAGTACTGTTCATGTGCTGTGACATATCTCAGTTAGTCTAACACAGTAAACACAGCATTTTTAATTTTTAAATAGAATAGAATAGATTAGAATACAGCTGAAGTCAAAAGGCACCTTGCAGAATCTGCAAAATGTTAATTATTTTGCCAAAATAAGATGGAATTGTACAAAATGCTTGTTATTTTTTTATTTAGTACTGACCTGAATATGATTTTTCACATAAAAAAATGTTTACATATAGTCCACAAGAGAAAATAATAGCTGAATTTATAAAAATGACCCCTTTTGAAAAATGTACATCCTCTTGAATCTTAAAGTGCCCCTATTATGGATTATGAAGGATTCATATTTTGGGAGTCCCCAACAACAGGCTGACATGCATGCAAGGTTAAAAAACACTTTTATTGTTTTATAATATGCATTTATTTTTATGTTATTTATTCAATGACTCCCAGACGGTTTGTTCAACAATTCATTTTTCCAAACCCCTTTTTGCGTGAAGCTAATCTGTGGTGATTGGTCCGATGACCCAGTCTGTTCTGATTGGTCTGCTGTGGAAATGAAACGCCCATCACCATTACATTAAACACCCAAAAAGTTTTAATAAAGTGCTGGGTTGGCTAAGACTACAAGCAGGTCTGTCTTAGCAAGGTTTAGTTGAAGGTGATGGTCCTTCATCCAGCCAGAAATGTCTGTCAGCTGTAATTTGACCAGCTAACATTGGTGTGCTGAGGATTTGAAAGCTGCTCTTGCCAGTCTCAGGGCCTCAGTAACCGTGAACAAGGCATACGTTACTCCGGTTACTTACTATCTGCCATGATTATTTTATTATTTAATTGTAAAGGCTGTTTATATGCGTATCAGCTAATTGTTTATGAGAAGCACACATGTAAAGACTGACAATCATCTGAACATATAGTTGTTTAGTGACACTTCATTTTAAAATCTTTATTTGAATGTGGCAACATTAAAAAAAAAATATATATATATATATATATATATATATATATATATATATATATATATATATATATATATATATATATATATTATTTGAATATGGCAACATAATAGCGCGCTCTAAAATATTTCTGTGAACAAATGTCTGACAGAGACCCTCCCCTATCAGCCAATCATTGTGTGCATAGTTAATAAGCATGTCAACATCATTCATAGCAACGAGGTCAACCCTGCCCTTACTCTTAGCTTAAGACTTTTCTCTACACCTTAGAAAAAGTTTGTCTCATCAGGGCCCCTAAAAGTTCTCCTAAATAGCAGTAGTTTTTAGCTAAGAGTTTTCTCTTAAAACCTATCCACAAAGCTGCTGAGACAAACTTTTACTAAGGAATAAAGAGAAGTCTTAAGCTCAGAGTAAGGGCAGGGTTGACCTTGTTGCCACACTCTTAAAAATAAAGGTGCTTCACAGTGCATTAGAAGAACCTTTTTGTCTAAATGGTTTCACCTTTAACATCAGAAGAACCTTCCTGTTTCACAAAAGGTTCTTTGTGAAAAATAAGTTTTTTCAGATTATAAAAGGGTAAGCAAAAAATGGTTCTTTAAAGAACCTTTGACTGAATGGTTCTTTGTGGAATCAAAAATGGTTCTTCTATGGCATCGCCTGAAGAACCTTTTGAAGCACCTTTATTTTTAAGAGTGTACAGTTGACCTTAGCATGATTACTAACTAAGAGATTTAAGCCTATTCATAGAAATATTGTAGAGTGCAATATTATTCTGCCACATTCAAATAAAGATTTAAAAATACAGGCTAAGAGTCACTAATTAAACAACTATATGTTCTTACAGGTATGTTTTGCGTAAACAATTATGGAATATGCATAAACAGCATATTCAGAAGTAGATTTAGCTTCAGTCTCAGTCTGTCAATAACATTGTTTAGTGTAAACATTAATGCCTTTGTTTTAATGTAATTATCTATCTATTATCTTCAATAATGATCACAAGAGTGATCAAATATGATCAGTCACATAAACACACAGATTCAGCACTGAACACATGTGGAATATCTTATACTGACAACAATATTACAGTAACATGACCCGTTCACTCCCATCTCCTTTTATGTTTTTCCTATTCCACTGCCTCCTTTGCATCTTTGTCAACACAAAAACGCATCCTGTGTGAACACGTTTCGCCTTCGGACGCTTCTTGATATGAGCACGTCACATGTGAAAGGTTAATCACGTGCGCCGACATGCGGTTGGATCGTTTTTTCATTTTACTGTTATCATTGGCATATTGTTGACGTGTCTAATTCTAACGTTTTGTAAAATTTATATTCAAAACCGTGATGCTGTGAGGCAGATAGCCGACAACAGCCATTTTAGGATAGTTTGTGGAATAATCATGGCTGATAGTAAGATCCAGAATGGGACACAAGAACAGCTCTTACTTCTTGCCCAACGTGTTGATGACGACAAGGATATAATCAAAGGAAAATCTGGAGTTGGTATAACCTCCAAAACCAAAAAAGTTGTGTGGGAAAACATATGTGTGCAGATACATGCAGAGTGTTTCTAAAACGTTTAAGTTCGAAGGCAGATTGCTAACAGCAGCCATTTTGGGATAGTTGTGATTTGGTCTTAGGAGTCCTCTTCACTACTCCTAACATTTCACAGATTTAGGAGCTAGTTTTAGTGCTAAAACGCTTTGTGAGATACTCTTAATTTAGGACTGACAAGCCTATTCTTTTTAAGATTTTCTTCTAAATCTGTGAGTTATGAGCTACTTTTAGCCTTAACAGTTTTTGTAA